>OX578137.1:86988078-87335578 GCA_951213105.1 Amaurobius ferox
ACGTTCTCAATGGCTAGTAGTCACTACCTACACACTTCATAAATGTTGTGAATGTAAAAAACTATTTCAAATTGAAGCATAGAAATGGAAAGGCCCACATATTTGAGAGGCAAATTGGTCCTTTTTTTGAAAAGAAAATCCCTTTGTATCGTCAGCCCTAATTCGAATTTTTAATATTGTTTATCATTTTTTCGTTGATCTGGAAACTGAGATGGATTGAATGTGACCGAAACAGATATTCTGGATCGAATGGAAATGCTCGATCATTTAGAAAAGTGGTTACTATATATATATATATATATATATATATATATGATCAAAGAGTTTAATATAAAATATCAAGCATATAAAACTGCTAAATTTAACAAAACAAATGTATTAAAAAAATGTGCAATTAAAATACATATAAATAATAATAATAATTAAAATATATAAGTAATAATTAAAAGTACATTAAAATTATATATATATATATATATATGCCATGTTAACTAAAATATTATATTTATATATTTGATTAATAACTATTTGTCTTATTTCTCTCAACTTATTTTTCTTACGACTTTACCTCACTCTTTACAGGATCTTCCGAACGTGACGTTGGTGTCCGGAAAGAGCACATTGCAAATTTGTACGACTCTCTGGCTGCTGAACTTCGGCAGCGCCTCAACAACCCCAACAGCTGTCCGATTCTTTTACCTCCTAAGGATTATGACACTGTCAGCCGACGACAAGGCAAATTAGAAGGCATCGAAGCCCGGCGCAGCACTAATTACAACCTAGTAGGCCTCAACAAAACGGCGCCGCCCATTGCCGTCCATGGAGGCAAATCTCCACCAAAAGCTCAAGACTCGACCAGTGCCAAGTCTTCAGGAGGCAAGTCAAGTAATAAGTCAAGCAGTGGAATTGGTTCCGACGAAGCCCTCAGTTCTGCCATCCAAGAAGTCTCCTCTCATCCAGATTTCGAAAGCAAAGAAATCGACCCGGACACGAGCTCGGATGACGAGGAGGACTGGCCAGCGGATTTTCCTGATGAGGACGAAGACTATGATGACGAGGAGGATGAAGTCGTTCCTTCCTATGAATGGCGACGGCCTCTGAGGTTCAATCCCGGAGGGGCACCACCGCCCAGGGATCGAAGGAGTCGCTCTTCGCCAGACGAAGAAGACGATCTCCGGTACCCTAGGCACCATCGTGGTGTCCGAGGCATTGTAGATAAGTTCGAGCGTAGAGCAGTATCACCACCCATACCACAACAAGAACCACTGCACCACAACCGAACGCCAGTCAAAATTATTGCCAACGCCAGAAGATCGGATCCCTACGATCACTCTTACCGAATAGTAGGAGAGGGTGATTTGGAAGACAGATCTCCTCCACCTCCTGAGCACATGAAACAATTTGAGGTTGTGTATAGAAGACACAGTAACCCCCTAGAAAAGAAAGTTCATCGAGAATCCCGACCGGTTTCCTATCCAGCAGCCGTTCTTGACCCGGTTTCTCCAAGGCCTGTGAAAGTAAGGCCTGGTCCAGAAGCTGTTGTCGATCCCCGTCCCAAGTACAAGGAGTTACCTCGACAAATATTTGGTGAAAGACCTCCACAAGAAGTGATGGTTGAACACCATAGTCCAGCACAGAGGTTCTCAGGCAATTATGACCGTTACTTAGATAGACATTCACCATCCCATATGAGAGAAAGGGATATGGTGGACTTTTATAGAGAATCGCGTCCTGTTTCTTCATCTCCATTAGGAGTAAGACAATTTCGGTCACCAGAAAGACAGTCTTCCCCTCATGAAATGTATCCTAGACAGCGTCAGGCTAGTGCTGTGGACATTCGGCAGGATAGAGCTTTTCCATCAAGGTTTGTCGAACCTTACCCCGGTTCTAGACCTTCATATCATCCACCTCCAAATGAAGAACGTAGAAGGTCTGGTTATTTCGACTTACCTGTCGATCCAAGGGACTATAGACACAGTTTTGTGGAATCACCTTTCCGTAGACTACCGCTTAATACACAGTATTAGGGTTTTCTTCCCCACATTCATTACAAACTATTGACTAATTTTTGTGTATGATCAGTTTTGTGCCACATGAACTGTCAAATACTGCATCTTTAATGTACATCTAATAGGTAAGAATGACGAAAGTTCCCACGTAGTCAGATTTTCTGCCCTCGTTTAAATCAATTCCATGACAAAATTGTTTTAAATTATTTCAACTACCAAGTTTATGCCGATTTAAAAGCATTTAATATTCGAAAAACTAATGGTGTAAGTGTGAGAAATGTGTACACTATCTTAGCTTGATACTGTTAAAAGAAACTGCCTCCAAACGTGCATAAGTGTTCTATTTTTCTGCTTACAATGAGGATCCAATTTTGATCGAACCTCAGTGATTTTGATATTCTATTATAGTCATTAAACTTTTAAAACTTTTCCATCAAATCATTTTCATTTTCTACCTTATTAACATGCCTTTTAATAAAATTTTAATTAAGACCCAAACTATAGATTCATAGTTTTTATAATTAATTTTTACTCAAAATTTAAAGCAAATAAGTAAAATTGGTATTTTTCATCAGCGAGTGTAAGTGATTGTACTAAAGTAAAGAATAGACAAGCAAAGTAAATTGGCTACATAAGGCGTTTAGAGCGACAGAAGCGAATTCCCGAAGAGTAAAAAATTATGACTTTTCTGAGAGCTGGAATTATACTCTAATGTAAGGGTCCACAAAGTTTATGACTTTAAGGGCCACATTCAACATTTGAATTTAATGAAAAGGGCCCAATTTATAACACGGAAAACTAGTGAGTGCGAATTGAAGAGGGGGAGGCTGTCAAAGAGTATTGTAAAAGAAAACGATAGTTTTGAATTATTCTTTTATAAAAATCATGTATTTAAAAATTAAAAAATTGAAAATTTAAATGCTAGTATGAAAAACTGATTTTTGAAGTTTTTCTCACCTTTGAAATTAATGCAAAAATTCATATTTAATGCAAAAAATTGACGTAATACTAGTTTTATGAATCAGTATTATGCCTCTTATAATTTATAAATGTAAAAATATTAATTTTTAAACTATTTTTTTTATTTATTTAACTTTAAAACTATAAAAATTATTCAGGCTAAAGAAAGAAGAAAAAATAACTGCATAACATTCCTTTCAGTGGATAATTTTTTCACTACAGGAAAAGTGCTCTAGTGAATTTGTATTTCATAATCTCGTGAAACATGATTTTTAAATTTTAATTTCACTTATTTATTTTCGAAGAAAAGGGTAATTTTCAATTGGGTTACATAAAATGTAGATATCTCAGTGATATTGCTTTCCGCATAAAGCAAGAGTTCGTTTAGACCCTTGCTCGATTATATGACTGAGGTGTTATTTTGTTAGCCCGCCTCTTTTGATCTGGACAAAGCGATCATTTAGCAAGATTTTTTTTTTCATTTGGCATCACTCTAAAAATAATTTCTGGATTTAGAGCTCATTTTCTTAAAATTTCGCTTTGGTTAGTTCACTTATTTCGTTCTCAACGCCTCATTCTAAGCGACATGTAGCACAAAATGAATTTTTACTCAGTAAAAATGGTAGAGAACTACGCATCTCGATGCTATTCTGAAAAGATTTACAAATGATCTATTTAAAAATCAAATCGAAATTAATTCGCTTCAACGCTAAATTCAATGAAGTATTTACACTGCATATACATATACAGAACAGAATACGTGTATAAAACTACAAACTGCATATGTGCACTATAAGTATGGTTCAAATAATTGCTCAAGTATACATGTCGTATTATACTACGTACGAGTATAAGGGTTGTTAAGTTGCTAAAAGTCCTTGGCTGAATCTGGCAAAACACGAAATATATATCACCCAAGTACCCAATTCACTCTAGATCGTCTGTGTTTAACCATTAAGAACAAACGCCCTGGGAAACGGAGTCAGGGAATCAATCCTTCGGCATCATAAAACCCGTCCCCAAGTAGCAAATTTGGTCACAGCAAAGCTGCAATGCTACGAGATAAGCCAGATTACAGTGAGGTACTGGAGCATGTTACTCACAATCCCCATAACTTTCCTGTATATCAAAAGTTCTGTTAAGAAAGCCTTAAACTTTAACGCAATAAAATACAGGATGATTCGAAACTCGGATGATCGATGAACGATTCGAACTTCGAATGAACGATGTATAAACTTGAATGAGAAATTGGGAACACTAAAACAAACCGTTTTTGTATATGAATGCATGTCCGCAGTCGTCACCCTTTGATATTAGAGGGCTCTGTTGTATACATAAATGAAAGGAAGAAAGTGTGACCAACGTTTTTATTTACAAAAGTTATACAGTTCTACAGTAGTTGCTCAAAGGAGCAACAACCGATAGTAATGCACGCCCGACAGCGTCAATGCGTTGATTGCCGTACATTTTCAAAAATTCCCGGCTTTTCACAAACAGTTACAGCAGCTCGTCGGATTTCATTGGCAGCCACATACGCTAAATGCATGGCAATCACCTAAGCATCCTTTCTTTCCACGCAGACCGTCCGACTGAAGATGTAAGATATATATTTATACTGCTGGAAAAGTGATACCCAGTTTAGATACCACAATGAGAACGGCAACCATTGGGACTATTCCATCCTTTCCCTAACTCATCACCTCTCGGCTGGACCTGAATATTTATCGTAACCCTAATCCGCTTATGCACGGAAATATTTTGGGGCAGCATCGACGACCGAACACGGGATTACTACGTGCGATCTCCCACCTTAATCATTGGGGGCCAACGGCCGTACCGTGCTGAAAACACCGGTTCTCTTTAGATCACCGAAGTCAAGCAGCATCGGGCTGGTTAGTACTTGGGTGGGTGACCACCTGCGAACACCGAGTGCTGTTGGCGGAACACAGAGTGCTGCTTCGGGCTCGGTAGCCCGGTGGTTAGCGGGCTGGATTTGCACGCTGCCACAACTGCCGCCGTGTTCATGCGGAGTACGAACACGTTAAGCATGTGGGTCCGTAAGTCCTTCCGAAAGGTTGGTGGTAGGGGAAGGAGGGTACGGTCCCTGTGGATGCCTCCCCCACTGGGTTCCGGTCTAAATTGGGTGGCACTTCCCGGCCGTCCAAACAGTTACCTTACACCTTTCTGGTAGGTCGGACGGTCTGGGTCTCAACAACAACAACCTTAATCATTGGGCTATCCCGGCTCCAGTCATGTCGAAATTCTTACACCTTCAAAGTCTACATTATGAATGACGATTTCAAAAAATAGCCAATTGTCGCAATGACCAACAGCCGCGTCTAGCTCCAAATGGTGACGTTTGCGAGCATACATTACTAAACAAAAAGAGTTTGTTTTAATGTTCCCTATCTCCCATTAAAGTTTGTACAGAGAGGTTCAAATCAGTATGTATACTGCTTATAATTCTGGATATGCCCCTTATGACTTTTATGTCTTTCAAAAGTCCTCCTAAGAAAACCTTAAACTTTAAAGAGTCCAAATGGAATATACGACATTTTAGGACTTAAAGGGATGTATATTCTATACGGATATTAAAGTTCAAGAAACGTTAGAGGCTTTTAAGCTGCATCCCTTGAATTTATTTGAGAAAGTTAGTAATAAGGTGGGGTAAAATATAGATCCAGACTGTGCTTATCTTTTCTAAAGGTGAGATAAAATATAGATGCAGACTGTGTTTACATTTTCAAAGTTAAAAAAAAAAGTTATATATTCCGGCGAAGTTTTTATTTAACAACCCTTATGTATACAATGTGTAATACGATAAAGTATATTGCATACCTGAAAATTCTTATAGGTATCTTCAGGTATTGATATATGATGCTTTGGGCATTCTTATTTAAGGCATACTTGTATTCAAATCCAAGATATAAAAAAAAGCTTAGACTTGAAGTATACATGTTCTGTATAGGTGTATAGGATTTACATATCTTATTTACGTATATAATGTGTGAAGACTCCATAAGACAATCACAAATTAAGTTTCATTAACACTGCTTTCGAGCCCAAAGTATACTTCCATAATGATCTATGGATATACAATACATAACTCATGGTGCAATTTCAGTGATATATACTACATGGTTGAATATGAAAAATTATTATGCGTGAAATATCAATTTGTTACTCTATGAAAAAGATTTAATATGTCAACACTGAGTGTGATATTTTGTTTATTTTTGAAACTAAATCAGCTTAACAATATTTTTAACCTAAATGAAAAACTTTATATGAATGACAACTTCTTACGAAGATGAACATAAAATATATGTACAGTTGTTTAAAGAACTAATTTATTTGTTAAAAGTTAATTGTGGATATTTAGATGATGCCTCTGCTGGTTGTAAATTAATTACGATTGCTCTCTTCGTTATGGGAATAATAAAGAATCATATTTTATAGATATTTTGTCATCATTTTCACTTATTTTGATCATGCGTAGAGAAAACGCAGATTTATCATATTACTTGCAATCAACAAAGAATACTGTCTCTGTTCATATGTAAAGAAAATGCAGATTTATTATATTTCTTGCAATCAAAGAATATTGTCTCTGTTCATGTATAAAGAAAATGCAGATTTATTATATTTCTTGCAATCAACAAAGAATTTTGTCCCTTTCATGTGTAGAGAAAATGAATATTTATCATATTTCTTGAAATCAACAAAGAATATCGTCTCTTGATGCGTAAAGAAAATGCAGATTTTCCATAAAAAAGGAAGATGTCTACGTGTATCTGTGTATCTGTCTGTGTGTCTGTCTTTGTAGTCTGCAGCAAGAAATCTAAGCGTCGTACGGCCCTGAAATTTAGTGCGCACGTACTTCTTTACCCAAATAGATGCATCTCGGCTTTATTTTTTTAATTTCGAGTTATATTTTGAGTTATTTCGTGTTTTAGCCCAAATTGCAAATATTTTTGGCGATATTCACACATATAGGTTTCTTAGCAACCGAAAATATTGCAACAGAGTTTCCATCCTGACACCATCGAAAAATCATCTTTCAAACAAACTTTGAACGGAATCCATACAATTAATAGACGAATTTTAGTGAATTTTTAAGAATATATATATATTTCATGCATTTCAAATATCCCCAATATTTATAATGCGATATAAAAGTTTACCGACAAATAAAATAATAATAATAATAATATAATAATACATGCCGCATTATTATTTTACTTTTATTTAAATGTGCTGCTTAAGTTTTTCTTATCCAATGCACAAAGTATTTTTATTTAATGATTTCTTTGGCTTTAACTTTTGCCTTATTTATAATATTTTTCATGACTTCTAAATTCTGCTGCATTATTATTTTATTTTTGCTTAAATACGTTGCTCAAGTTTTCTTAATCCTTCGCATAAAGTGTTTTTACTTATTGATTTCTTTGGCTTTAACTGACCTTACTTTTCATTTTATCATGGCTTCTAAATTCATTGCATTATTATTTTATTTTTACATAAATATGTCGCTCAAGTTCTTCTTACCTTTACACAAAATGTTTTTTAAATGTGAAAAAATGATGTAAACGTGTGTTTAATAAATGTGAAAAAATAATTTAAACATGGCATGTGCAATCAGCATGATCAGGACAACTTTCATGTATCTTTGAATCCGTTCCATCATATTAACTAAAGTAAAAAATTGGAAACAGATTTTGTATAATTTAAAGAAAGATAGTGGCTTTTTAATTTTCAAATTCAATTTTAAGAAATATATAACATTTTCAGAGTCAATTTAAAGCAAATCGCATCAAAATCGGATTCACATTAAGCATACAGCAATAAAAATGCATTTATAAACATTGCAATTTCCCTTTGCTTTTTTACTTTCCTTATATACATAGAATAATGTATAACGAAAATATTGTGACGGGGTAGAAAATTCGAATCCGAGTTTTCGACGGGAGAGCACGTTTCAAGAAACCCTGAACACGAATCAAACGTTTTTGAAATTATGGCTGCGCGGGCGTGTGTGTGTGTATGTGTGTGTGAGAGAGAGAAAGAGAGAGTCTGTGGAGACGATATTTCACGAACGAATGGAGCGATTCGAACGAAATTTGGTGCAAAAATTACAATCCGTGAATGCTGTAAACCTATTGTTTTTAAACGCATTCGAACTTTCAGAACATCCTAAATTTTCGAGTGAAATTTTGAAAAAATCATAAAATCAAAACCTTTAATAAAGTTACGTAAATAGTCATTTCTTATGCAGTTTTTCATCAGAAAACGATTGACATAAATTTTAGAACACTAACATGAACCATTCTCGAGATATTGCACATTTTTCAGGAAATAAAATATCAAAAAATCATATAAAATAAAAAAAATATTAACTATTATGAAATATGTTCTCTTTTCATAAGTAATATCATGCGATAAATTTGGTGACATCATTCACGTGGATCTAGCTCGTTTCCATTCTTGAGAAAATATACTTTGAGTAATACTTTTGTATTTGGACATCAATAGTCATTTATCTGCTATTAGAATAACTTATTTCTCTCTCCATTTTTCTTGGCAAGATTTTGGCAGAATGTTGCCAACTTGATGACTTTTTAAAATGTTGCCAACTTGATAAAAATGACTCTAAATCAATGAAACTGACGACTAATTGATGAAAGTTTAATATCTTGGAAAGAACATAAGAGTAGACTATAAGAATACCCCATTTCTCCGTCCGTCCGTAACGCTTGGAGAGAAATTTAGCGGAACATCGCCAACTTGGCACTATTTTAAATGCTGCCAAAGTGACAAAAATGTAACCAAATTGATAAAAATGACGCCAAATGGAAAGTAATTTTTCGCAAATTCTGATTTCCGTCATATGATAGGCATACATTCTAGTATATAAGAAATACTCTTCTCTCCGTTTGTCTGTAACACTTAATGATGTATGTGGCAAACTTGACGAATAATCTAGCAAAGTATCGCCAACTTGGCGATATTTCGCTTCAGATTGACAAAAATTTCGTCAAAATTGCAAAAATGACTCTAAATTAAAGAAAAAGACGTCTAATTGATAAATTAATTATTAGAATATTTTAATATATAGACTATATCGCTTATTGATCATTCTATCATTATCGATAATTACTTATTTTGAGTTGCGCGAAATATAAGTTAATTGGGTACTTTGAAATAGTTTTACATGTTGTCATCCAAAAATTCGCCAGATGTACAATGCAACGTTAAAAACACAGTACCGTGGATCTTATACATTATTTTTTGACTGTAAAAGTAGTAAATCCATTGCATTATATAAGAAAAGTCATGTGCTGCTCACAGATTTTTTTTCTTCAGTTTCAAATTTTTGTGTCTGTCCGCTTTACAAAAAAAATATTTTCGTATTTGCTTAAAATTTAATATATATATATATATAGAACTAATAAGTATGTATGCACTAAACCTAAAATTTTAATGTTTGAAAATAAAATTAAAATAAAATATCATTTTGTCTGATTTAAAAAAAAAATTAATAATTAACATTTATCATTTTATCATTAACATTTATCAATAACTTTTAATGAAAAAGAAAATATTTCTGGTGATTTCTGTTGAAAAATAATCCTTAGTCGAAATCATATGTTTAAAACTCAGCCGCGAAGATCTGTAATAATAAAACAGTACTATTTTCATATTAATAACATGCAAATATTGAAGTATAATAATTTCCATTTAAAAGTATCCGAAATCTGTTATTCAAACCTATTCAAAATCAAAGTCATATCAAATTTTATAAAATGTTCACCCTCAAAAACGTTCCCTAAGAAATAATTTTAAATTTCAATGTTATATTTCAACAAGTGAAACTTTGTTGCTGGGCAATTTTAGAATCTTAAAATGTTTGAAATTAATATCCAGTGAATTGGGAATAAAACCACCAGGAACATTTATTAATTTATTTGCTAACGGCCAGGTATTTGATACGATCAATCTTTCGTCTATACACCGGCCTGAACCGGGAACCATTTAGCCGTCATAAAACGTTGCCCCAGTGGGGGTGGACCGCATTACACCCAACAACACAATATCCATGCCCGCAAGTGGGACTTAAACCCACAACCCGGCAGCCGAGCGAGGATGGGAAAACGTTTGCCTTGACCACTCAGCCACCGCGTCGGCCCATCAGGAATATAAATATCAAGAGATTCCTAAATTATATGATTAATTTTTAAATCACGTTAAATTTCTAATTTTACATAACCGCTAGTAGCAAAGGATACTATTATTCCAACCATAAATATATATATATATATATATGTATATATATATATATGTATATATATATATATATATATGTATATATATATATATATATATATATATATATATATATATATATATTATTCAAAAGGAAGGTGGCATCGCAAAACCATCCAGAAACATCAAAATTGAAACATCTGATGTGGGCAGCACCTGACTTTCCTTACAGGCACACATTCATTTTCTCTTGGAAAGACACACATTCATTTTCTCTTGCTTTTCATTCAATTTATTTTCACAAAATAAGAGGGATAATTATTTGAACTGACACTGAATTCGCAGTTTGAATTCAATTTTCATTTCATCTGTCAATTGGACGTATTTTCAAAGGCGACGTAGCGAAATTGCGAACAAAATAAAATATCGCGAGAACGATTCGTCCTAAATTATGGGTTGATCTTATTCTTTTCGTCGTAGAAAATGACGTATAGAACAAGCATTTAATTGAAACATTTGCACATACGTAGTCTTTAATTGCTAGTCTTTGATGATTTTTACGAGCCATTTCGCCAAAAAAGGCAGTTTATATTTTTCCGAATCGTACCAAAACCCAATCAGCACCTAAGTTACTTACAAGCTCAACTACCAAATTTTGTGAAATTTGATCTATTCGTTTTTAACTAGAATCGATACATACGATTTTTGCGGGTATTTTCGAAAAAAAGTGCAGGTTCCTTTTTTGCAAATCGTACCGAAATCTAATCAGCATTACAACAATCCACGAGTAACTTACCTACCAAATTGTGCGTAGTATTCAATCATTGCACAGGCAAACACGCAGATAGACAGACAGACAGGCACACAGACAGACATACACCCACACGTCAAGCTAAAAATGGCATTTTCGTGTTCTAGATATCACAAAACGTGTAGATCCGTCGAAAACTCGAGTTGCGATTTAGAAGAATTTGCGAGCTAGAATAAAAAGAAGATAGTTATTGCATTTAAAAGCAAATGTTGTGTACGCAAGAAAGTTTTTAATCAAAACAGAAGTAATAGAAAATTTTTAATGACTACATAAATGTGAAACTTACTATTAACGGTTTTGAAACTATAGTATCATTGTTTTTATCTGTTTACAAATTTCATTTATAAAATCGAGCGTTATATTGCATTCCGGCATTTAAGAACCAGAAATGCTCATGTTGCTAAACTTCCATTATACCAAAGTTCTCAACAAAATATTAGATAGAAAAATAGCAGCGAAACCTTAGGTGTTATCTTAAACTGAATGATTCACTTCAAATGAAAGATAACAATCTCAATAACTCAGATACAGCGTCGCCTTTCAGTCGTGGCTCATTTCCCCGTTTAAACAAGTTCTTTACAATATACAGGGTGGCCATAATTAAGGTAGAGGTGTTTACAGCCTGATAGTGAAAAAACTATTGGGCCAAATTCAACCAAATTAGCACTAAATACTATTTAGACCATGGGGTTTTAATTTTTAAAAGAAAAAAAATAGTTCAGATTTTTGCCACCGCAGGCCAAAGTGGCGCTGTAAGGTATATTTTTGGAGTAAAATAGGCATAGGAAGTACAGAAAGTTAACATTTTACATGCATTTTCATATTAACATCACATTTTACATGCATTTTGATATTAACATCACATTTTATATTCACATTTGCACTTACATTTTATCCAACATTTTAGCAATCATGTCTCCCATACGCAGTAGTGCATTGTAGTAAATATGCAGATTTTCACGGAGAAAAAAAGTGGTAATGCAAAACGTTATGCAAATTTTAGTCAGCTGACGCTGACGACATTAGTACGTACTACTAGTTTTGAGGATATAAGGAAAACTGACAGAATATGTCGGAATCAATGATGTACTACATCTTTATGGTCGTGCATTGCTGTTAAAAGTTTGCTATGCTAACATTACGTGGTCGTGCTTTGCTAGCTAAACTTTACTACCAAACAAGTGAAAATGCTTCTGCTGCCCTTCGAGAATATCGGAGGATGAAAGACTCCTAAAGAAAAGTCCAATGACTATCACAAGTTTATGAAAAATGGTTTTGCGTTTTGAAAATTCAGAACTTTACAAATGTTACCAGGACCAGGGCGTAAACCTATAAGGAATGAAGAACGTCATACAGTTGCAACTGCTATAGAGGATCCAACAGCCGGATCTAGCAGTGATCGGGCAATATCCAGGCAACTGGATATACCGTATTCTATGGTATGGAAAATCATGCGCAAATTGCTAAAATTTTACCCATACAAAATCAGCCACACTCAACAGCTGCTTCAAGGAGATGCAGAAGCTCGCTTGGAATTTTCTCTGGGTTTCCTAGCTCGCAAGGAAGTCGACCAATCATGACCTTGGAAAATCTTGTTGAGTGATGAGGCGCATTTCCATCTGGATGGAACAGTAAACACGCAGAATTGCCGCATTTGGGCTTCTGAGAACCCTCATGAGTTTCAGGACATTCCTTTGTACTCTTCAAAAGTAACAGTTTGGTGTGGCTTTACTGTCTCATACATCATAGGTCCGTATGTTTTCGAGGAGAACACGTCAATTGGTCCAAAGACTTGTTCCGTCAATGCTGAGAGGTATCGAACAATGCTGCTGAACTTTGTTATTCCGCAACTTCAACAGCGTGGATGTCTTGAATCTACGATATTTATGCAGGATGGAGCACCTCCTCATATTGGATCGCGCGTACTAGAAGTCGTACGACAGCATTTTACCAACACCGAATAATTAGTCGAGAGTTTCCTATAAAGTGGCCAGATCGTTCGCCTGATCTGAACCCTTGTGACTTTTGGTTGTGGGGTCATGTAAAGCGCTTGGTATACCAAGGGAATGTGGATAATTTAACCACTTTGAAAGACCGAATAACATTGCACGTCAAGCAAATAAATACAGATCTGCTGCATTCTGTAGTAGAAAATGCTGTTCAGAGAATGCACTTTTTGGAACATATGCAAGGAAAACATATTGAATCTCGCATATAAATGATGCCAATATAAAAATTATTGTCAGACATATGTAAATGTAAGATGCAAACGCAAATATAAAATATACTAAATACATATAAAATATAAATGTGATGTCCTTTTCAAAATGCATGTAAAATGTTAACTTTCTGTACTTCCTATGCCTATTTTACTCCATAAATGGCCCTTACAACCGTGGTGACAAAAATCCGAACTATTTTTTTTTCTTTTAAAAATCAAAACCCCATGGTCTAAATAGTATTTAATGCAAATTTGGTTGAGTTTAGCCCAACAGTTCTCTCACTATCAGGCTCAAAACACCTCTACTTTAATTATGGCCACCCTGTACATTGAAATAATCATGTGGACTTTAAAAGTGTTATGGAAATATATGCTTATAAAAACTTATGGACCAGCATACACATACTTTATAAATAGGACCAAATTTGCAGCAATGGTGGTCCAAATTGTATTCTATGAGACAAAAAATGTATATGTAACTAGGAAATATATAGTATATTATTAATTAATAACTATTCCAGTTTATAGCTAAAAAGCGAAAAGATAAACGGAATTAAAGTAAAGTATTTACAAGTAAAATTCACAACTTGAGTTTCACTCAAATCATTTTGTACCTCATTCTGACACATTAAAGGAAAGGTACACTATATTTCCCACAAAGCTAACTTCACAATAGAAAGATGTAAGAAAAATGTGATACTCCGATAAGCAATGGATCACTTATTAAAACCTATTTAAAATTAAAAAGTAACTGTGTGTCTCCACTCGACTTTCTCATACCAGAATCCATTTTTATTACTATTTTCGTTTAAATTTACAAAAAAAAAATTGAAAAATCAGTATTGTGTATCCAAATGATTACAATTATAGCATGTTGTCCTTCACTTTAAAAGGCTTAAAAATATTTCGATCGATACCATACTTGACAATGTACCCCCTCCCCACCCCCCAAAAGACAACGCAAGGGAGGCTAATGACATCACTAACAAAAAAAAATATATGGTTATTTGCTGCCATGTTAAAAAATAACATTCCAAATAGGTTTCGAAGTTTTCGTTCGAATTCATAAAAATTCTATCTGATTTTAGATTTTTTATAACACAGCCAGATATAAAGTTTCGTGAAAATCCATTAATATTTGTGGCTGCTATCGTATAAAGAAATCGACCACGACATCAGACAGACGGACATCACTTCAGAAATAGTCAAATGTAGCGTTTTATGAGTGGGGCTTATTCAGATATGAAGAGATATTTTCAACAACATAAATATTTATTAACAAAATAAAACTTCTTTCGTGAAAATCCATTAATATTTGTGGCTGCTAGCGTATAAAGAAATCGACCACGACATCAGACAGACGGACATCACTTCAGAAATAGTCAAATGTAGCGTTTTATGAGTGGGGCTTATTCAGATATGAAAAGATATTTTCAACAACATAAATCTTAACAAAATAAAACATCTATTTGCTAATAAACTTATTAACAAAATAAAACATCTATCTTAGATTACATAATAACGTAAAAAGCATGTTCTGTGACAATAATATTCAATAGTACATATACACTTACATACAGCTATTTTCCCTTTACCTCTGTGCCATAACCATTCATCCCATCCTCTTGAATTTGAATTTGAATTTAACACTCTCTCTCGAGAGAGAGAGTGTAAAGGTGGGACTTGGCACTCCACCTTCTGTCCCAAGGGGAAACCCCATCCTCTTTTATACTTGATACTTTCTCCCCTTACGGGTTCATAGTTACAGTTTTACCTTAAGGTTAATTTGCAGTTAACTTAAGTAAATTATTTCCCAACAAGACCCCCGTAATTTTGTTTCAGTAAACATCTTTACAAGTATAGCAACATTACATAACATCTTTACAAATATGGAAACATTACATAACATCTTTGAAAATATAGAAACATTACATAACATCTTTACAAATATAGAAACATTACATAACATTTAGTATTTGCTTAGATCTTAACAGTTTGTCTTTACTCACAGCTTTAGTTAACATATCTGCTAGATTATCATTACTCAATACATAAATGAGTTCAATATTTTGAGATTTTAAGTTTTCATTTACGAAACTTACTTTACGAATAATGTGATCTGATCTACTGGAAGTTACTCCTTTTTCACAAATGAAAATCGATGATGTGTTATCACAATAAATTTTTAAATTTACTTCTTACGTAAAAGTAAAAGTCTTAAGTAAAAGTTTAAAAATAGTTGTAAAGAAAATCCTTTTTTCATACAGCTTACCAATGCAGATACTTCCTCATCACAAGTGGATAGCGATACAGTGTCCTGCGATTTAGAAGTCCAATTAATTATATTTGGGCCAAATTTATAAAGAAACCCTATATTTGACTTCTGATTTGGTTTCTTGTATCTCCAATTAGCGTCTACATATCCTAAAAGAATACAATTACCTTGAACGTATACCAAACCTTGGTTTTTAGTTCCTTTTACTTATCTAAGAATCCTCTTGACAGCAATCATATCTAGTATAACTGTTGGATCCTTATTGTATTTTGATAAGACTGCTAAAGCATACTCGATGTCTGGTCTTGATTTTATTCCAAGGTACATTAATGAACCAATAATTTCCTGATATTTATGGGGGGGTCACATTTTTCTAAAGTTTCACAGTTATCTAACTCCACGTTTATGTCCATTGGGATTGCAATACTGTTACAATCTTGCATTTTAAATATTTTTAACCTTTTACTTACGGTTGGGACAGCGTCCATCCCAAACGAAAAACCTCTCAAACAGACAGGTATTTGACATACCCTATCCCAAACAGTTCGACCCCCTTTGCAGGCATTGGCGCCCATGGGAATCGCTGACAGAAACATTGCACCTGCTGCAGCAGGTGCAATGTTCTCTATAATATACTCTAAACTTCTATAATATACTCTAAACTTCTATAATATACTCTAAACTTCTTAATGGTATAATCTACTCTAAACTTCCAAGAACAACCGATTGCTACTAATCGCGCTTTGTAAATCACGTTAGGTGCTTCTGGGGTGTTTTTAATGCTGTATATCCATTTATAGTTTATTGGCTTGATTTATCCTGTAACCTTTTCATAGGTTCAAACATTGTGAAATTTTGGTGATTCCATTTCTTTATTCATTGCTTCTATCCATTTTTCCCTTTTAACAAAACGTACAGATTCCCCATAACTTGGTGGTATATTTTGCCGATCTTTCGCCTTTAGTACAGTTTGATCCGGATAATAAGTTGAACCTACAGTTTCATCATCACTTTCAAATAATTCGTTATAGTTTATAATTTTAGTGTGAGGTCTTAATCTGCGAGTTATACCATCATCAGGATCCTGATCATTTCCAGGTTGATCGGTTTCAATACTAGTCGTCTCTTTTCCATCTGCATCAAAATTGTTGTCTTCCAACAAATTTTTATCTAAATCTAATATTTTTGTTGGGGAATCTGAATAAAGATTCCCATTCCATTATGTTTAAATTTTCAGGATTCCAAATTCTATATGCTTTTCTTGATTCAGAATATCCCACGAATAGTCCAACGTCTGTAATTTTATCAAATTTGCCGCGGTTGTGCTTTGGCTTCCAATAATGAGCCTGACATCTAAATACTCGAAAATATAATACATTTGGTTAACTTCCAGTAAAAGTTCCTCTGGTGTTGTTGTTGAGACCCAGACCGTCCGACCTACCAGGAAGGTGCAAGGTAACCGTTTGGACGGCCGGGAAGTGTCACCCAATTTAGACCGGAACCCAGTGGGGGAGGCATCCACAGGGACCGTACCCTCCTTCCCCTACCACCAACCTCTCGGAAGGACTTACGGACCCACATGTTTAACGTGATCGTACTCCGCATGAACACGGCGGCAGTTGTGGCAGCGTGCAAATCCAGCGCGCAAACCACCGGGTACTTATTTCGTGATTTTGAAGGGGTTCTGTTCTTTATATAAGCAAATGTATTCATGGCCTCTGCCCAAAATTTGATTGGTAAATTAGCTTCTTTTAATGAAGCTCGCGTACCTTCAATTAAAGTTCTGATTGCTCTTTTACTTCGGCCATTTTGGCTGGGTAAGAAATATGTTTTTTTTTTATGATCAATACCTTCACATTTCTGCATTTAAAAATTCAGTTCCATTATCACTCCTGATCTTCTGAACCTTTTTTCTAGTACTGTTTTCCAGTTTAAATATTAAATACTTGAATGTTTCGAAAACTTATACTTTTGACTTTAGAAATTTTGTAAATACTTTCCTTGAGAAATCATCCACTACTGTTTTATAAAACACATTTAGCTCCTCCTAAAGAAGCTTCTTGTATTGGACCAATTAAGTTCAAATGAAGAAATTCCAACGGCATTTTTGATTGCTCACCAATTACTTCCTTAAACGGTTTTCTAGCGTATTTCGCTTGAATGCACGTAATACAATCACTCGATTTTGTGTCTTGCTTACACTTGAAGTTATACACCATTGAATTTTTTAACATACTATTTATATAGCTTTCAATTACATGGACTAATCTTTTATGCCACATTTCCCAAGAAGTGCTTTTACCCACTTTGTAAATAAAATTATTATCCTTGATCGCTTTCAAATCAGCAACATAAAATTCAGATCTTTTTGTACTTAAAATTGTATTATTCCTATCTAAATTATGCGCTCCAGATTCAGGAAATAAAACATACATATTATCATCTGTTAATTTTCGAACAGATATGAGATTACTTTTTAGTTTAGGTACATGAAGTACATCCTTTAGCATTAATTCTGAATTAAATTTTGCAGTTACTTCTCTTAATGTCACGGATCCTTTTGCTTGAGAAGATATCCTGCTATCGTCAGCTAACAAAATATTTCTTTTATCGTCGGGTACTTCATTTAAGCAGTCAAAATTTTCAGTCATGTGACTAGCCGCCCCACTATCTAGGATCCATCTGACTTGTAATATACCTTCTGTAGTTCTTAAAGCTCTTTTCGATCCACTTCTATCACACATGATTTTTGATTCCAAAACTTCTCGTTTGTTTGCTCGTTTAGAATTACCCTTCATGAAACTTGATTTTCGTTGATTAGCTGGACTATGCCAACAAATCACGCCTTTATGATCTATTTTATTACATATATAGCATATAATTTTCTTACTATAAGTTTGTTCGAATCGCTTTCGTTCATCGTACGATTTCAGACATCTATACCTTCTGCTATTCTGTACTTTAAAAAGAAACTTGCTTTTTCAGCTTCGTTAGATCCTTCCTCGTGCAACTTGAAAATTCGACGAACATTTAGAAATAGTAGCTTCCTTGAAGTTGTCAAATTGCATTGCGATTAAATTATACTTTGGAGGGAGTCCCTTAATGAATGTGCTTATAAATTCTTCATCATCTATATTTGCATCTAGTATGCGTGCACTTTCCAGCAATTTCTAGGCTCTCAACAGATAGTCATTCCAGTTTTCGTTCCTTTCGATCTGTAATCGTGACACATTGGTTCTAGCTTCGGTTCTTCTTCTTTGGGGAACCTTACAAGTCGCCTTACCTTCGAACCTTACAGGTCGCCTTCATACCTGTTGCTCAGGGAAGTCCAAATTTCCTCGGCAGTATTACAAGTGCGAATCAGGCATACATGCATATCACTTAACGCTCATGTATTTTTTTCCACTCAGCTAGTTCTGGTTCCTTTACTGGCGGATTATTTATTAGATACAAGCCTAATCCTTGTCCCTCAAGTAGACTTTTAATTTGGTACTTCTAACTATTGAAGTTTTCTCCGTCAAATCTAGGAATTGCTTGTTCCGCGATTCTTTGTACAGTTTAAAGCGTACTACACACTTTTGATTTAGGGTAAAGACCAGGCCCATAACCTTTTGTAGAGTTTTTTAAGTGGGGTTTATTAAGGCATGAAGAAATATTTTTAACAACATAAATGTTTATTAACAAATTAAAACACCTGTCTTAGGTTACATAATAACGTAAAAACCATGCCCTGCGACAATAAAATTCGATAGTACGTATGCACTTACATACAGCTATTTTCCATCTGCCTCTGTGTGCCATAACCATTCATCTCATCCTCTTTTGTACATGACACTTTCTCCCGTTACGGTTCACAGTTACAGCTTTACCTTAAGCTTAATTTGCAGTTAGCTTAAGTAAAATTATTTCCCAACATCAATACGTGTTCAGGAGTTCTTAAAACATATATTAGCATCAAAATCTCGAAATCGAAGATTTTCGTGAAAACAATACTTTCTCAATACTACGCATGAAAAAATAATAAAATTTTTGCTGTGTAAAACCACTGCTGGCTTGAATTCCAAACAATCGATTCCTAAAATTAAAATTCAACATTTTATTCACATATTTACGTGTTTCAATAAAAATATCTGATGTGGGCAACACATGACTTTCCTTATATAATGTAATGAATTTACTACTTTTACAGTAAAAAAATAGGTTTTCTTATAGTAGTTACTAATATTCTTTCCAAGATATTGAATTTTCGACAATTAGTCGTCATTTTCATTGATTTAACGTCATTTTTATCTATATGGCGAGATTTTCGTTAATTTGGCAACATTTCAAAAAGTCGCGACATTCCGCCAAATTCGTCGCCAAAATCTCGCTAATCGTTATGGACGAAGAAATAAGTTGTTCTTACAGCAGATAAATGACTATTGGCGTTCAAATACAAAAGTATTACTCAAAGTATCTTTTTTCATGAATGGAACGAGCTAGATCCACGAGAATGATGTCATCCAATTTATCGCATGGTATTACATATGAAAAGTGAACATGTTTCTCAATAGGAAATATTTTTTTTTTCATTTTATATGACTTTTTAATAATTTTTTTTTAAAATGTGCAATATCTCGAGAACGGTTCATGTTAGCGTTCTAAAAATTATGCCAATCGTTTTCTAATGAAAAATTACATAAGGAATGTCTATTTGCGTAACTTTATTAATGGTTTTGATTTTTTGACGATTTTTTCAAAATTTTATTCGAAAATTTAAGGTGGTTCTGAGCATTCGATTGCGTATAAAAACAATAGGCTTCCAGTGTTTACGGATTGTGATTTTTTGTACCAAATTTGGTTCGAATCGGTCCATTCGTTCGTCAGTTATCGTCTCCACAGACTCACTGACACACACACACACACACAGACATCACTTCAAACATGTTTGATTGGTGATTAGGGATGCTTGAAACGTAATCTCCCGTCGAAAACTCGATTTCGAATTTTCGACCCCGTCACAATGCTTTCCTTATACATTATGTATATAAGGAAAGTAATAAAAATGTTCTTAAGCATATGAAGTGACTGCAGTCCAATGGAGCCGAAATGATTTTGCATGAATAACGCTTTCTAAAAAAATAAATAAATAAATAAATAAAAACTCCTTCAATAATAAATGAAAATAAGCTCAAACCATTAAAGTACTGAAATTATAACAACTCTATTTTGAAAACTGAAAATTCGATCTAAAATCTAATTATATATCCTTGTATAGCTTTTAGAAGGTTACAAATTAATTATCGTTACTTCATTGCAAGCTTTCAAAACAGAAAGTTTTCAATCTTCTCCAGATTGACCAATGTTTGAAAACTATACAAGCCTTGTCAAAACAAATTATTGATCTAGAACGAGAATTATTACTGAACACTTTCACTATTTACAGTTTATATCCATCTTTTATAATTTGAAAGGCATTTTGAATGAAAGTAAAGAAATTTTTTTAATTTATTTAAATATTTTTCTTTCGAAAAAATAGTTTAAAATAATGAAATAAATTATTTTTGTATATTCATAATTGGTACTCTATTTCCTGCAAAACAAATAAAAATTGTTTTTATTTTTATCTTTTAGATTCGGAGATATAAGCCGCCAAAGTGTTACATTTTTGCGCAACGCGCCAACTTCAGCCATAGACATTATTCACATAAAAAATATATAATTTAACATTATATATTCTAGTTAGCAGTGAGCAAAGTGTAACATGTTAATACTTGGGATAATGATCGTATATGTAAGAAATCGTTTCTTTAAATATTTTTAAATCTCTAAAACTTCAATTCACCATTATATTTCATTTTTCAGCATCAATTGTGCTAAAGCTGATTATTTCCTAACCTGCGTCTTTTTACTTTTATCCACATATCTATAAAAAATAATGTCAACTATCCCCAATCCAGTTCAAATACAAATAGTCGAAATCAAACTTGGAATGCGTTTTTAAAATAAATTAGAATAATCTTCAGGTAGAGATTTTATTCCAAATCCTATTGAAGGCTTTACCAAAGTCTTAGCAGCTTACTGTTAAGCAAAAAAAAAAGTGCTTAAACATTTTATGCATAAATTTAAAACATTTATCCCTGCTATGTTCTCAATTATTTCATTATATCCATGCCTCTGAAACCGTGAAAACAATAGGATAAATGTTAATTTTCTACTCGTATATTTAAATATCTACAATAAAAGCATCACGCTGTTACACTTTCACAGATTTTAAAGAATAGGTTCTCATCCTGTTGCTCATACCCTTGGGTGAGTCGGGTAGCCTGGGTCTTCAACAAGAGGAGGTTGACCAGCCGTCCAAACAGCTGCTCAAGTCTTCGGACGAGTCGGACGGTCTGGGTCTTCAACAAGAGGAGGTTGAGGTATAATGAAACACTTTCAAAAAGACACCAAATATCCTGTTTATAGTTTATTAAAATTGCAAAAACAATGTATCCTCAAAATCACAGATTTATTGGCTACACGAATATGTGCACTAAATTAGGCTTGTTTAAAACTGATGAGTTGGAGAAATTATATCTAAAGCTATGAAAATTGTCCCGCAGTCCTCCATGATATACTATAAAACACCACATGTAGTACAATAAAACACATCTTTAATAAAACATTAAACTTACTTAAACTTAGCTTAAGGATTTGAAGATTATATACACTCTGTTGCAAAAAAATATATGCACCCATAAACGTGCAACATATTGTATAAATACATATAGGTATACTTAGAATCCGGATGATTTAAATTTGCTTCTAAAAAATATGACACTATTTACTAACATCAAATTAAATACAGATTACAAGCTTAACTAACTAAAATCAAAATTTAGAATCATGCTCCTCATAGTGAAGCAAACAGCACCACTAGATCCGTCATTATTAAAGTTCAGCAACAACAAATTGTCGTTAACAATGGCAACTTGAAAATATATGTGTCGCAAAAAATCAACATTAACGTTTATTTGTACAGTTAAGACAGATACTGCTATATGGCGAATTTTTCCAGAGCAGCAAAGTCTCGCTGCCGATGAACTCTGATAAAATAAAACACTGAGACATCGTTTCTGTCGTGTCACTGAAAATCAGTGTCTCTTCAGGCATACATTCGAGAGTCTTCGCCCTCCTCCCTCGAAGACATTTTGTGTTCCGAGCTAAAGGTGAATATATGTAAATATAATAGTTAAAATTATATTAGAAAACTCCTCCCCACCCCCTTATGTTCCATTCGCCTCTCACGCCGGTCAAAAGTACCTGAAATTGTCACTGTTGAGAATATGATCTCAGTCGTTCAAATGTCTGGTCCAGGAGGATTTGAATAGTACAATGTAAAACGGCTCTGATTTGATATTATATTCAAGCATTTTATATATTTTAGAATAAACAATTTCTCTATTCCCCTATCTATGTAAACATTGTGGTTATTTTGAATGCAATTCATATCTAAAATTGCGCGATTAGTTTTAGATATTTCTGCAGTATACTTAAAATTCATTCTGACTTATACATTTTAACAAAATCAATGAAAATATTTAATTATATGTTGTATGCATAAAACATGTTATAAAAAAAGAAAATAATAATAAGTTTCTAAAAGTAAGTCTATAATCTTCCGTACGTATATAAAAGAAAGGCACAATACGAGAATAAAAACATTTTTGAGTTTTTATCACTCTCTGTAATATTATTGATAAATTCATAAATATTGGTATATAAACAACCGTCCAAAAGTTATGAAATTTGGCCCCAAACCCAACGGTAGAATGTTCTCTTTGCAGGCGAATTGAACGCTTGGACAGTACACGTCTGCTAGTCTGCAGAGAACAAGTTATGAGATTTGGATCCAAATACAATGGAAGAATGTTCTCTTTACAGTAATGTAGGTATGAAATATAATTTAATTACTGAAAGTATGCACACCTTCGGTAATTCGATTCAAAGACATATTTTATATGAGTATGCAAAATTTCAGCTGTTTCCTCCCTGCAGTTTGTTTTTTCGCAATGTTTAAATATTTATCATCACGATGAATTTAGGGGTTATATTAGTTGAAAAAAAATGACTAATTTGGAAAAGTTATTTTTATTTCAATTTAATTTTTGTTTAATATAAAGGACATCATTTCTTTTTACCCAGTTTTAATAAAAGTTTGTATAAAAAATGTAGTATAGTGTTTACTTGCAAAAAATATAAAATATGGAATTTATTTGCGATAAATTTAGAAAATATCTACAAGATTTAATTGTGAATAGCATACATGTATCAACTGCGTATATGGCCTCGCCTACATTTGTCCACTCCCATTTTTAGCATTCAAAGTATTATTGGGGAATTGAAATAGTGTTTATTTGCAGCAAATTGGAAAAGAGGAAGGGTTTTTAATCAGATGTTCGCATTCCAAATCACTGCTTTCGCAAGTGCTAAAATGAGCAAGGAAAAATACGGAAATTGAACTAACTTATCGCACATTTCATAATGGCACTAATTTTGTCGGTTTGTCTAAATTTCATTTTATTTTATTTATAGCCTGAAATTTCATTGGTCATTCTTTCAACAGAAGCCATTTAAACAACCCTTAATTAAGCCCAAAACAAATTCCACCTCCACACAGAGTATAAGATTGTGAAAAAATTAAAAGTAAAATTTTTTTTGCGTACCGTCTACATGTACCGTTAATATTCTAAAAGTATATTGTACATAAAAAATAATTTCATTTTATTAGTGGAGTAGTGGTAGTTCTGAAGAATTTAAAAACTCATTGAAATGAGTCTAAAATGAATCTCAGTCTTGTCCTGAAAAGAGCCGTAACCCATAGATATATAATTTGTCATCGACAGTAATTGCAAGTCAGAGAGTGACTATTAAACGGAAAAAATTATCGATGTGATTATTCAGCCTACAGAAAGTTTAAATAACATTCTTTATTTCCTTAAAAGAGAACACTGACAAGCAAATTTCTGCAGAACACATATAAACGATAGATAGTTACAATTGGATATGGTGAATGTCTTGACTGCTGCTTCCCCCCCCCCCACACACACACACACACGGGGAAGAAACCGAAAAATTCTGCTTCTTAGTCAATACTATAAGTGTGCAAAGATTCAGTTTTCTAGGTCACCGGAGGGAGGTTTCTGAAGGCTCTGGAAGAACACAAAATCCTTAGACAATTATCATTTAAATTAGATAGGATTACGCTCCCACTGCAGATAACAGTACTATGAGAGTTCTAACTTTGAAAACGCCCCCTCAAAGCGGGTTCTGTGAGTATAACATATAAATACGGAATTCATCACGTATAAGTAATGGAAACGAGGACGCCAGTCGCCCGTGAAATTCAAAACACGAGATTCGAAAACACGTGCTGAGAATTACATGAATCTCTGTGGCAACGTCTCTTTCGAGGACGACATTTAATCCAGTTTCAATTGCAGAGAAAGAAACGAACCGACATGGTCCATTGCAAGCCACTGTAGACAAAGCGCTCGTATGTGCGTATTTTTAAGTTTACATAGTCAATTTTCCGCTTTAAAAACCGCGATTAGATACAATTGCTGAACTACATTGAACAAAATTGTAAGCTGCTTCTTTATGTCGTATTACACGCAATTTTTCTTCCGGGATGTTGGAAGTAGATTGGCACACATAATGCATTCGTAGTGCAAAAAAATTAGACAAGTTGAATAACCACCAGTACGTGGAGGACCAGATCACACAAATCATATTTTCTCATCACTATAATGCTTATCAGGTACACAGTTCCCCGGAAAATCCTTAAGGATCTCAGTAACTTTGTGAGAAAAGGATTATAAGTATGTACGTTAGGTCTGTATACAGCAGTGGTCTTCAACCCTTTTTTAACCGTGGGCCACATGTGAGTCAGTTAAAGACTCGAGGACAGCAGATTGAAAAATACGCTCGTACGCAAGCATATAATTATGCACACATACGTACGTACGTATTCACGAATATACGCACGGGTACGCAAGAGCACACGCGAATATACACATATGTATGCAAGCACACATACGCACGCACGAATATACACTGCTGGACAATTGCTACACATATGTAAACAAGCACACATACGCACGCACAAATATACACTGCTGGACAATTGCTAAAGACGGATGACACTATCACCCATAGAAACCACAAAATGAAAGGAAGCAAAATGTGGAATATTAGAATACGTGCGGAATACAGTAAGAAGAGGTGTGCGTATGCAAATTTTTCATTTCCACGCCTGTTCGTCACGTGATAACGCTGATAAGAAATTTAAAGGATTTGACTCTTGTAGACAGTTGTTCCAAGTGAAAGTTTTAAGGGAAAGATTTAATTGACGAACTTGAAATTTTCGGTATATCTTCCCGATATCACTTAGATGATTTTACACATGGCCGTATTATTGGAAAGATCGAAGGGCGAAAAATAACAGGTGTTGACAGGGAGTTCGACATCGCCCACAGCGTTGTCTCACGGCTGTGGCAAGCATTTAAAACAACTGGAATGTGCAGCAAGCGTCACGGAGTAGGTCGTGTTAGACGTACGACGCCTGCAGGAGACAGGTACATTGTCCTATCGGCAAAAAGGGACCAGCGCACCACAGTTCAGCAGGTGGGAAATCAGTTTCTTGCTACCACAGGACATCAGATCTCCCGAAAAACGGTAGCCAGGCATTTAGGAGAAGGAGGACTATACGCCCGCAGACCTGTTGTGTTTGTCACATTGTCCAGACTGCACCGTACCGCCCGTTTACAATGGTGTCGTGAGCATCGCTATTAGACCGAACAGGACTGGACTTGCGTACTATTCTCAGATGAGAGTAGGTTCAATCTGTAATCGGATTGTAGATGCCAACTGATCTGGCGTGAGAGTGGTACTGCTTATCGTCCAGAAAAGAGACCGATATCCGACATGCAGTATCATGGTATGGGCCGACATCATGATCAATGGCAGCACGCCCCTACATGTGGTTGCAGCTGGGACTGTGACCGGCCAACGATACATTGATAAAGTTCTACTGACTCATGTTCATCTTTTCCGTGGTGCTGTCGGTGATAAATTTGTTTTCATAAACGACAACGCACCATGTCATCGAACACTCGCTGTTCAGGATTGTCTAGTCAGCGAGGGTATTCAATGCCTCGTATAGCCAGCACGTTCTCCAGATCTAAACCCCATTGAAAGTGTTTGGGATGCTTTGGGGAGGCGACTTGCTGGTCGAAAATATCCTACAACAAACAAAAACACCCTCATCCGTGCACTGACAGAGGAGTGGGATAATTTGCCTCAACAGCACGTCAATAACTGCAAAGCTACGCCAATAACTGAATCAACAGTCCAATTTGTGTGTGTGTGTGTGGCATGGCACAAACAGGCATAACTGTCGCAGTTTTGTCTGTCAGTTCTAACTGAAGGCCAAACTGTATATGTATTGGGAGCCTTATCAAAGCAGGAAGATCTAGAATACATTTTCACTCTAGAAATAAAAATGGCGGTTGTAATGCTTACTAGTGAAACTGGTGCATTGATAGAGAATCTAGCCTCATGTCTGGGATTAGTTCATCTGCTCAGATCTTTTTCACAAATTGCGTGTGTGAACTTTTCATTGTTTTTCAAACATGAAAAGTTCACACACGCAATTTTTGTGTATGACACAGTATGACACAATTTCTTTTAGAAAAAATTATCCACCCTTTGAATTATTAAGGCACGATCGATTGGCAATTTTTTTTTCGCCTCGAGCAACAAAAATTATGTTTATTTTTTTTTTTAGGAGGGGGGGGGGGGGAGTTCAGTTAAACTGCATACAGCCATAGTTATTGTAACTGCATACAGCCGTAGCTAGGAGATTTTATAAATTCCAGTTATGCATTTTTTAAATTCCATATTCGAAATTCTCATTACATGGATTTTCTAAAAGTCGTACATAACACTGCTTTTAGAAAAAGAAGAAAATATGTTTTGTAAAATTTAAATATAGTTGTGATATTTAAAAAGTATATCTCTTTACAAAAGAAAAAGTACATTTCTTTTACAAAAAGAAGTAATATTTTTACAAATATATTTTACAAAATATTTCATTTTGCATAAAAATATTTTCTTTTACAAATTAAGTTTTCTTAAGGGAAGGGTAAACGTTGAATTTTTTTTTATTTGTATATTGACTTAGAAACATGAGAATTTGTATAAATATTCCTCTTAACATTACTATATAAAATACCACTAATTTATTTTCAATTTTATTATAATTTTGTATCTTTTTTTAATTTAATTTTTTTTAACGAAAATTTGAAAATGCTCCTTGCGCGCCATTTGTTCACATTTTTGATTAATTTTGCATTGTGATCACTCAAAAACATATTATCAACAAATTTGGGTATTCATTTTTAAATCCTTTAGAAAGTCAATTTTTTAAAAATGTTTTTCTTCGTTGAAACTGAATTTTCATTATTTAATTAGATTCTTATTCACTTTTAGTTACCTTAACACAATCCAGTTATAAAATGCATACCCAGTTTCATTAAAAAGTATGAAAAGTGTATTCTTACCAAATTTCATGCATCTCAAACAAAAATTAAGACGCATGGAGCATTTTAAAAATGTAAAACCATTGGAAATTCAGTTTCAAAAAACATGCACTTAACCTTTTGTTTATGTAGCGTTTCTTAAGTGATATGAAGAGACATCGTCGATAACATAACAATTTATTAACAAACTTAAATACCTATCTTAGGTTACATAATAAATTAGAATTCACATCCTGCGGCAATACATAGCATATATCCACTACCATAATGCTTTACTCTCTTTCTCTGTCTGTGTCTCAGTCAATCAGCCCCCGTAACCATCCATTTCACACTCATTTATACTCATACTTTCTCCAGTTACGGTCCACAGTTACAACTTCACCTTAAGGTTAAGTCACAGTTAGTTGAAGGAAAATTATTTCCCAACAGTTTACGGGTGGGACAGCGTCCATCCCAAACGAAGAACCTCCCAAAAAGACAGATATTTCACATACCCTATCCTAAACAGTTCGATCCCCCTTTGCAGGCATTGGCGTCCATGGAAATCGCCGGCAGAAACATTGCACCTGCTGCCAGCAGGTGCAATGTTTTAGGTCATTTCAACGTCCACCGTCCCCTTAAAAGATCATCGGCGGGCCACACAAAATCAAACTGCAGTCCTCGGGTTGAAGACAGCTGGTCTACAGTAATGTGACGATGTCCGATCGAATAAAAAGAATTGCAGCGCCCCTAGAGGAGAATTTAAAAAGTTAGGAAACAGAACTCAGTTCCAAAGCAAGATAAACAAAAAAGCCGATTATAAAGATGTAGGGGGGGGGGGGCACCTAATGCGTAGGAAACGACTCTAAAAGTGTTACAGAAGACTTTTATTTCACGCAACAGAATTATCGGTGAATGGCAATCCTATTCAGGAATGCTAAAGTTGTGTGCAACACATGACTTTCCCTACAGATTCAAACATAATCCATTAAATTGAGTTTAATTACTCAAAAATTATTTTCCGGCACCTTATAACTCGCGTAAAATGAAATCAACTTTGTATGCAGTCGAAAAGCTTTTCTAGATTCTGAGTTCCTCTTTCCAAACATATAGGTCCTTGTGCTGGGAAACTTTAATTTCGCAATATAATGACGATTTTTTTTAATGACGCTCGCTCATATATATGTACGCCAATGAGCGAGTATTGAAGAGTAGAGTATACAATATGGCGTTCTCCAATTAATATATCTCTATAAAATGCATTGACATGGAATCTAATGTTTAAATTTAAATTTTTATTTTTACTGTTCATAAACAAAAGTTGGAACGAATCGTGATTTAAAATTGATTGATCTCTGGAATTAGGATCAATTAATTTACCTCCCTGGATGGATCGCTTATGTAATATATTTATTGCACGAGTTGAGATGCAATTTAACTTATTATTAAAAAATGTTGACATGGGTAACAACGTTTATTATTAATTTTTACCTTCTCGTGCTATAGAATATAGTATAGAGAAAGCGTTATTTTCACGAAATTTTCAATTTCGAGGCCAATATATGTTTTAGGACCACCTGAACATGTTTGGATTTTTTTTTTCATGACACGTTTTAATTTTTCTCGTGATGATCTATTTTTAGTGTGATGTCTGTTTGTGCGTAGACCAGTTCGACAGCTGCCACGAATATGAATGGATTTTCACGAAACTTTATATCCGGCTTTGTCATCGAAAAATTTAGAACTAGATAGAATATTTTGAAATTCGAGGGAAAACTTAGAAATCTTATATTTCCGTAATAGGACAAAATTTAACGTAATTATACATAAAAGAGATTATTTATGACTCAATTACCACAAAATGTAACAGTTTCAATCACTGCAGTGAAAAATAGCAGTGATATAATTTTAATGTTCGTTCGTCACTAACCCCCCCCCCCCTCCCCGAAAGGGTGCATTGTCAAACTTGGTATCAATTGAAAAAATTTTCAAACCTTTTAAAATGAAGGGTGACATGCTATAATTTTGATCCTTTGGTCCAACGATACAGATTTTTCAGAGTTTTTCTTGCAAAATTTGTAAAAAAAGAAAATCACAAGTTACTTAAAATTGGATTCAGGTATGAGGAAGTCGAGTTGAGTCACACTGCAGTTAATTTTATTTTCACAAACAAAAGATCGAAATCGAAGTAGCGATCAGATCGAAATTATTCGCTGATTTCTGTAAACAAAACCCCGACTCTATTGTAACAATTACACGGGGCACATCTCATGATAAAAACGGTTCTTGAAATTACTTTTAGGGCAGAATTCCCGCCGGTTTCACAACTCATTGTAAAAGCTATTGAAATTGTATGTATTAACACAAAATCGTCTTGACTGATCTGTTGCCTACATTTTTCAATTCAGAATTCTTTTTTTTAATTAACTTTCAAACGAAACCTCATAAGAAGTGCATTTTTCTTTAATTTGATGCTGATTGTGTAACATTAAAAGAACGTAAAATATATAGAATGCATACGTATGTCCTTATACTCTCTGGATATTTTTTTCCTATATACGTATTGTTAATGCATTGATCGTTTTAATACACAAGAAATAAAATTCAATCATATTATTAAAATATATCTTTAAAAATTTCAGGAAACATCTAGAGAATCCCAACAAGTGAATTCTGGAAAAGGGCAACAGTTTTTTTTTTTTTTAAGCTACCTCTCCTATCCTAGAGAAGTTAAAGTAGTTAACCGTGAACCGCGGTCTTTGCCGGCAGACCTTTCCATCCAATGGAACATCAATCAAGCGTGAAATAGTAATTCAGACGATTTTTCGACGTTTTTGTTATCGATGGTTTGCTTTGAAATTTGGGATCCGACTCCCCCACCTTCCAACAGACATATATAAACTCCCAAAAAAGTTTCGCCAATTTGAAATAAAAAGCAATTCAAATCCCACTCAAGCGTTCTTCGTAAAAGGTTTTTAGAGGTTGTTTCGAAAATCATTTATATCATTTCTAAGGTACAATACGTAGGATAAATTTATAAAATCCCAAAAGTTGATATACGTTTCTTTCTTTATACCCAGACCGTCCGACCTATCCGAAGGTGTGCTTGGACGGCCGGGAACGTGCCACTTGATTTAGACTGGAATCCAATAAAGGTAGAAACAAACCACCGACATCACGGAATTTCGGATACTCCGCATAGACACGAGTGATAGTTAAGAGTAGTGTCGAAAACCCAGACCACCCGTCTCGCCCTAGGGTACGAGCAGCAATTTGAGTGGCCGGCTAAGAGTAGTGTGGAAGATCGAACATAGGACTACAACGTGCGATCTTCCCTCATTAACCTCATTCTTAAAGGTATTACGACGCGACTCTAAAAGTTGATATGCCAAAAACTTTATTTATATATATATATATATATATATATATATATATATATATATATATATATATATATATATATATATATATATATATATATATATATATATATATATATATATATGTATATATATATATATATATATATATATATATATATATATATAGAATATATATATATATATATGGAATATATATATATATATAAAGACAGAGAGAGAGAGAGAGAGAGTCGCTAAGGAATCGATTTGTGTAAATATCGGCCAAAATTGCTGTAAATCGGACTGAAACATAAAATAGTTAAAAAAAACTAGTTCGAAATTAAAAAAGTAATGCCGAGGTGCACCTTTTCGGGTTCTGAGAGACATGTGTACCGAATTTCATGGCCGTACAGCGTTTAGATTTCCCGCTACAGACTACACACACACACTTTCAGATATTTTCCTTTATTATGTAAGATATACATTAAAATTCAAATGCTGCTAAACTTTTAGAATACATTTAACCTAGTATTCCAAATTTTTGGAACGCCCCCTATAGACTGTTTCTCTAACTGTGACCATTGAACGTACTTGGTTGAAATTCCCGCAGTAAAAAATCTCTTTGAGATTTCCTTACTTCAAAAGAAAAGTTAGTGAAAGTTTCATTTTAGAAAACACGGAGTTTTCCTAACCAATAAACCTATAAACAAGATACCACTTAGTGTCGCAAACACAAGCGTTCTATCCATATCATATAGTCTGCGACCCGTAAGGCCAAACTTAACCGAAATGTTTACTTTCTGCACTAAGATCCACAGGAGCCGATTTGAATCCTAGTCATGGAAGAGGCAGTCTTGTATCGGGATATTAGAACGAATTACAAGCTCGGTGACTTTACTGGCGTCTCTTAAAAAATTGCAAAATCTATATAATTATAAATAAATTTATATATTATTTTAAGAGACAAAACTTGAAAAAATAACTATTTTGGATGATATACCAAAAAAATAAAATAATAAATTTGTATTTATTAGGAAAATCGTCACATCCCATTTTCATTTTTATTCGGTTTGACTATAGACTTGAATAGCGTATGAGACTCATGTGAGCAAAACTGGTTAAAGAATCAGAAAAACTCAGAATCTGCTGAAGGCTGCACATGATTTTTTTTTCTAAACTCAAAATCTTATTCCACTGTATCTCGTTATGTATATTCATTGAGTTTCACTGCACTCTATAATACACTGCACTCTATAATACCGGCCGTCCAAATAGTTGCTCTTAGTCCTCTGGACGAGTCGGACGGTCTGGGTCTTCAGCACTCTATAATACATAAATTTGCTACTCATTTGAAATTGCACCGAAAATTCTCGGTAAGCAAATAATGTACAGTTTCATGGCGGCACCAAGATTCGATAAACCGGAAATAGCAGCGAAAATGATTGTTCGGTCTTTGTTATATATCAAAAGAGTATTTATTAATACCGATAGGCTTAAATGCATCTCATTCATCGGATTCATTCATCCGTTGCCAATTCTTGAAAATAATTTTTTAAACCGATTCTTAGAACGAATCTTAATGAATTGAAGTTCCATACAGATACAATTTTTAGCATAAAATAGCATTTGTTTCGAAGTTTATTTCCGCCACTTTATATCAAGCGTATGTGGCTCTCTTTACGACTGTTTTTCTAATGATTCCATTCTACTTTCTAGCTTATTATTTCAGACTATCCAAAGTGTTCAGACTATCTAAATGCGACAGCTACAGACTTAACAAAAGTTTTGAATATCAAAAACCTTTTCAAATTTAAACAAGAAAGCGAAGCACGTGTTACAGTTCTGTTAATCTGTAAATTGCAATATTTAAAACAATATTTCGTTTTCGACACCACTGTTGTTGCCTCATTTTCAGATATTTTAAGCTAAAAATCGATTAATTATAGAATTATTTTTCAATGGTTTAATTTGAAGAACAGCCTCCAAGCTAATTCGGTATTTCAAACGTCACTCGATTACCACAGTTCCACAATGGAATCAAAGCCGAAATAAATTCATTGATAAAATACAATAAAAAAAATCGTCTGCTGTAACTATAAATAAAAATATCTTAAGAACGATTTATTGTACGTCAAATAAATTAATTAAGAAAATTTGGGATATTTTTTTCTGCGCATAATAATATAAAAGCAAATTTTATATATCTAGCCGTTCTCGAGTTGTGACTGCAAAAATGCTAGAACAAAAAAGTTCGATATTTATATATTTTTCGAACAAGATTTCAATTTTCTGCCTTTAGCAATTTGGGCTGTGTAACTTATCCCTTACTCAATCGGTCAGTCTCAGTTGTATGATATAAATTGTTTAGATTTACTAGTATAACACAAAAAACATTTAAATTATCAATTGCGTGGAACGTGTGATATTTAAACATTTTAAAAAAAAATTGTAGAAGTATAGAGTATTGGTTATATAATACCATGACAACAATGTCCGAAGTATAAAGCATTATTCACATACCACATTGGAAAACATGTGGAAACTAACCAGCTGCGCTTGATAGAAGATAAAATTCACAAACTTTTTTTGAAAGCAGATGTCGAAAAATGTCAGCGAACCAACTCGATTTTTTTCCCTTGGCTGGTGAAGCTACTGAATTACTTTTTATCTTCTCGTTTTCTTTCTTGATGCTTCACAAAAGAAAAAAAAGATCTAAGCAATTACTTTTGATCGCTATTTTCTCTTTCGAAGAATCTTCTTGCTATTTATATTTTTTTTCTCTTGTCTTTTATTACGATCATCAAATTCTTGTGTTCATTGTTGCCGAACACATAGTTCTAAATTGTGTGAATAAACCGTGCTTGTAAATGATGCTACTCTGATGCAGACAGTAATTTGAAATTTCTAACGCTGTCTGGGATTTCCGATACAAATCTTATTCTTAAACATGTTATTGGAGATTATTGGCCGTCTAATTATTTGGCGGATTTTTACTTTCTCATACTATAATCTAATAATAATTCTCATACTATATTAATTCTCATTATTAATTCTCATTATTAATTCTCATACTATAATCTAATAATCATTCTCTAATAATCATTCTCTATAATCTAATAATAATTCTCATACTACAATCTAATAATAAATACACAGCGGACCTTTGCTTCTATTCAATGAGAAAATACCTTTACAGGCAGACATTCCTATTACGTGAATATAAGGTTGCTATATATGAATTTCGAAGCGGGATTGCCATATTTGGCTGTTTATCGCCAACTTGGCGACTTTTTAATGTACTAGAACCTTCTCGAAATAATGAATATTCTGGGAGTTACGAGCCCCTTCTGGAAGTTTCTACGGAGAGTATATAAAAAGAGTCTTCGCTTAACTGGAGAGCAATTGACGTGATACGAGCTATATTAAATTGTGAGATACATCAGTGTTTTGAGAATAATACCGGCTATTTTTGTGAATTGGCTGAGCATTTAATTGCTGTTTTAATGTATCTGATAGTTGTTTGGAGATCTTGTAAGATAGTTATTGAGCTACGAACCGCATATCGTTCCTGTTTACGATTGTGCTTTTAAATAGAAGTATTAGTTATCCAGAAATTTGGACTCATTCTTTTATCCTGAAAGTATACCCACGATTCTAGAAGATACGCCATAACAATATTTTCGGTAGCTAAGTAATCGATTTGTGTGAGAATCGCTTAAAATCGCGCTAAAACATAAAATAACTAAAAACTGAATTCTAATTTTTAAAAAATCTCGCCAAGACCGCATCATCTTGGGTCCTGAAGTACCTATGCCCCAAATTTACATGGCCGAACGATTCTAAGATTTCAAGCTGCAGACGACACACACACATAGAAAAACGCACACACACCCATATTTCGCTATAAGAAGATGGATATGAACTATGCTGTTTTTATCGGGAATTTCAATGCAGAATAATTACAGCATAGTTATTTTTGCATTTTTATTTTGGCTTGTCGTTGCAGCGTGTAAAAGCATATTTGCTAAAGTATTTTTATAAATTCATTCCAAAAACTGAATTTCAACTAACTTAAATACTTGCGCAAGGCCTTACATCTGGTTTTGGTTCGATATATTCATGTGCAATTTTCAAAAATCAAATATTTAACATCAGTATATAGATCAGCACTTAATGATGAATACTTGCAAAATATTTTAATGATTGAAAAGCACATTTTGACCCCTGGCTAAATGTTCGAGCAGAGGAACAGCAGCTTCATGCTTCCCATTAGTATTGTTCTAAAATTATCTATTTGAAATATTTTTAGCACATTTTTTATTTAAAAGAATTATATTTATTTGATTGTCCAAGTTATTATTTTACGAACAGGCTTCAATTATGTATTATTTTTTACTTCCCCTGCAATACATGGTAATATATAGGGAAAGTATTGGAATCATGTCGAAAATCACAACGCGAGTTTTCGACGGATCTACACGTTTTGTGACCTATAGAATACGGAAAAACTATTAAGAATTTTAAAACAATGATAATAAACAGTAGAGAATAATAGGTAAGTTTTCAATCTAACAATTTCACATAAAGTGATGTGTGTGTGTGTGTGTGTGTGGAATAAATATATCCACTCTAATTCAAAAATTAAATAACAAAATTTAAATTTTCGTAAAATTTTATACGTAAGTCACTTGTAGGTTACCCTGGTGCTGATTAGATTTTGGTACAATTCGGGATAAAAGAACCTACTTTTTTTGCAAAATAGCCCGCAAAAATCCTATGTATTCACTCTAGCTAAAAAAATGAATGTGTCAAATGTCACAACATTTGATGGATAAGTCATTTGTGAGTTACCCTGGTGCTTATTAGATTTGTGTACGATTAGGAGCCTGCTTTTTCTCGCGAAATGGTCCGCAAAATTCGTCAAAATCTAAAATAAAATACTACGTATGCTTAACTATATCACTTAAATGCTTATTTTATACGCAATGTTTAACGATAAAAAAAAATAAAACAAACTCCCATTACACTAGGACTGGGCGTTCTCGAGATATTTTAGTTTCTTCACATTTTCGCTACTTCGCCTTTGTGAATAAGTCCAGTTACCAAATGAAACCAAAAATTGAATTAAAAATGTACATTCAGTGTCATTTAAAATAATTATGAGTGTTATTTTGTGCAATTAAACTCAATTTAGTGAATTATTGAAGAAATAAAGAGAAAGTGGATATGCATCTGCAGGGAAAGTCCTATACTGCCCACAGTAGCCAAAAGTTGTTTCGACTCATGAAATGCTTGAAATTTGTAATACAACCTGCGCATCGAAAAGTTTGGAAACCCTTGATCTGCACATGTATTTAACTTGATGCCCTCTGCATACCATGGGCAGGATGGCTGAGAAATAGAAAGGTTTGATGGAAAGTGATCCCATATATTGGGTACATCATAGAATAAGTGCAAGAACATGCCTTAAAAACGAATCCCATCCACATACATGACCTGATTCCCTGCTCGCCAAAAGTGATGCACAAAAAAGAATGTTTTGTTCGTGCTGCTCGCTCCAGTATCTGAATGAGCGATCTTATTGTTTGTTTCTCCACCAGAGATTCTTTGATGAACACAAAGCGGGGCCCATAGGTTTTTAACGAGGTGGATATTCTCAGCGGAAAGATAGATGCCTCCGCCGAGATTGCCGCCGTTGTTCAAGAAAGGGCAGAGTTTCGCAAAGAAGATTCTACCTTGTTAGGCAACTGGAAAGTTCCATTTTTCCAGCTTTCTAACAAACTTCGTTTACGTTGGCGCTGCATTATCTTCTCTAGCATTTCAAAATAGATGATTATCTGATATATTTAAAAATCTCAGAAGTATATTGTTGTTGAGACCCAGACCGTCCGACCTACCAGAAAGGTGTAAGGTAACTGTATGGACGGCCGGGAAGTGCCACCCAATTTAGACCGGAACCCAGTGGGGGAGGCATCCACAGGGACCGTACCCTCCTTCCCCTACCACCAACCTCTCGGAAGGACTTACGGACCCACATGTTTAACGTGATCGTACTCCGCATGAACACGGCGGCATTTGTGGCAGCGTGCAAATCTAGCGCGCAAACCACGGGGATACCGCACCCGAGATGGCCAACAGCACGCGGCGTTCCGAGGTGGTCACCCACCAAGTACTAACCGCGCCCGATGCTGCTTGACTTCGGTGATCTAACGAGAACCGGTGTTTTCAGCACGGTACGGCCGTTGGCCCTCAGAAGTATATTGTTGTTGTTGAAACCCAGACCGTCCGACCTACCAGAAAGGTGTAAGGTAACTGTTTGGACGGTCGGGAAGCGTATTAATCTGTGTGTAAAACCCTACACAACAAACAATCCTTACACAATACAATGGTCATCACACACAACTAACATCCGACAGACTGACATACTTAAAATCAAGTAATGCACAAGAAATTCAAGGAGTCTTACACCAAAGGGGGAGAACCCAGGAGCAAAAACAGGATTAAGAAATTCATAGATCACCAAAAATTAAGAGCAGAGAATACTCACAGAAGTGTCACTTAACAGAATTTGAAATCTCTCTCGCAGTTTGAATACAGTCCTTCAGTTTGTTTATTAATACTTTATTTCTGCGGACACCGGAAAACCAAGCTGCAGAGTGGGCAGGGGAAGGTTTGACGAGGTGGAATTTTTTAGAAAAGGGACAGGAAAAAACATAGTGATCAGCGTCACCAAAAGCATTACAGGGACAGTTAGAAGAGGTTTTGTGCTTAAAGAAATTGAGGTAATCAAGGAACGGGCCGTGTCCGGTAATAAAATAAACAAGAAATCTGTTACAAATAAGAAGAGAAGGGTCAACCAAAGGGAGGAAAGAAAGAATACGGGCCGGGTCGTGATTACGGGGAGAGATATAGTCGTTTAAGTAAGTTTGCCACAGATTATTTAGGAATATTTTACAATGACGAGTGAGAAGAGAATAAGGGAAAGGGACCGTAAAAGGGGAACCAGAAAGGGAGGCAGCTTTGGCATGAGAGTCAGCAACTTCGTTTCCCAGTATTCCAGCATGGGCTTTAACCCATTGAATGTTAATTAATTTAGATGCCGAAAGGGCCAAGAGTTTAATATCACATAAGTATTTGGATCTATTTTTAACAGATTTTAGAGCCAGAATGGAGGACAAACTGTCCGAAAAAATATTGACCTTTGTATTGTTGTCCAACGCCCATTGAATAGCGACTTTAATGGCAGAGATTTCCGCTTGAAAGACCGTGTTTCCATGAGAGAGCTTAAAAGAGAACGATTCGACCAGGTCATCTTTTTTAAAAATGCAAACTGCAAATCCAATATTTTCGTCAGTTTTAGAGCCATCTGTGTAGATATTAAAAGGGGAGAATGAAACAGGGTCAAAGGAGGGAAGATTAACAATACGATGCGAGGGAGGGAGACTGGAAAAGGGAACGTTTGTATCAAAGCTGGAAGGGTCAGGAAGGGACGGGGATGAAAAAAGGTCAGTTTTAAGGCGCCAGAAATGAAATTTTTTGTAAAGGGTCTGTATAACAAATTGAACAGGGGGGATACCAGTAATTGAGTATAGAGAAATGCTCGAAGTTGTTCTAAAACCGGAAGAAATCTTCAAAAGGAAAATCCTTTGGAGAGAAATGAGACGTGAAGTTTGATCCCCCGTAAGACATTTACCCCATATTCCTGAGCTGAAAGTGATAATTTTTTCTATAACTGTAAGGTACCAGATTTTAAGGAAAGACCTGTTAACCCCCCAATTTTTACCCGCGATTTTCCCGAAAGTAGAAGAGAGCTTGAAGCATTTCTCTTTAAGATAAAATACATGAGGACTCCAGGTTAAGTTGTCATCTATTATAATTCCGAGATATTTAAGATGGCGGGTAATTTTAAGGGGTTTGTTTAACATTTTAAATCTTGGGTTTTGTTTTCTCTTGGAACGAGTTTTATTGAAGATAATACATTGTGATTTTTCGGGTGAAGGAGAAAGTTGAAGGGAGGACAAGGAGGATTGAAGGGAGTCCAGGAGGGAATTGGTTCGGAGTGTAAGTTGTGAGAGGGAATCACCAAATGTCACCACTGCAAGATCATCTGCAAAGGCCTGAAGATAGAAAAGGTCATTATTAAGGAGGAGAACTCGGTTGAAGTAAATGTTCCACAGGATAGGTGACAAGACCGATCCCTGTGGAGCACCGAAGGAAATGACTTTAGAGGAGGAATGGATATCGTTTGAAAAGGTAATGGACCGTGAACTGAGGTAAGAAAATATAAAAACTTGAAATTCGACGGGAAGATGAATGCTTTCCAGTGATGAAGGAAGGATATGCCAATTAAGGGAGTCGAAGGCTCCACAGATGTCCACAGTGGTGAGTGAAACAAAATGACCTGGTCTAAAGTCTCTAATAGAGGAGACAAGTTTGTGAGTAGCATCTTCGCAACTGACCATTTCCCGAAAACCGAATTGGAGCTGATGAAGGGCGTCATTGGTTTTAATCCAAAAATTAAGTTTATTAGCAAATAATTTTTCGAGTATTTTTCCGAAAGTAGGTAAAAGACAAATGGGACGGTAGGAGGAGCAAAGGGCAGGATCTTTACCAGGTTTATTAAGAAATAGAATTTTAGCGTTTCGAAGACAAGCGGGGAAGTAGCAATATTTAAAACATAGGTTAGCAATTTTTGAAAAGATGAAGGGGAATGAAGTAAAAAGTGATTTCCAGATTTTAAAATCAATAGAGTCGAGACCAGGGGCTTTACCGTTTGGGAGATTGTTAATAACCAATGAAAGCTCTTCATCAGAGACCGAGCCCAACCCATCAGAAGGAGGTGAAAAACAAGGAAAGCTGGTAAATGTGGGATCATCTTTGAAACAGTGGTCCAAAAGACGTTGAATTTTTGTTTTATAGTCTAAGTTAATATCATCAGAGAAATGCAAATTAATATGATTAAATTTGTTTTGTTTCTGAAAAGCAAATTTGAATAGTGTGCCGAATTTAGAAGAACAGTTAGTACAAAATTTACGCCAGGATTCCGTTTTAGATTTATTAATTAATTTTTTGTATTTGGCACGATTTAATTTATATTTAATCTTTGCCTCTGTAATAGTTTCTGAAGAGGCGGAGTTTCTCTCGAGTGATTTTATTCGTTTGCCGAGGGCTGTTACGAAGTTTCGGAATTTTGCTAAATTAGGATTCCACCATTTAAAGCCAGAGCGAGTAGAAGTTTTCTTTTTCCTGATAAATTTGAAAGCACATGATTGGGTGGTATCAATGAAGGATTTTACGAAGTTGTTAAGGGAGGTGGAATCAGAAATTTGATCAAGGGAGCGGGAAAGGGAAGGAATATGAGATCTGAAATTAAATAGAAATTTACCTAAACTATAGTTCGTTTTAAAGAAAAAGGAGTTGTCTGAAGGAGGATCAAGTCCAAGGGTTAATTTTATGTATTTGTGGTCACTGAATGTATCACAGGAGAGAATCTCCCATTTTTGAATAAGATCATAAAGTCCAAAAGAGACAAGAGTTAAGTCGGGGAATCCTTTACCTGAGTGGGAGACGAATGTTGGACCAAGTGAAGGATCATTTACCACAATTAAGTTATTATTCATACAGAAGTCAATCACACTGTATCCCCGGTGATCTATGAAGGAGTAACCCCACATCAGGGCCCTGGCATTAAAATCTCCAAGTATCAATGATTCTGTTGCAAAAAAATTCAGATTTGAGAGTTCGTTTAAAATATCTACGATAGGATCATGGGGGGGACAGTAAATAGAAATCAAGTTAAGGGATTTATTATTTGGAAGAAAAATTTCAACCACCACAAATGAGTTGGATTGAAATTTAAGGGAGACGGGAAAAGACGAGTTCAGGATTAAAAGGGAAGCTTTATTGGACAATGAATTAAATTGTTTAATTCCGAGAGGAGGGCGAAGTACCGACCCCTCGGAAAGGAAAGGTTCTTGTAAGCTTATAATGTCCAAGGATTTCTCAACTGCAAACTGAAGAACATTATTGTGTGCAGAAAGCGAATGATTAGTATTTGTTTGTAGAATTTTCAGAACCATCGCGGGAGGATCAATGCCCGGGAGCAGAAGTGGGGAAAGCAAGGATAAAAATAAACAGATATATAATATACAATAACAATTTAATATTTACAATATTTACAATATTTACCATAATGGTGAGTTCAGATTGATTTTTGAAGTTCCCTTATTCTATTTAGTTCACTTTGCATCGAAGGGCAATTAGCCCGGTCTCTGGCATTGTGATTAGTTTTCCAGTTTAGATTAGCGTTCTTGACGTTTGCCGTTGAGCAGTTAATGCATGATGGAGTTTTTACCTTACAAGTCTTGAAGGTATGATCATCATCGCCACATTGCGAACAGTTACCAGTAACCCAGTGACAGGCTGCAGCCGAGTGACCAAAACCTTGGCATTTGTAGCATATTTGGATTGAGATGTATTTTTTAATGAAATAGTACTGGAAATGATGATATAGTTTTTTGGTGTTGATGAGGATTTTAGCAGAAGAGATGTCCACAAGTATAACCCAGTTGATTGATCCCGCTCTGTTTCTGAAGTTTTTGATGATTTTGAACTCCTGAGGTTCGGATGGAAGGTTTTTAGTCAGAAGGTCTTTTATATCCTGTTCCCGGAGAGTTTCTGGAATATTGAACAGGATCAGTGCTTGCTTACGTATTGGTGGCTTAAAGATAGTGAATTTCTGACCAATTTCGGAGTTTGTAAATTTGGGGATAAGATTGTCTGCATCTTTATCTCTGCATGTTATCTTGAGTGTTCCATTTCTTTGAGATGAGACGTTTTGGATGCGGATGCCCGGAGGACACTGGAAAGAGAGAAGGTCTTTATGCAGTTGTTCCATATTTCTAGTACGGTCCTTTCCCTGTAGCAGGACACTGGCAAAAGATGGTTTGGGGGGAGCAGGAGGTGGTAGATTGGTTGATTGAGTCAGATGTTCCAGGTTTTTCTTTACTGCCTCATCGACCAGGGAAGGCAGATCCTGCGTCAAGTTCTTGGAGAAGTTTTCTAGATTTGTGGCGATTGCATTTTTCAGTTGGTTGAGGTCTTCGTTAAATGACGTTCTGATATTTTGCAGGGTATTTGAAGCTTCCTGGTTTTGAGAGAATATGACTGAAGGGATCTGGTTTTCAAAGTTCAGGCAAGCTGCTTTCAATGCTTCAAATTTATCGTCCAAGTATTTCGTTTGCGTTGCATTAGGTTTTACATATCTAGTTAGGTAATTCTGGACCTGGTTACAATGACGCTGTACTTTAAGGAGGAAGGTGTTGCAGAATTCTGATTTCTCCTCAGTCATGTCTGTGGTTGCAACTGAAGTGGTATCATCTGGTTCGTCCGTATTTGATGTTGGTTCTGGTAGAGTTGGTTTACTGGATCGAGACATAGCCAAAGGAGGGTTGGAGAATACAGTAAACTGCGTTTTCGGTGTTGAGAGGACTGATGAGCGGAGAGGAAGAGGGAAATTCGATGGAGAAGAGCGGGAAAGCACTGTTGAGAATGATGGAGTTGTTGAAGAAGCAGAAGCTTTTAAATCAATCAGTTTAGCAGTGGGTTGCAGTAGTGGATTGAATGAAGATGATATGATGGTAGAAGGCAGAGTTGATGAAGTAGAGGGGTCACCAGGCTGAGCCTGAGCACAGGAGTAATTCGATGTTTGAGACCTTCTATTATAGTTTGATGCCATAGTACGGGATTGATGAGATAGGTCACTGAGAGAATCAGTTGTGGGATTTGAAGGATGATTAGGAGAGTTTCTGTTATAGTTGGAGGCAGAAGAAGTTGATGCATTGTCAGGAGATGTTCGAGGAGAAAGATGTTGGGAAACAAGAGGAGGGAAATCTGGGATCGGAGATGAGTATATGTCATTAGTATCCATGATAGAGGTAGTGAAAAACTGGTATCTCTTAAAAAGTTTCTTGTTGATAATATAAAATGCAATATTTCTGATAATTCGTGAGTATATAGTATCGAATTTCACTAATAATCTTAAGACACTGAGTAATACACTGTTTCAAACATAACATTAATTTTAATACAATATGTATATACAGTATCACAAAAATCACCAAAATAACATATAATAATATATAGATTGTCCATTTTCTGTCATATAATTTACAAAAGTGAAGGGTACGACAAGTTGTATTTAATATCAATTACAGGAACGAAGGCAAAATGATGCGACGGGTGAAAACAATAATAATAAAAAAAAAAAAAGCTAAAACAAACTAAAGACGAAACCGGTCAGCGGGAAAATCCCAAATCCAAAAAACTGTAAAAAAATCCATGATAAACAAAACAACCAAATTTTGAGACGATAGCAAAAGAATAACCGGAGAAAATGAGAATAAATGAAAAAAGGGGATGGGGAGCAGAAAAGAGCAAAATAAAATTTATAAATCAAAAGAAAATAAAAAACAAAAGAGTGCAACCGCAAAAATTGGAGCTCTAGCACCTATGGGACACAAGATATAAAGAAAAAAATGAATACTGTTAAAAATTACAAGTCCCACTGGGACAATATGCTAATTAGAATTAAAATTAGATTTAAAAAGATATCAATGTTATCCATAGCATGAGATTCAATAGGAAAGTACAATATGAATTTTACAAAAGGGCTGAAAAACGAAGAAGAGGAAGAGCGCAGCAAGCTACGAAGGCAGGGAGAAACCAAAGCCGGGCGAAGGGGTGATTCGCCGAAATACCACTACAAGGAACGAGCAAAATACAGGGAAGGGGGGGAAAATGAAATCAAAAGTGTGAAGCATGAAAACAACCAATTTTAAAATACATAATACATATCGAAAAAATGCTCCCAGGTTCTAAAATTTTTACAATAAACAGAGTTAAAACTTCAAATCATATGAATATATACTTTAAATTAACAAATTACATAGATTACAATAGGATTTACAGTTGTATAAACGGTCCAATTTGGACCGTTCAAGGCAGGATCTCCATTACAATTGCATACTGGAACCAATGGAATATTTATAATTTATAAATTGTATTATCTCACCAATGAGTAGACGTACAGACAAGCCACCGGTATGAAAATGAAGCTACGGTGAGGGGCAACAAATAATACGCAGACTCAAAACACACAACACAAGAAATCACGCCACCACGGCTCAAAACACCAGAGCTCGAAAAAAGCGTCTAAACAATGCTAAACCGCCCCTCAGAAGTATATTGTAAAGAACTCGAGAGTCAACCGAGATTTAAACCACGAATGTTCGAATTGCCCAGACAAAACTTTATCCATTAAGCTACTGAGACAAAATTCTTATTTCTTATAGTGGAAGTAGCCCCTACAAGAATCAGTCAAAAGCTCTTTTCTCAACGGGGTATCTGTTGTGATGGAATTAGTTTAGATATTCAGTCGTGGTGTACAGTAATACAACTCATAGTATCAGATTATTCTATTCTGCGAATTAGATTACCTCAATTAAATCTGTTCACTTGGTGAAAATTGGGGAATCAATTAAAACTCAAATTAAGCAATTAGTAAAGTTTTAAACTATACTTTAATATCCATAACTAAAACTAACTACTACTATTCTACGATGAATAGAACTTTCTATTTACAAATATATCTACACCTATATACATTTCTATACACTTTACAGACATAATACGTATTAACTATACAGAATGGTCCATAAGCTCTTTAACAAACTTTAAGGGTAGGTCAGGCATGCAAGAACAATCCCGTTTTGCATAGGGGCATGTGGCCGGCCGCAAACACCCCCGTAGGGTGCTACAGATGTAGGAAGACGCAAAATGAAAGGAATGCAGATAATACACAAGTTTATTATACATAACACTTACAAGTACCAATTACAATTATTTATCATAGTAATAAAATAGGTGTTTAAAGTTCTTGTCATCCGCAGACATGCATGTCTGACAACATCGACGCTTTGGATTGGCGAATGCGTTCAAAAATGCCAGGACGCTCGTGAACACGTGCTGCTGCCTCAACAATGTCAGCGTCAAGGTCAGCAACAACGATGTCAGCAACAACGATATCAGTAACATGGTCAGCGTCAGATGTTACAGGGGTCTCGTAAAATTTCTCTTCCTATTTTAAAATTTCAAAATAAATCTATTAAAATTGATAATCATTTAAAATATCTTGACATTTTAATAGACAATAAACTGAAATGGACCACACATGTCTGCTTTTTAAAAGAGAAAGTTCTCCTCCAATTTTAGTAAAATCTCGAACAATAGTTGGGGGAGGGAGGGGGGGTGTAATAAACACATCTTGAAAATGTGGTATTTATGCGTGATTGAAAAAATTATCACTTACGGTTCCGGAATTTGGGGTAAATATCCTACAAATGATTTTTCTCTTCTACAAAGGGTTTTTCTGTTAAAAATTTCAAATGGTTACAAAACTACTTCAAACGATTTTCTTATTTCTACCACTGGCATCCCCCTATCCATGTTGTATTTAACACTCTTTATAAAAAAAATATTACTTCTGGAAACATGGAATAGATTATTTTTCTCATCCTGATCTTCTTTCCCCCTCCCCTTTTGACTTCAATAGACCATTGTCAGAAACCCACCCTTCTAAAGGCATTGTAAATTTTAATTACCACGATAATAAGACATTTTCAAATTTTAATATTTACACCGATGTTTCCAAAATAGATCTTAACGTCGGTTTTGCTCTCTGTATTTTTAACCATGATACTCTTGAGGAAGTTCATATAAACTGGACAGTAAGAACTACAGTTTTCCGAGCAAAAATAACTGCTCTTAATTTGGAAATTTCCTGGGCTTCTTATAACAACTCTAAAATCAATATCTTCTCTGGCAGTCTTTATTCCATTTCTGCTCCAAATTCACTAAAAGATAAATCCGATTACTTAAAATCAATAAAAACTAATGCAATTAATTCCGAAAATCTAATAAACCTTAACTGGGTCAAAGCCCATGCCACAACGTGGGTAACGAGACTGTTGATCTACATGATAAAATTGCTACTTTTTTCTCTATCTCCGTATACTATTCCATTTCCATATTCCTGCCTCTCCAAATTTTGTGGAAACAATATCCTCCATAATTGGCAATCTCTTCTAAACGATTATATTTCTCCTCGTAATAATGACCCTGTCAAAATCAAATCTTTTTACCATTTTACAACATAGTTGAAAAGTGTTTATGACTTTGTTCATTCTGTCTATCTGCCTGTCTGCCAGTCTGTCCATTAACACGATAACTGCCATAAAAATTACTTTATCAAAATGAAATTTTAGTATGTTGTTCAGACGGTCTGTGGGACCTTGAAAAAATGAAATACATTGAACCCTATGGGACCTTATTTTTCAAACATTTTGTAAGCTGATTCAAAATTCACAAATTACTTCGAAAGTTTTGGGAAATATTCAAATTATCCCATTAAATATATAAAAAAAAATTCAGCAAAATATATTCAGTAGTTTTTTAAATAAAAGTTAAAATAATAATTACACCTTTTATATGAAGAGATCACGTGACCACTATGTGAAGAGATCACGTGACCCACTTCAAAATAAAATATGGCATCCATCTTGTGTCAAAATCGTGATTTTTAAAGTTATTTTTAGTTCATATTTAGTGTTGTATACGTCCTAAAACCGCTTTATTTTTGCTTAAATTCTGTGCATCTACATACTGAAACAACGCAATTACAATATATTTGAGTTTAAATCATCATCCAACTTTGATTATTTCTACAACGAAGCCTAATTTTCACTTATGGAGAATGTAAATACCAAAAGATGTAGAATGAGTTGTATAAGAATTGCTGCATTTCTTTAGCGCTAAATTATTTAGCTCATGGAGTCTACAATATAGCTGATATGAATGAAATATTTATTGATTGTTTCGATAAAGTTTTAAGCATAAAGTTTAATTATTTGTACCTCCATGATCTTAAGTTTATAAATAAAATAAATTATTATAGTATTATGATGAATGAAATGAATGGAAAAAAGTTTTTATGAATGAAATGTTGCTTTTATAGAGAGAGCCAGGCGTGTTATATTTCAATGACGTCATTGGAATAAATTTCATTTGTTTTCGATGAAGTTTTCAAATATAGTAAATTATTGTAGTATTACGATAATTTTAAAAATATTACCGAGAAATGTATCGCATTTTAGAGATGTTTAAATCAGGCAATTTATATTTCAATGCCGTCATTTGGATGAAATTCATTTTTTTCGGTGAAGTTTTAAGTTTTCAAATATAATAAATTAATATAGTATTGTGATAATTTAAAAATATTACAGAGGAATGTATCGCATTTTAGAAATGTTTAAATAAAATTGCATTGAAGTTGGAAAGTGTTTCATAATCAATGCTTTATGGATGATTGATCTTTCTTGTTTACCTTTTGTCCTTACTAATTTTCGAATTCACAATAAATACTTAACAGGCCACTTTTAACAGGCCACGGTCCATTTCTTGATTACCTCTTTTATTTCAAAATCAAATCTCCCTCCAACTGCCCCTGTAACAATTTTAGTAACGTTGATCACTACGTTTTTGTCTTCTCCTTTCACTAAAAATGTTCACTTAACTAAACCCTCAATTATTAACCAACCTTATAGTTTTCTATGGTCTGTAAAAGTCATAACTCTGTAGACAAAATAAAAAACTGTGTTCTTATTGCCAAAAATATCTCTGATAAAATTACTTAATGGATGTGTCAGCTTTTGCTATTAACGTTATGGTCAATAAAATTAGATTTAATAAATTGTTATCATTATGTTTCTATTAGTTCTTTTTCAGTTATCTTGTTATGAAAAAAAAGCTATTTTACTTTGCCTCCATTTCGACATTTTTTTTCTCTTTTTCTATTGACATTTTATTTTATTTGTATATTTCTAAATTATCTTTCAAAATTTTCTGTTTTGCTTTCCATGTGTATCATTTTTTTTCAACTTATTCTGTCTAATACAATAATAAATTTTCCCAATTGTGCCTAGTTGGACGTACATGTATAATTCATTTTTCTTCATTATGTAAACCTGTCTGTCTAAACTAATATGTTTTTCAGTTGTAAACCTTTAGTTTTCATGAAATGCAGTAATGGCAGGATTGAGGACCTTTTGCCAAGTAACCTCCTTAATGCTGATGGTTATTCCCTCCCGTCCGTACATTTAAGCTGCTCTATACCCTTTCGAGTGAGTCGTATGAATTGGGTTCACAAGGGTCTCGTAAACGAGGCTTTTTAGGTAACCCCACAGGAATAAATCAATGGGGGACAAGTCGACGGACTGTAGTGACCAACTGACGGATACTTCTCGGCCGATCTATCTTGCAGGAAAGGTCCTATTGAGATAGTTCTGCACATCCTGGCTGAACCATGCACAGCTCCGGATGGTAAGAAATTTGAACACCTACTTTAATACTATAATAAGCAATTGTAAATGATTTTTGCAATTGTTATGTCTAATAAACCTGTGTTTAATATCTGCATTCCTTTTATTTTGTTTCTTCTTGCACCTGGGGCATTTGCGATCACATGTTCCTATGTAAAACAGGCTTGTTTTTGTATGCCTGGCATACCCTTAAAGTTTGTCTAGGACCTTTTGGACCACCGTGCAGAGATTGAAATCAATAACTGCTAAAGTTTCATTTCAGAAGTGCGCCAACACGACAGAGTTGGCTGGTGTAGCTGACCATGGCTCTTTTGGAAAGTTGGCGATGACATTGATTTTGTCCGAAACATGCTGACCATAACTCTGTTATATTAAAGCATATAGTGGATTCATTATTTATATAGTTAACTTACTTTTTTGAAAAGGTAAATATTAGTATAACCTTTAATTGCACTTTTATACTTTAATTCAATTATTTACTTAACTAAAAGGTATGCCTGTCATATGACGGAATTCAAAATTCGCAAAACATTAACTCCCCTTTAGTGCTTTTTTTTTTTTTTTTATCAATTTGGTGACATTTGCGTCAATTTGAAAACATTTAAAATACTCGCCAGGTAGCGACAACCAGCCAAATTCGTCACCAAATTTTTCGGCAAACGTTACAGACGGGTGGACGGGGAGGGGGGGGACTATTCTTATAGTATATTCTTATATTATTTCCACTATATTAAATTTTCATCGATTTTGTGACATTTTCGTTATTTTGGTGATATTTTTATCAATTTGGTGACATTTTAAATAAGTCGCCAAATGTGTAGTAAAGTGGAACTGTTAAACTGACAGACAAATGCTACCGAAACATTGCACCCCCTTTCAAAACACAATTAATTTCATTGATTTGACGACATTTTTATCAATTTGGCTACATTTTGATAGATTTGGCGACATTTTTTATCGATTTGACAACATTTTCGTTAATTTGGCAATATTTTGATCAATTTAGCGACATTTTAAAAAAGTTACCACATTTGTCGCCAAGTGAGATGGTTGGACTGACAGACAAACGATACCGAAATACCATTCCAAACACAATTAATTTTTCAAATTCAAAACACAATTCATTTTTATCAGTTTAACGACATTTTTATTGATTTGGCAACATTTTCGTTAATTTAGCGATATTTTGATTAATTTGGCGACGTATAAAAAGTAATTTGTCGCCAAGTAGAACAGTTGGACTGGCAAACAAAAGTTACCGAAACATCATACTATACTATCTATCGCCCTTTCAAAACATAATTTCATTGATTTTAGCGTCATCTTTATTAATTTGACGACATTTTTATCGAATTGGCGATATTTTGTTAATTAAATTTCCAAGTTTTCCGCCAAGTGGAACAGTTGGACTGACAGGCAAACGCTACTGAAATATCATCACAATACTATCCCTTTTCAGAACACAATTAATTTCATTGATTTGGCGACTTTTTCATCAATTTGGTGACATTTTTATCGATTTGGTGACATTTTAGTTAATTTGGCGGCATTTCCATAAAAGTGATGACATTTTTAAAAAGTTGCCACATTTTCCACCAAGTGGGATGGTTGGACTGACAGGCAAACGCTACTGAAACATCATCACAATACTATCCCCTTTCAAAGCACAATTAATTTCATTGATTTGGTGTCATTTTTAACAATTTGGCGACATTTTCATCAATTTGACGACATGTTCGTCCATTTCGCAGCATTAAAAAAAATCGCCAAATTGGTGATATCCCGTCAAATTCTTCGCCAAAATTTTCGACAATTTTATTCTTATAGTGAATTATCATAATTTGCAAAACATCACTTACAAACAGTTTTTCACTTAATTTGTAACATTATGCTAATTAATGTTATCGGGGAGTTATTTAATACGTTAATCTTTACTCAATTCAAAATGTGAAACCAGCATTTACGAATATATTACCAACAATATTCAAAGTGGCTCCACAAACGATTCTATACCTGCAGATTTAATGGCGCATGTTACATGTTTATTAGTCTTTTCTGCCATTACCAAAAATCCCATGACTATCTCTTTCTTTCACACGTTCTTAATTTCTACTGTCTCTTTTGTCTCTTAACTCATATACTTTAATGTTACTTAGTATTTGCTGGAACCGTGGCTGTATGCTCAAGATACACCACATTCCTTTGGGTGTTTTTATACAGAATTTCAACATGTTTGATGTAGCTCTTTAAATTAAAACCCAACGTTATAAATCGCAGGATATTAAAATATTTTGAACTTCACTATTATTCAAACCTCAATCATTCGCTACATCTAAACTGAAGGATTGAATTGCTCGGATAATAAAGAACTAGTGTCGCTGCGAGAAATTAAACCGACAATTTCCAGCTCGCCAGAATGCTCTATAAATTAAGCAACTAAAACGATTTAATTTCCGTCTGTATTTAAAATATGCCCTACATGCCTATAAGATTCTTAGTGTAAGTAAAATAAGTACTAACTGGAATCTTTGCGATGTATCCAGTGCGCATAATTTGGAAATTCATCCACTAAAACTAAAGCATATACCGTGGTCATAATATCAGAGTTATAATTATGACCATAAGTATATTCTACGATCATAATCAATAACAAGGTCATAATTATGATCATAAACATATCCCATGGTCATAATCAATATCAGGGTCATAATTATGATCATAAACATATCCCATGTTCATAATCAATATCAGGGTCATAATTATGATCATAAACATATCCCATGGTCATAATCACTATCGGAGTCATAACTACGACCATAAGCATATACCATGGTCACAATTTAGAAATTCCTCCACAAATTCCATTCTCCCTAATAGTGTGAGAATCACTGACTCTTTCATAGTTAAATCTGCTACACTCCCCCCATGGTCAAAGCCATACGATTTGTAGCTGTGGAATTGAAATATGCTCGGAAGTCGATATAGTCATAATTATAAACACAAGTTATTGCAGGTGTTGTCTGTTTTCTCCAGTATCTGAATATGTTATCTAATTGCTTAATCCCCACCAGTTGGATTTTGTAAGGCCCATCAAGAGTTATAACTAGGGGCATGTTCTCAAGCAAAAATTGTCTCCAAGATTGCCATCGTTACTCAAAAGAAAGTAATTTTTGGAAAAAAATGGTGGTACCCTGACTTTGCTCTCAGCATCTTGTTACACGTCTAGAAACCATTTTTATTCCATATTATTGCATATAAAGAAATTATTGTTTTTCTGAAAATTTCAGAATTCGAGGTTCTGACGAAATAACACTTTTAAAGATCTTAACGCGTTTCAAACACTTTTGCAAATGTGTGTATGTGGGGGAGGGGGATGTAGATATCCAATTCACGTTACCGCTGTGAAAATTATATTTAGAAATATTATGTGAAAAACTTGAACCAGAATAAATGTTTAGTAATTGGCATCATTACGCGTACATACATACATCGCCTATAAAAAGAACGAAATCGGTCCATAAATGCTATTATCTACATTAGGAGTCCGATTCTATAGATGCTGATTACTGCACTAGATCATCATTTCAAATATTAGAACATGTTCTATCATAGTTTTGCGACGATAATTGTCTTCGTATTTCAGGAAGGCGCAGTTTCACTAAGTACTCATACTTTACTCTAAGCCCCTTGTTAAGCAAAGTTAAATTTTTCTAGTTTTCAGTAAAGCCCTGTTTTAATGGGTGTTATTTTTCCAGTAAAAAGGCACTCGGGAACATCTTCGACCTTTGTTTTCGCAATTCGAAAGTTATTTTTACTCAAATCCCTTTCCCCGCGGAGAAATTTTCTTTGTTTTAAGATTTCCGAAACAAAAATGTCCTTTTAAAACGTTGAGCGAATTTATTCCCTTGGATATAGTTTACTGGTATAAGGACAGTATTATACAATACCTCATTTCGAGAAAAATATTAAATTTCCGAACGTTATTTGACATTTGAAAAGAAGAGTTTGTTTTCACATAAAACTTCGTGAAAATACCGAAACCCTTATTATTTAGGGATTTGTTATTAAAAACAGTTATTTATTTTGTTATACTAGAAGTGAGATTTTCAATATAATTTTTTTTCAATTCAATTTTCAGTTCACAACAATTCTGAAACTATTTTAATAGAATTAAAGAAAAAAGAAAGAAAAATTCAGTAGTTATGATTTAATATTTTCCTTAGTAGCAATCCAACAATATTGGTCCAATATTAGTAGCCAATATTGGAAATATTGGACCAATATAAAAAAGTGGACATTTTGACAGAATTGTCCCAATATTGGCTTAAAATATTGGGACAATATTACGCCATTATTGGCGTCTTATTAGAAATATATTTCAAATGTAGCACCAATATTGGCGTGCTATTGTAATTAAAATATTTAGCCAATATTGGAGGCCAATGTAACCGCAATAATATTAAATGCAACTAGGGTTCATAAATAAATACAAGATGTAACATGTATTTTGACGGGTAGTATAAAACCTAAAAATACTACGTTAACCCATTTTCAACTTTCAGAAAAATTCAATAAAAATAACAATTACCGATTACTACGAATCTACATCAAGAAGTGATTACTGGCATTATCTCTTGGACTTGGTCTGGGTAGTTCCTTGACCAAGGGATTAATAGCAAAAACAACGCAAAATATTTACGATAGATAAAGAAATTTTCAAATTTTAGACATAAGCTCAGAATTCTATGTAGTTATCTGTGAATTACGGAAAGCAGTTCATTATTCTTCCTCCACCAGAACGGCTTAAATTGACAATTCTGATAGCTTGAATTTGATAAAATATATACTTTGGTAATCCTTTGAAAATTACGATACCTATCTCTTAATTCAGATGATCAGCACCAAAATTTCTTGGCGGTCGACCGATGGACAGCGATCGACGTCTCGATTCGAGTTTTCGACGGAAGAGCACGTTTTAAGCATCCCGGAACTCGAATCGAACATTTGTAAAGTAATGTCTGTGTGCGTGCATGTATGTTAATGTATATGTGTGTATGTATGTTAGTGTGTGTATGTATGTTAGTGTGTGTATGTATATTAATGTGTGTATGTATGTTAGTGTGTGTATGTATATCAATCTGTATATGTATGCTAGTGTGTGTATATATGTTAATGCGTGTATGTATGTTAGTGTATATGTTACCGCTAAAGTGCAGAAATCAGTTATTCTACAGATTATCTAGGTAATGTGCAGATTAAATAGGGTAATCCGTTAAAGGGCCGAAAATTGTTTCATTTCTCAAATTACCTAGGTAATCTGCAAATTGCCTAGATAATCTGCACATTACCTACTAGGCACTCGTTAAAGTGAAAATAAGATCTTTGCTGGAACATATTTCTACAGTAGGGACATCTTCTTTCGTTAAAAATCTGTCTTTGCAAACACCGAATTCAGATTTTGCATACAATAGTTTTAAAATACCCGTTTTAGTACCAATTTTATAAAAGCCATCCTCTGTTTTACTAAGAACCACAGATAAATCATTCTGATGGCAGCCGACGCAAATTATGAGAAATAAAAACAATCGGCAACGACAAGACGCTGGAGAAACCAAACTAAAAGTGGAGGGAGAGGTGGAAGGAGTATGGAAAGGAAATGAGAGAAACGAACTTTTGAACTTTAACGATACGGAAGCCGTTAATGTGCACATAACCTAAGTAAAATGCGGGAAAACTCTTGATTTTGCACGTTAACGGAGCAAATCAGTTAATCTGCAGATAAACTAGGTAATGTGCACATTAACGGCTTTCGAGCTTTAGCGGTAACATAAATATGTAATGTATGTTAGTGTGTATATCCGTAAGTCTGTGTGTGATACTGAAATCGCATTCATTCATGAATGCGATATTTTTCGAACGAATGGAGCATTTCGAATATAATTTACTGCGATTATTACGCTCAGTGAATACTGGAATCAATTGATTTTGAACATAATTAAATGTTTTAAAGACCCCCCGTCCCCACAATTTTCGAATGAATTGTTGAAAAAGATCATTAAAAACCCAAGGCCATTAATACTGTTAAATAAATAATCATTTCATATGTAATTTTTTTATTAGAAAACGAATAACACACAGTTTAGAATGTAGCATCTGGCATCATCCGCTCTCATACAAGTTTTTAAATAAAATTTTCCCCAAAACTGCATTAAATTTAAAATTCTAATGTGCGCAGCACATGACCTTCCCTACAGACTCAATTTCATTTTCTGATTTTTCATTTCATGATGCATTAAAGTGGGTTTAATTGCAGAAAATAGCGTGGATGCTTTTCCGATATTGCATTTAATTTGAAGTTTTAATGCATGTTTGTTTCATTTGACCTATTAATGCACATTAACATCTTCAGCTCTTCAAAATAAAAATAAGAAAAAATATCTCAAAAACGATTTATCCTAGAGTCATGAAGTTAATCTTATCCGCTGTGTTGTCAAAAATTATATAAAGAACAAGTACTTATAATATTTCAGCAATTTTAATCATTTGTGTCACATTTTCATGATCTTTGAGGGTCATTTCGTAAAAAAGGGTCGGTTGTATTTTTCCGAATCATGTAAAATTCTAATTAGTATCAGAATAACCCTTTTGGGGAGTAACTACTGCATTTTAAGAAATTTCATTTCATAGTTTTTTCACTGCAGTGACAAACGTCTTCAGTTCTCCAAAAAATAAAAACGATAATTCCTTGGGAATGGTTCATCTTAGAGTAATGGAGTTGGTCTTCATTTTTTTCGTCGTCAAAAATTATGTATAAAATATGTATTTAATTGATACATTTGTAATATTTTATATTAGATCTTGATGATTTTTTGAGGAATATTTGGCTAAAAAAACAGATTCTTTTTTTCTTCTCTTTTTTTTTCCCGAATCGTATCAAAATCTAACCAGCAAGCACTACGATAAACAACAAGTAACTTATCTACTAAATTTTGTGAAATTTGATCAGTCAGTTACTCAGCTAGAGTGGATACATACAATTTTTGCTGTCTATTTCGCGGAGTAAAGGCAGGTACTTTCATCCCGGATCGTACCAAAATCTAATCAGCACCAATGTAACCCGCGCAAGTAACTTACCTATAACATTTATTATTAAATTTGGTCCTTTAATTTTTGAGTATAAAAGTGGATACATACATTGCACACACACACACACAAAGAGACACACACGCGGAGAGACAGAGAGAGAAAGAGAGAGAGAGAAAATAGTTTTTTCGTATTCTAGAGTGATCGAAACGTATGGATCCGTCGGAAACTCGAATTGCGATTTTCGACACGATTCCATGCTTTTCCTATTACATTACCATGTTGCAGGGAAAGTAAAATGTAGTAAGCAGCATCAAATAAGTTCACTTTCCATATGGAATATTATGCAGCAAATCGGTTAACACCATTCTCGTGGATCTGGTTGATTCCATTCACGAGAGAAGTTACTGTTTATAATGGTTTTGTATTTTGGCGTTAAAAATTGCGTCAATTCTCATTTGCTTCAAAGAATATTAATGTCAATTGCATTTTAATGAAGATTTTGTATGAATGAATTATTCTGTTTAAACTATAAACTGCCAAACGCGCCATATTTCAATTTACGTGGTATTAATTCAGCACCAAAAACATTGTACTGTAAATATTGTTCACCATTATCGCACTGAAAAAGAAGTAAAGTCATTGCGTTATATAGGAAAAGTTACATATTGCCCACATCAAATTTTTTTATTCTGAATAGAAACTTGGTTATATTTCTTTAACTGCACCGCAACAAATATTTTCATGCCCAGCCATTTTGACGACTATTCAGAACGTGGAAGAATTTCCACGGGAAAAGCTCTATTCTGACAAAATTGACAAGATTCTCTCGATATAGCTAAAACAGTATTCTGCTGCACATGGACCAATCTGGCTTCTTGTAGACAATACACCAACCAACCGCAACAAATTTTCCGTTAATGTTACAATCTGAAAATATTAAACCACAGCTGTTCCTTATCCAAAAACCTATAAGACAAAGTAATATAAAGTTATTTTTATTATCTTCCGTTAGATTCATAAGTCTGAAATAACTACTGAAACATTGCAATTATAATATTTATTACCGCTTCTGCCGTAACATTCGCGTGCCAGAAAGACGTCAAAAACCCAACGCGGACAAATGCAGTAAAATGTCTGTAATAACGTATTTAGGAAAAGACCATTTTGTTCCAGTAGCAATAATGGAGCGCAGAATAACTCATGTAGAAAATATGTGCTTTAAAAAACAGTTTAGGAAGAGCCGTGTATAAATAATTGAATAATCTCATATATTAGCATGTTTTTTAAATTCCGAATGTAGGACATTTTTTGCATCGGCAAAAATCTGCTACAGGCGACATTATTAATTTCCTTTAATAAATTGGTCCAAAAGTAATTACAAAGGAAATGCATCGAAATTTTCCTAAATAACACGAATGCATAGCGTATTGGCGATAACTCGGAGACAAACTTACTAATTAAGATAAAAAAAAGTTTGACGTGGACAGCACAGGGTTTTCCCTACACAGTGTCATAATTTCTTTGAGAAAAAATCATAAAAAGTGTTCAAGGCATAATGTTTTGGGCGTTGAAAATGGACTTAATGTTTGGGCTTTTATAAAATTTAACACTTATTGATGGCAACATGTAAAGACCAAATTAACATGCAGGGTGAAAGAAAAGGTCTTAGACAAATTTTAAGGGTAAGTCAGGCATACAAAATCAAGCTAATTTTACATAGAAACATATGACGGCAAATGCCATCCTGGGGTGCTACAGATGCAGGAAGCAAAAAGAAAGGAATGCAGATAATACAACGCAGGTTTTCCAGACATAACAATTACAAGTATCTCAATTACAATTGTTTATAATAGTATTAAAGTAGGTATTCATAGTAGGTGTTCTTGTCATCCGCAAATATGTATGTCTGGCGACGAAGCATGGATTGGCGAACGCGTTCAAAAATGCCAGGACGGTCTTGAACACGTGCTGCTGCCTCATCGACAAAGTCAGCGTTAAATGTTGCATGAGTCTCGTAAACAAGGCTTTTAGGGTGACTCCACAGGGAGAAATCAATCGGGGGGACAAGTCGTGGGACTGTGTTGGCCAACTGAAGGGTCCTTCCCGGCCGATCCATTTTTCAGAAAAGGTCCTATTGAGATAGTCCTGCACATCCAAGATGAAACATGCAAAGCTGCAGATGGTAAGAAATTTGAGCATTTACTTTAATACTATGGTAAGCAATTGTAAATGATTTTTGCAATTGTTATGTCTAACAATCCTGTGTTTAATATCTGCATTCCTTGCCTTCTGTTTCTTCCTGCATCTCTTGCACCCCAGGGTGGCGATTGCGGTCACATCTTCCTATGCAAAACAAGCTTGTTTTTATATGCCTAACCAACCCTTAAAGTTTATCTAAGAGCTTTTGCACCACCCTGTATATTTCACGCAAATCTAACTTATAAATTATACAATTTGCTATCGACTACTACTAAATAAATACAGTCCATATACAGGGTGATCGTAAATTCCTTCAACAAAAATAGAGCCGGCCGTCCAACTAGTTACTCTAAGTCCTCCGGACGAGTCGGACGGTCTGGGTCTTCAACAAAAATAGAGGAGTGATAGTACACATCAAGACGGACAATATTTGCAATGGAACCTAGGGCCGCATTCCACTCATAATGCCAGAAATGAGAAAAGTTACATGTCCACGTTGATCCTCTTTTTAACAGTTAAAAAAATATACTTAAATAAGTTAGGTGTTTCACACTTCCATTCGCCCCGGCCGTCCAAATAGATGCTCAAGTCCTCAGGGCGAGTCGGACGGTCTGGGTCTTCAACACTTCCATTCGCATCAGAGAAAAAATGAAAGTAGCTGTTCAAAGTGGCGTCCGAGGGCGTCGCTGCACAGCCGACACCGGTGTATTAAAGACTGCCGAACCCTCTCGCAAACTCCTAGCGTGATGTTGAACTTCTCCGCAGCAACAACGATTCTCGTGACAAGACCTTCCAGAAAGTCCTCATGTGTCTTGTACGCCAATATTTTCATGTGCCTCAGAAGAAGTCCAGTGGATTAACATCCGGAGACCGTGGAGACCACGCCACAAATCCACCACATCCAATCCGCCGCCCGGGATATGTAGCATTTAGGAAGTATCTGACGCAACAGTATTTTATTCGCCGGTATCGGCTGTGCAACGACGCCCTCGGACACCATTTTGAGTATCTACTTTGACCTTTCTCTGGTCCATACCATAACACTACCACGACTAAAGGCGTGGTATTCAACGATGTTATTGGGCTGTTGCGTGTTTCTGGTTCTCTGTAGACCAGTGGTATGCTTACCATTGGTTGTACGCGCGAGAAAATGCCTAGCGGTACGTGGATAATTCATATAATATACATTACAAAAATTCTACTATCCAAAAGTTTTTATTTTTAAGAAAAAAATATTTATGTTAGCCTGCGCGGTTGACTCAACTCAAAGTAACTAGCTTCGAATGAGGGGAAACGTATATACTTCTAGTTTAAGCTAAAGAAAGGTTTTAAAGGTATTACAAGAAGCAATTATATTTTTGATGCCATTCCATTCGACGTACTTATATGAAGCAGAATTTTCTTCAATGCTGTGCTAAAATCAAATATAGAACGAAAATCAACTTAGATAAATTTTCGTTTAAAATGAAGTAGAAGAGAACCAAACACATAAAGAAACAAATTTCTGTCAAACAAGCAAAAGTATCATGTTAAAACATTTTGTTTATCACATTGTTAATCAATAATCATATTAATAAGTAAAAAACGATTTGCGCAAAGAATAAAGAAAACTTGAGAAAAGCTTTCAAGCACAAATAAAGCAACAATGCAACATACAGTTGTTTCGAGAATACTCTGGATGGGGGAATTCGAGGGGATTTTTAAGTTTAGGAATACACTGGCGAAGGGGATCCAACGTATTCTTGAAACAGCTGTATAATGCACTTGTATTTTATTTGTCCTTGAATACGTTGCTCAAATTTTCCTTTGATTATGAGCGTAAACCCTAAGTCATCCCTGCCAGTAGAAATTAATCTGTCAATAATCATACTGCTTGTTAATCATATTGTTAATTGAATTTATTAATATCAATTATTTCTGTTCCACTTTTTTCATTAGAAACAAAATAAAGATATGTTAATTAAGTGTTATTGTCTTATAGTATTTGTATAAAAGGCACATTTTTGTTGTTGGTACTAAGATTTTTGAATTTCATTTATGGTGGTACGCATTTATGAACTCCTCCAAAACAGCTAATCTCAGCCCATTGAAATTTTATGACTTTTCTTATTTTCTTAAAGTTATTGAAAACACAAAAGAAAATTATTCTAGGTTTTATAATAAGAGAACAAATCAAGCTGCCTGTCGTTCACGGTAGTTCAAAATATCCGTCGTTCTAGTGCTAATTACCCTGGTGAGAGGTATTTAGCACAAGATCCAGAATATAGTGTTTATAGTGATCTTTAATCTGAATGCGTATCAAGAAGCGGATTATTCAGGCTAATATATTTTCTTATTTTTGATTCTATTGATTTGATTTCAGCAATCTTGATTTCTATCGTCGACCGCGAACTATCAAGTGAGCACCAAGGACGTATCCGTGCACAGAGGGTTTCGCGCTTGCATTAACACTAGATCGACGGAAGCGGTCATTTTGACCGCATAACTACTTTGAGAAGCGATTCCTCCAAAACGGCTAATCCCAGCCCATTGAAATTTTATGACTTTCTTATTTTCTTAAAGTTATTGAAAACACAGAAGAAAATTATTCTAGGTTTTATAATAAGTCCTAGAACGGCGACAGCGGTCAAAGTAGTTATCCGGTCAAAATACCGCTTCCGTCGTTCTAGTGTTAATCGTGTTCCTCTGGCCTTAGCCAAGGCCACCTGGAATAAGATAGCCTTGTTTTAGATAGCCTTGCCTTAGCACTCAAAGGGACACAACTCGTGGTACCTGACCATAGAGTCCTTTGGCATGCAGCCGTCGCCTCACAGTACTGGCGGATATCGACTTCCTGTTGCTGTGGTCGGAGATCTGGTCATCAGAGGATGTTATAGACCAAGGACGACCTGAAAAGGGCCACCGGTTAATTATCCCACTTGTTTGGAATTGCTTTTATAATCGAGAAATAACAGAATGATTCACAGAAAAAAAAAATGGATAAGATTCGACTTGGTCAAAGCCCGAGAATTTTCACCGGAGCATGATCCATCTCGAAAACACTTAAACCAGCCCCACGACGGCTCGAAAGTTTTTACATTACATTGAAGCCTGTTGCTTTGCATGAGGATCAAAATTTGCCATTTAAGAAATTAAACACGAGTTGTATTACCTATAGTAATATATCAAATATAACACAAATTTGAAAAATCTGTGGAAATCAAGAAAAAACATTACTGCAAAGTGAGTTTTTAACACTTTGCAACGTGTTTATGACTTTGGTCATGCTGTCTGTCTGTCTATCTGCCTGTTCGAACGATAACTGCCGTAAAAATGAAAATAAAGACTTACTAAATTTTTATTCACGTAAAATTATTGAGCTCTGGAGTCTGGAATATAAGTTATATGAATGAAATATTCATTGATTTTAGATAGAGAAACAGACGATTTATATTTCAATGACGCCATTTGAATGAAGTTCATTTTGTGTAACTAGCATTGTCTTTTCGATGAAGTTTTAAGTTTTCAGATATAATAAATTACTGTAGTACTGTGATAATATAAAAATATCAGCGCTGAATGTATTAGATTTTAGAGGTGTTTAAGTAAAATTTCATTTTAGTTGGAAAGGGTATCATAATTAATGCTTATCGATAATTGATCTTTCTTGTTATTTATCATTTTTGTTGAATAATCAAAGATAAATTAAGGAAACGGTTCTTCGCTGAGATTATGTTTAAAAATGTGCTTTCTTCACTCATTTAAATTATCAGTGAACAATGAAATGCGCCCCCCCCCCCCTTGTTAGAGTTCATCAGCACCAAATATTCTTGATTGCAATGATAAAAAAACAAACATGTCATATGCACATGTCTATCAAACAAACATGTCACAGTTAGCGTTTTTAAAAACATTTCAATGCGATTAAACTTTCTACATCCGTATTCATAGATATTATGTTCTTTGCTTATGACATAGTTACGAATATTTTTAAAATTTTATAATTTTGAAGTAAAGGTGTAAGATATTTTGAATTCAAATATAAATAAATTCAAGGACAATAATTTGTTTTATCCATATATTAATTTCAAATTATAACAGTTTGCTCAAATACATTTTCCTTCAATGTATGCTATCGGAAAAAATCGACGGAACTTTGTTTTAATTTAAGAATAAAATTTATTTAATTTTGAGTGATTTTAACGATCCAGAAAAGAAGAAATTGCTGCCAAAAACTTAAATCATAAAACTGCAAATCCGCTAAAGATTCGCGCTACTAACAATACAGAATATAACAGAAATTTCAACCATCTTTAAAATTGGGACTTTTTGCAGATTATCCTACCCTAAACAGTACAGGCACAAAACGAGAGTGCCTCCTTTGGTTACCTAAATCTATTGTTGAAACATTCATAGCTGGACTATAATTTATTTACGTACCTGGCATGTCAGAATTTCGAAAGAACCTCCCGTTCCGGAAGCAATTATTTCTTTGCAGTATGTCAGAATATCAGGACTTGAAAATGGGTGTAGAAATTAGAGAGACCAATGACCTAAATCCCCGAGTTCTGTCGCATGTTGTCTGTCCGCACTTTATTATGGGGAAAGGAGGTAATACGTCCAGACACTCGGTATCTGTCGACCTTGAATGGATTTCAAAGAAAGAAGAAAGCGCAATTGTCCGAATCAGATGATGTTCCTTTTGATTGCTGCAAAAAGTAAATGCTAATTATGTAATTATAAGAGAGATTAGAAACAGCATACTACGCATTGGTAATAAATACAAATTTTTGTGGCAAAATGTTTGTCATGCTATTGTTTTTTAGAAGAAGAAAATTGCCTTGAAACATTTATTTCTCATGATCTGTTATAAATAAAGCTTAAATGACAGTTGATATAGATTCAATATCAAATTCTGGAAGATTTGGAGAGTTTACTAAGGATTTCCACTTCCAATTCTTTGTCTATTTCCGGTCCAATTTTTTTTCATTTTATTAGAAACATCTATTCTGGAGGAGTTGGAAGGTTTACTAAGGATTTGCACTTCTGATTCTTTGTCAATTTCCGGTTTAAAATTTTTCATTTAACTTAAAACATCAATTCTTCAATATTGGCTATAGATAGAGTAAGGCTCCTAAATATACAGGCTGACGCAACAATCATTTTGACACCAACCAGTCCAGTCAGTAATCATCTGCCTATGCTATTTCAATGGATATCGCTATAGATATAGTTTATATGATGATTGATATGGATGCAGCATCAAATTCTGGACGTGGGAGAGGTAGCAGGATTTCCACTTCCGGTTCTTTGCCCCTTTCAGTGTACCTATTTTCTTAAAACGTACACAGTCAAGTCATATTATTGTAACCACCAGCTAATATCCGGAATAACCGCAGTGTGCAGCACGGACATCAGCTAGAAGGGATGGGAGTGACTCAATAAAGTGCTGAAAGGTGTTGACAGGTATCTGGAGCCATGCTAACTGCAGTGCATCTGACAGCTGCTGGGGGGGGGGAGGCGGATCCAACAAAACAACCCGATCGAGGTGGTCCCACAGATGCTCAATTGGGTTTAAGTCTGTTGAATTAGGGGACCAGGGAAGTACTTTGAAGTCTCCATCGTGCTCCTCCAACCACTCTCGGATAGTTCTCGCTGTGTGACACGTGGCATTGTCGTGCTGGTAGATCCCATCCATCCCAGGGAAGACAATCAGTATGTATGGGTGTGTGTGGTCTGCAAGGATGGATTCATAACGAATTTGAATCATAGTACCTTCCACAGGTATGAGTGGGCCCAGAGAATGCCACGAAAACATTCCCAGACCATAACGGTGTCCCCACCGCCTTCTGTTCTTTTAGCAATGAATGATGAGTTTTTGTTCTCCGATCTTTCACGCCTTATACGCCATCTGTTCGATGAAGCAGAAAACGTGACTCATCGGAGAAGGCAATCTTTTGCCAATTAGCGGAGGTCCAATTCCAATGCTGCCGAGAAAATGTAAGCCTTTTCTGTCAATGCACTTTCGTTAGCATAGGTGCAGTGACCATCCGTCTGCTTCGGAGACCCATACGCAGCAGGGTTCTCTGAAGTGTCGTTTGAGACACACTTCCGACAGCCCCCTGGTTGTTGTTGTTATTGCCGCTCGTCCTCCAGTGTCTGACGAGATCCATAAATCCGTTGACTCTCAGAAAGTCGAGCACAAGAAGTGGATCGCGATAGATATCCTCCTTGGAGAGACCCATACAATCCATTATATGCTCTTCAGAAGCCTAATGGCCGTGGCACTTGGAGCAAGCGGCGAAGACCTTCCTGCCCTCATTAAAAGAGAGGCACTTGATATAACCTCTAGCTAGTCTAGAAAGTACAGTCTGGGAGCCTCTGTCACACGGGAGGTCTAGAGTCAATCCCGGCTTTTTATCCATATACCAATGATGGGTGGGGGTGGAAGGGCTCTCTCCAGTCCACCAAAATTTTTATCTTTTCCCAAGAATATAATTCCAGAAAAGTCAAGGCGGAAGAAGCCCCTGGTTCATTCAGCCATTGAGTTGCTCTACTACCTCGCAACGATCGGCCCTCACGAATCTTCGGAGCCGACATTCACCTCTCACATTAATGACGCATGGTGCTCAGCAGTTTCCAAGTCGCTTATTCGCAACAAGCGATATTTCTCCATTGACGATAAACTTTAACCACAGCAGCAAACGAACAGTTCACAAACTGCGCTGTTTTGGAAATACTGTCTCCCTCGGTTCGAAACCCGATAACCATCTCTTTCTCCAAATCTGATAAATCGCTCCCTTTAGTCATAACAGCAACGAATGATGTGTTTTCTGGATACCTATACCACACCTTATATATCCATCAAGCCAACTCACGGCACGTGCCTTTATTCATTGGCTACGCCATATTGATGTCAAAAGTAAGAGGAGGTCACAATAATGTGACTGGACCCTGTATATTTCTCAAGATTGGTTATAGATAGAGCTTAGATGATAGAGCTTAGTTTGAAAAGGTCACTAAAGATTTCACCTTCAGGATTTTTTTTTTTCACTTCCGGTTCAAAAAATTTCTCTGAAACATCTATTTGAATATAGGTAGAAATAATGAATAGATAGAAATAATAAATAGGTAGAAATAATGAATATAGGTAAAAATAATATAAATTCAACAATAAATTCCAGAAAACATGTGGGCACTAAAGACTTCCATTTCCGGTTCTGGAGATAACACTTCCAGTTTTTCCGAAAATTCGTATGGCTGTACGAAATAAGTATGCAAAATAGAATAAAAATGCTCAATAGTTTCATTAAAAATAAAAGCTGAACACCATATGAATTCTCCTCAATAAATTCGTGATGTTATTACTACTTATACTGCATAATGACTTTATTATTTAGATCTCAACCCGTATTAAAATCAACAATTTTCCCAAATTTCTACACTTTGTTTTAATCCATAATTATATTTTTCAAAGTAACAATTTATACTCACAAATCTCTGGTATCTCGCAGAGGATAGTTGTAGTAATAATAGTTATAATTAAGAACAAATTGTTCTGCTCTCTTGAATTGTGGGTGCACTCTCAGGTGACAAAAATGGATCCAAATTTCTGGATAACGAATATGTCTATTTAAAAGCACTAATGAGCATAAACAAGAACAATATACAGCGAATGAATCGATAACCATATTACAAGATTACTAAATAACTATCAAATACAATAAAACGGCAATTAAATGCTAAACTAATTCACAATGTAGCTAATACTATTCTCAAAACACTGATTTCACAATTCAACTGCTCTCCAACTGAGCGATGACTCCCTTTAGATACTCTGCGTAGAACTCTCAAGAAAGGGCTCGTATCTCCAAGAATATTTGATATTCCGAAAAGTTCTAGTACATTCGAAATGTCGAAGTTGACGATAAATAGCCAAATATGGCAACCCTGTTGAGAAACATAAAATATGGAAAACCCTACATTTACGTGATAGAAATGACTGCCTGTAAAGATGATTTTCCTTTCTTGTTCTCAAATGAGCCTCCAGTGAAGGCGTTTTACATGTTCGTAACAATATACACCCTGTTACAAAAAAAAATATATGTCCCTATAAAAAACTGACCTACAACTGCGAAACTCGGCATGCAAATGTCGTTTTGAGAGTTATGCAAATGATCAAACTATCAGCGTCAATGATGTTAGAGGACTCATGCAATGCGCACGAAAACGACACATCGTGCAACATTTAAAACGACCGGTGTTCTCACTCAAGGACAATTAGAACTGGAATTTATACTTTGATACTTCAAGTTGTGTACAGAAATGCTTTTGAGACGTGCTGGACGGCGCTACGAACAATTGTCGGATTCAGAAAGAAGTTGCATCATAGGCCTAAGGTCAGCTGGTTCAGCATACAGACGTATCAGTCGTCATCTTGATCGGAGTGATATGGTAGTTGCGCGGTATTTTCAACAGTGGATTAAAGAAGGCACATGTAGCCATCGCAGAAACGCTCCGCTCCAGACAAACAACTGCCCGAGAGAATCGTGCAGTCAGGAGAAGTGCCACGTCCACACCAATGGCGTCGTTATTAGCCATTTCAAGGCATTTACCATCCTCCATGCATTCTGTATCAAGGGATACTATTCGGAAATGACTTGCAGAAGGTGGGATTAGATGTCAACGTCAATTAAGGCGCTTACAACTGACCCCTCAATATAGGCAGAGTCGTCTGGATTAGTGCCGATCTCGGTCAACCTGAGTCCGATTGGAGATATGTAGTCTTTAGCAAAGAATCCCGCTTCTCGCTCAGTGCTGATGACCACCGCATATGTGTGTGGAGAAAGACTGGCCTGAGTTCGATCGCACATTTGTTGTCGAACGGCACATGGCCATCACACGTGGTGTGACAGTCTGGGAAGTCATTTTGTAAGACAATCGATCTCCTCTAATTGTGCTGCAATCCAATTTGACAAGTCGTTTGTACGTCGAGAATATTATGTATATGCTGTCAAGCCGCACAGGTTCCATTTACCAACAACACAACGCTCGACCACATACTGCAAGACTTTCTTAGCAAAGTCTTCGCGGTTTTAATGCCTTCCCAGGGCCACACAGGTCCCCAGATCTATCACCAATAAAACACGTCTAGGAAGTCATTTTGTAAGACAATCGATCTCCTCTAATTGTGCTGCAATCCAATTTGACAGATCGTTTGTACGTCGAGGATATTATGTATATGCTGTCAAGCCGCACAGGTTCCATTTACCAACAACACAACGCTCGACCACATACTGCAAGACTTTCTTAGCAAAGTCTTCGCGGTTTTAATGCCTTCCCAGGGCCACACAAGTCCCCAGATCTATCACCAATAAAACACGTCTAGGACATGCTGGGATGGCAATTGCAGCCTTCTCAGAATAGTGCTGAATTAGCTGACTCAGTTTTCAAAATGTATTCTAATGCATCATGCCTGAAATAAATATAAATAAAAATTGTTAAATTTCATGGTTAGGTTATTTTCTATCGCCATATGACCAACAAAATTCTTACCTAATTCCTATTTCCTTATAATTCCTACAGAAAATAACCGAAATTCAAATTTCTTTTTAAATGGCACATCCTTGGATCAAACGGAAAGACATTAAAAGAAAATCATCAAAATCGGTTAATTGGTTAGGCCTGTAGACCCAAAACCAGAAAATACGACGACAACAAGAACAAGAGTAACGAGAAACGTTCAAAAATACAGTGTTCGGCATTATTTTTCTCTACTTGTAGATGATTCTCTACTTACTGATTTGAATTATTTTCATTTCCAGGCTGTCGTACTTTTGTCATAACAACAGCAATGAAAACATCATTCTAATAGCTCTAATTGCTGCCGAGATCCAAGGGCTGAAAACTCCATCTTGTGGCGTGAAGTAAATATAAACTTGGTAGCGCTCGCACATTTTCATTCGCATTTTATCGTCGTTTCATTTTCATTGCTTGGTGAGACACGCTGCCGCATTCCTAAATAGAAAATATTAAGTATCACTTTAATTAATTAAAGTGCACTGTTAATATAAAATGAAAAATCCTGATAATTCTCCAGATGTTAAAGTTTATTTCAGTCGAGGGGGGGGGGGGGAGTGTCACAAAATTCTTTGTCCTCTACTATGAACAGGAAAACTTTGTCGGGCCATGATTGTAGAGAAAATAAGAAAATCTGATAAGGGTAGCACATTGCTTTTCCTAGAGACTCAAATTCGTTTTCTCCTCTCTTTCATAAATCGTTACATGGAGATTAATTTCACAAAATAGCATGTTTATTTGAAATTATACTGAATTTTAAGTTTTCATTCAATTTCCGTTTTCATTTAGCGACTGGGCGTATTTCCAAAGACGAAGTGGCAAAAATGCGAAAAAACTAAAAGACCTAGAGAACGGTTAACCCTCGTAATTACGTATAAAAATAAATTACATATAAAACAAGCTTTCAATTGATACTTTTGAACATACGTGATCATTTATTTTAGATTTTGACAATTTTTACGGGCTATTTCGCAAAAAAAGCAAGTTCTTTTTTTCCAAATCGTGCCAAAATCAAATCAGCATCAGAGTAGCTCACAAGTTTCTATCAAATTTTGTGAAATTTGGTCAATGCGTAGTAGAATACGCAGAATCGTAAGGGCATTATTTTTACCATAGTGTGTAATGGCAAAAGGACGATGATAACAAATAAATATTGAAACTAAACCCATTAAATATCGAAATATATCTATCTGATGAAAATAAGTTATTTAGAATACTTGAATAACAACATATATTTAAAGATTTCATTTGCTAAAGTGCACTTTAAGTGATTTTAAGTGAATGTACACTACCATTCATTTTTACTGTGATCACTAACTAGCGTTCTAAAGATATATACATCTACTAACAAATTCTGCTATGTATATGCGAGCGTGAAGGGAAAGATATGTAACGATTTTTCTTTAAATAAAACTCGTGTATATATTTTAACTAGCAGCATACCCGTTCTTCGTACGGAGTATATAATATAAAGAAACTTATAATTCGCAATCATGTGCAAATTCTGTTAAAATATTAAATTTATTGCTCCTAAAAAGAAGTTTAAGAATATCTGTTCTCACTATGTAAAATTACCTTCACGGGCAGATCTGAAGAATAAAACATCCTGACCCCTTTTGTAAGCAAATTTACAAAAAAAGGAATTGAATCAATATATGCAACCCCGTACTACTTATATTGTCGCAGATTAGAAAATATGCCAATGTGTTAGTAAAAGATTACCCGTATTACAATATGAGTCTCAAAAATCTTTGCCAAAATAAAAGAGATGAAGTAATAAATTGAAAATATCAATAATCCCCGCACTCTTTATACCAGAAGGTTGTAATTGATTCCAATATATGCCAATATATATCAAAGCATATGCCAATATATATCAAAACATATGCCAATATACCTGTACTTCTTATATTCTCGTAAATTAGAAGATATACCCGTTGAGACCCAGACCGTCCGACCTACCAGAAAGGTGTAAGGTAACTGTATGGACGGCCGGAGAAGATATACCCGTGTATTTGTAGAAGATTACTCGTACAACGTACAACATATGAGTTTAAACATTTTTTGTCATAATAAAACAGTTGCATAATAACTTGAAAATATCAATAATCCCCGAAAATATCAATATAATAACGTTTAAACCTAAAGACCGTAATTAATATTATCCAGTCAAAAATGCTATAAGAAAAATCGAATCGTTCTTTTCTAAAATATATTTTTATATCCATTTATTTATTATTCAAATCAAAAAAATAATAATTAAAATTAACAGACAGATTTAATTTTATTGCTTTTCTGAACAACGTGATATAAGATAGAATCTTCTTCATAAACTGCGAAATTAAATAACCATTTTGATTTCTTTATACTTTTCATTATTCAGTATAAGGTTGTTTAAAATAAACCATGGAGATATATTTCCCATTTAAATCATGTTTCAAACAATTCATGTTTTCAGAAAGTCACTAATTAGCACAAAAAATCTCCCATCAAACTCAAAGATAAGGTTTTAATTCACTTTCACACGATTTTCAAGCTTTTCGTTTGGATAAACCACGGAGTTAGAGAGTAGAACTCCTGGGAAAATGTTTCGTTTTTCATTAATATCTCGACAACACCTGATCTTAGATGCTTGAAATTTGGGCTAAATTTATGGGGGACTATTTCAAAGCTATTCACGAAATGTCATCAAATTCAGTTAAGCCATTCTCCCGTGACGATGAGACAAACGAAAATTTCGTTTTTTACTAATATCCCAAGAACTACTCATTGTAGAAACTCCAAACATAGACTAAATTTTAAGTGAGACTATTTCGAGACTTCCCACAAAATTTCATTAAATTCGGTTCAGCCGTTCTCCCGTGATGACGGGACAAACAGACAGACAGACAGACAGATTTTCAATTTTATTTATATAGACTAAGAGCATACCCGTTCTTTGCTCGGAGTATATAATATAAAGAAAAGAAGTTCGGAGTATATAATATAAGAAACTCATAATTCGCAATCATGTACAAATTCTGTTAAAATATTAAATTTATTGCTCCTAAAGAGAAGTTTAAGAATATCTGTTCTCACTATGCAAAATTATCTTCACGGGAGATCTGAAGAATAAAACATCCTGGTCCCTTTTGTAAGCAAATTTAGAAAAAAAAAAGAATTGAATCAATATATGCAATCCCGTACTGCTTATATTGTCGCAGAATAGAAAATATGCCATTGTGTTAGTAGAAGATTACCCGTATTACAATATGAGTCTCAAAAATCTCTGCCAAAATAAAAGAGATGACGTAATAAATTGAAAATATCAATAATCCCTGTACTCTTTATACCAGAAGGTCGTAATTGATTCCAATATATGCCAATATATATCGAAACATATGCCAATATACCTGTACTACTTATATTCTCGTAGATTAGAAGATGTACAAGTGTATTTGTAGAAGATTACTCGTACAACGTACAATATATGAGGTTAAACAATATTTGTCATAATAAAACAATTGCATAATAACTTGAAAAGATCAATAATCCCTGAATCAATAATCCCAGAAAATATCAATAATAATAACGTTTAAATCTGAAGACCGTATTTGATATCATCCAGTCAAAATTGCTATAAGAAAAATCAAATCGTTCTTTTCTAAAATATGTTTTTATATCCATTTATTTATCATTCAAATCGAAAAAATAATAATTAAAATTAACAGACAGATTTAATTTAATTGCGTTTCTGAGCAACATGATATAAGATAGAATCTTCCTAATAAACTGCGAAATTAAATAACCATTTTGATTTCTTTATACTTTTCATTCTTCAGTAAAAGCTTGTGCAAAATAAACCATAGAGATAGATTTCCCATTTAAATCATGTTTCAAACAATTCATGTTTTCAGAAAATGACTAATTAGCGCAAAAAATCTCTCATCAAACTCAGAGATAACGTTTTAATTCACTTTCAAACGATTTTCAAGCTTTTCTTTTGGATAAACCACGGAGTTAGAGAGTAGAACTCCTAGGAAAAAGTTTCGTTTTTCATTAATATCTCGACAAACCCTGGTCTTAGATACTTGAAACTTGGGCAAAATTTATGGAGGGCTATTTCAAGACTATTCACAAAATTTCATCAAATTCTGTTAAGCCGTTCTCCCGTGATGATGAGACAAACGAAAATTTCGTTTTTTACTAATATCTCAAGAACCACTGATTATAGAAACTCCAAACATGGACTAAATTTTAAGTGGGACTATTTTCAGGCTACCCACAAAATTTCATCAAATTCGGTTCAGCCGTTCTCCCGTAATGACGGGACAAACGGACAGACAGACAGACAGATTTTCAATTTTATTTATATAGACTAGCAGCATACCCGTTTTTCGTACGGTGTATATAATATAAAAAAACTTATAATTCGTAATCATGTGCAAATTCTGTTAAAATATTAAATTTATTGCTTCTAAAGAGAAGTTTAAGAATATCTATTCTCGCTATGCAAAATTATCTTCACGGGTAGATCTGAAGAATAAAACATCCTGGCCCCTTTTGTAAGCAAATTTACAAAAAAAAGGAATTGAATCAATATATGCAACCCCGCACTACTTATATTGTCGCAGATTAGAAAATATGCCAGTGTGTTAGTAGAAGATTACCCGTATTACAATATGAGTCTCAAAAATGTTTGCCAAAATAAAAGAGATGACGTAATAAATTGAAAATATCAATAATCCCCGTACTCTTTATACCAGAAGGTCGTAATTGATTCCAATATATGCCAATATATATCAAAACATATGCCAATATACATGTACTACTTATATATTCGTAGATTAGAAGATATACCCGTGTATTTGTAGAAGATTACTCGTACAACGTACAATATATGAGTTTAAACAATTTTTGTCATAATAAAACAATTGCATAATAACTTGAAAAGATCAATAATCCCTGAATCAATAGTCCCCGATAATATCAATAATATAACGTTTAAACCTGAAGACCTTAATTGATATTATCCAGTCAAAAATGCTATAAGAAAAATCGAATCGTTCTTTTCTAAAATATATTTTTATATCCATTTATTTATTATTCAAATCGAAAAAATAATAATAATCATTAACAAACACGTTTAATTTTATTGCGTTGCCAAGCAACATGATGTAAGATAGAATCTTCATAAAATGCGAAATTAAATAACCATTATGATTTCTTTATACTTTTCATCGTTGAGTAAAAGCTTGTGAAAAATATAAGCCATGGAGGTAGATTTTGCCATTTAAATTCATGTTTCAAACAATTCATGCTTTCAGATATTGACTAATTAGCGCAAAAAATCTCCACAAAACTCAGAAATAAAGTTTTATTTCTCTTTGACGTTTTAAACAAACGATTTTCATCCTTTCCGTTTGGATAAACCACGGAGTTAGAGAGTGGAACTCCTAGGAAAAAGTTCCGTTTTTCATTAATATCGCGACAACCCCTGGTCGTAGAAACCCGAAACTTGGACAAAATTTATGGGGGGCTATTTTAAGGCTAACCACAAAATTTCATTAAATTCTTTTCAGCCCTTCTCTCGTGATGATGGGACAAACGAAAGTTTAGTTTTTTACTAATATCTCGAGAACCACTGGTCGTAAAAACTCCAAAGATAGACTAAATTTTAAGTGGAGCTATTTCCAGGCTACCCACATAATTTCATCAAATTCGGTTCAGCCGTTCTCTCGTGATGATGGGACAAACAGACAGACAGGTTTTGAATTTTATATATATAGATTAAAGTGAGTATTTTATTTTCCAGTTAATTAAAAATATCCATCAAACAAAATAATTTTAGTAAAATTAGAGGTTAAACGATTGCAAGTTTCTAAAGTAACCGTTTTTAATACAGAAATAATGAAAATTTCCATACTGCTAAGCAAACAAGTATTTTGTTTCAGAAACGTCACGAAACGTAAGGGCAAAATTGTCCGTATGACGTCAAGTGCCTATGCTATATACTTCCCTAATCCTATACATTGTCGTGTGTTGTAGGGAAAGTAAAATCGGATCGCTTTTCGAAAATCCCAAGTAATATGCACTCTTAAAGCTTCTATGATTTGAACCATGGAGATAAAGAGATGATGTATTATTCGCCCACAATGATTTTTTTTTATTAATGTTCAGTGTTTTTATCAAAATCCATTATTAAAAATTCGTCAATTAAATCCAATCTTAAATCAGAGATTTTACCGGAACAATCGTAATAATAATTTATGATTTTTAATACTTGGAGAAGACTTTTTTCAAATGAAAATCATCTTAATAAAAAAAATAGATTCATATAATTGGCAGACGATTCTTCATTCAATAATCTGCGTAATCACGTGTCTGCAAAGGCGAAGTTCTACTCTGGAATTCCAAATCGAATCGAAAATAAATAATAAAGTTTTTACGATTGGAAAGGGTAAATATTCTTTAATTATTCAAAATATTTTAAATATATATTAAATAATATTTCATATATATATTAAAATTTGTTCATCGTAAAGTAGGAAGATTTAAAACAAATTTAATTAAAGGTAAAGATACTTTTGTGTTAATGTATTATTTAGGCAATTTTTACAATTAACTAATGTTTATCTCATATGAGAAATATAAATAATACTTTACGTGCTTGTAAGTTATTTTAGCAAGTCGAAAAAATATCAGTTTAATAAAATATCTGTTAACAAGTTTTCAACTGTAGAACATTCCTAATTCCAAAAATAGTATTACTTAATTATAGCCATATCTGCAAAGTAGTCTCTTGTCAATTAAGCGTTATAAGTAATAAAAAAAATGTTTTTAATTTTTTTGCGAAAATGAACTTGTTAATTTTAAGATAGATAATTCTTTTACACGTTTATTTGTGTTATTTTAGCAAATCGAAAAATATCCGTTTAATGGAATATCTGTTATAAAAAAAATACAATTTTCATAACAATTTTTCTCCTGTAAAACATTCCAAATTCCAAAAATTAATTATAGCCATATCTGCGAAGTAGTCTCTTGTCAATATAGCGTTATAAATAATGAAACAAAGTTTTTAAAACTTTATTTTTAATTTTTTAACAAAAATGAGCTGATAATCTTAAGGTAGATATTTTTTATGGCTTTCGAAAAAATGAATTTGTGATACATGATGCCGATAAGAAAACTTAATAGTTTCATAAAACCGTTTAAAAAGTAGAAAATGCCATTGTTTTGAATTAAAACAAAAATCTATGTACAAGATAGAAATTATTGACTGAATATTTTTTTTTCCAGAATATAGAAGGTGACTATTGATGATGGATAAAAAGTTCGCCAAAATTTTTGACGCTGTTATTTCTGCTCCTGAACCAGGTAAGTAAATTAAGTTTCTGTAGAAAAATTCTAAAATATGTAATGTGTATAAAATATAACAATTATTTCAATTTTATTTTCGAATATAAAAAAATTCTCAATTCTTTAAACATAGATATTTTCTTTTCGAAAAGTGAAAAAAAAAATATATATATATATATAATATTTGTTAATATATATAATATTTGTTAGAATATGCTACATAAATATCCCCATTAATATAACTTTCTATAAAAATAAATAAATATGCTCACTGTTCTCAAATGTATTAATATTTTTAAATTACTTTTAACCAGACATTAATAGACAGTATTATGTTGGAAATATCACGAGTCTTACTCGAGAATATTAGAAATGCAGTATTACTTTCCAGGATGCGTCATATCTTTCGAAAACATGAGATTTCCATGACATTTGATGTGCTTATTCGGTAACTGCAATGAACCTTTTGATTTTCAGAGAGATTGAATTCTAAAAGGATTACACTCTAATAAGCTCTACAATTTAGTAGTGTATACATACGGATAAAAAGAACGACTGACTGATTTTGATGAATTTACACGTTTTGAGCATCTCTGAATACGAATCAGCCATTTTTCAATTATGTTTGTGTGTGTCTGATTCTATGGACTCGATATCACATGAATCAATAAATAAGCAAATCGAATACCATTTGGTACAATTATGTCAATAAATGAATATCAGAGACTTATTGATTTTCAGGCATAAACAGGCTAAAAGAAGTCTCAAGTTTTCGAACTTGTTTCCCCTAAAATCTGAAACACTTTATAAAAAAATAATTATTTTTAAAAACGCTGCGAAAAAAGTTATTCTGTATTACTTTTTTTTTATTTCATAGCGAGTGGCATAATTTATAGAGCATTAACATGCACTGTTCTCTAAATATTGAACGTTTTATGCCTAAAATAGAAAAAGATCAAAAACTATATACTCATCAATAAGTAAAATACACTTTGTGCGAAGGATAAGGAAAACTTGAGATATGCCTGAATTTGAGCTACAACAATAGATTTTTTTAGATATTTTAGTGTGGATGCTTTGCTCTTTATATACTGTTAAGCACCCTAAAACACTCATCCATATTTTCTTACGGGACAAACAAAATTCCTTTAGCTTTTAAAAATTTCCTTTAATTAAAAAAATAATAATAATTTATATTTTCTATAACATTCTATTTGTGTTTTCTTATTTACATCAGTAACTAAATCTACATCTTATTTCAGTTGTCTGCAGAAGTTCAATGGAACAAAACCATTCACTGCCAAATGCAACTTCAAAAAAGAGGAAATTTAAAGACTTTCAGAATTTAAAAAGTATTAACATTTTCAATTATTTTATCAAATATAAATTTTAAATAAAATACTTTTTCAACAAGTACGATTATAAAGATCAATAAATATTTCATAATTGGTAGAATAAAGTATAAAAATTTGACATTTACAAAAATAACTATCATTTTTGAAATTATATTTTATAGAAAGGAATAAAGTAAAGAAAAGAAAAGGTAAAGAAAGCACCAAAGACAGACTTCTTGAATGGAATTATTTTTATTCCAATGTAAAATTTGGCATTTGGATTGAATGCACGAGATGCAAAAAATGGCGCAAATCGGAACAATATGAAGAAGACCATAATGTACCAGCAGATTGGAATTGTTCAATGAATTTAGCAGGTATAAAATTAAGAATTTATTAAAAAAAATTATTACCATTTAATTTACACACAAGTTTATCATATAAAACACTCATCCTCGAATTAGATGAGTATGTTAGCAAATTATGCCTGGTGGATATTAAACATTTTGATATAAAAATAGCACATATAAGCATGATTTGTGGTTTGTTATGAGAAGAAGAAACCTTGATATTTATTTTACTAAAACATAATAATCCTAATGCTGTCAGGAAATGTTTCCATAGTTTTTAAAATATATGCATAAAATTAGCAGCATTGTTAGTAAGTAATTCATTGTGCACCAGAAACACCTACAACTTTATTTTATATTAAAACTCTCTTTATTTTATATTAAAGCTCATATATTGTGTTTAACTAATAAACTCATATATTGTGTTTAGCCAATAAATTTATTTAGCCGATTGGTGAAACAAAAAAAGAGTAGAACGGTTTATATCTTCTAATGCAATTTTAGTGTTTTCATTTAGTATATACAAAAGGTATCAGGATGTTTTATTCAAATTTGCAAATTCAGAACTACGAATTTGGCAGGATTTCGTTAACTTGGCAACTTTTCTTAAATATTGCCAAATTGACAGAAATGTCGCCAAATTGTTAAAATCTACGCAAATTCATGAAATTAAATTTGTTTTGTTAGAATAGAGTACTAAAATGATGTTTTTTTAGCATTTGTCTATCAGTCCAACCGTATCTACTTAGCAACACATTTAACGAATTTTTAAAATGCCCCCAAATTGATGAAAATATTTGTAAATCCATAAAAATATCTTAAAATTGTTAAAATTGCGCTAAATAAATGAAATGAATTGTGTTTTGTTAGGGAATAGTATTATGATAATCTTTTATTATGGAATCAATTACTACCTTCAGGTTTAAAGATTACTGGTTTATTTATATTTTCAATTTATACATGTAATCTATTAACATAGGTTATATCTTCTAATATTTATATATATATATTTATATATATAAAATTGAAAATATGTGTGTCTGTTTGTCCCACCATCACGGGAAAACGGCTGAACCGAATTTGATGAAATTTTGTAGGTACCCTGGAAATAACCCCCACTTAAAATTTAGTCCTTATTTTGAGTTTCTACGACCAGTGCTTCTCGAGATATTAGTAAAAAGCGAAATTTTCGTTTGTCGCATCATCACAGAAGAACGGCTAAACCAAATTTAATGAAATTTTGTGGATAGTCTTGAAATAGCCCCCCCATAAATTTAGTCCAAGTTTCGAGTTTCTAAGACCAGGGGTTGAGGAGATATTGATGAAAAACAGAACTTTTTCCTAGGGGTTTTACTCTTTAACTCCGTGGTTTATTCAAACGGAAAGGATGAAAATAATTTGTTTAAAACGTCAAAGTGAAATAAAACTTTATTTCTGAGTTTGGTGGAGATATTTTGCGCAAATTAGTCACTATATGAAATCATGAATTGTTTGAAACATGAATTTAAATGGAAAATTTATCTCCATGGTTTATTTTCCACGATCTTTTACGCAACAATGAAAAGTATTAAGAAATCAAAATCATTAATTAATTTTGACATTTTATGAGGATATATCATGTTCCTCGGCAACGCAATTAAACTAAATGTGTTTGTTAATGTTTTATTATTTTTTTTTCGATTTGAATAATAAATAAATGGATATAAAATTATATCTTATGAATGAACGGTTTGATTTTTCTTTTAATTATATTAATTGCTGACTGCGTACATCACTTTCATTTATTTTGGCAAAAAGTTTTCAAGCTTATATTGTGTTTAGCTACTAAACTCATATATTGTGTTTAGCCAATAAATTCTTTTAGCCGATTGTTGAAACAGAAAAAGAGTAGAACGGGAATATCTTCTAATACAATTGTAGTGTTCTCATTTAGTATATAGAAAAGGGATCAGGATGTTTCATTCAAAGCTATGAATTTGGCGGGATATCGCTAACTTTTCAACTTTCCTTAAACTTTGCCAAATTGATGGAAATGTCGACAAATTGATAAAAACGACGCAAATCAATGAAATTTATTTTGTTTTGTTAGAAGAGAGTACTGAAATGATGTTTCGTTAGCATTTATCTGTCAGACTAACCGTCATACTTAGTAATACATTTAGCGAATTTTTAAAATGTCACGAAATTGATAAAAATGTTTTAAATCCATAAAAATATCTTAAAATTGATAAAATTGCGCTAAATAAATAAAATTAATTGTGTTTTGTTAGGGGATAGTATTGTGATCATATTTCGTCAATTTGTCGTCATGTAGGACTGTCAGTTCTACAGTCCCACTTGGCGATTTTTTAAAATGTCGCTAAATTGATGAAAATGTCGCCAAACGTTACATAGAGATTATTATTTAGACGATATTTTTTTCACCAATTTATTTGAAGCAAATGATATCATGTCGCTTAGCAACGGATTTAAATCCAATGTGTTTATGCGGCTGACGATTTTTATTAAATCTTTTCCGATTTGAATAATGAAGATATGTATATAAAATAAATTTCATTGCCATTTCATTTTTGACTGGATAATATCAATTACGGTCTTCAGGTTTAAACATTATTATTATTGATATTTGGCGGAATTATTGATTGAGAGATTATCGATATTTTTAAGTTACTACGCCATTGTTTTATTGCGGCAAAAACTGCTGACACTCACATATTGTACGATGTACAAGTAATCTTCTAGAAATGCACGGGTATATCTTCTAACCTACGAGAATATAAGTAGTACAGGTATATTGGCATATATAATGGAATCAAGTACGGCCTTCTGGTATGAAGATTAAGGGGATTATTGATATTTTCAGTTTATTACGTCGTCTGTTGTGTTTTAGCAATATTTGAGACTCATTGTAATACGGGTAATCTTCTACTAATAATCGGACATATCTTCTAATCTACGACATTATAAGTAGTACGGGTATATCTTCCCATACAATTTTAACGCTTTTATTTTGCATATATTGATTCAATTCCATATTTTTTTGTAAATTTGCTTACATAAGGGGTCCAGGATGTTTTATTCATCAGAACTGCCCGTGCAGATAATTTTGTATAGCGAGAACAGATATTCTTAAACTTCTTTTTAGGAGCATTATATTAAATACTAGCAGCGTACCTGTTCTTCGTACGGAGTATATAATATAAAGAAACTTATAATTCGCAATCATGTGCAAATTCTGTTAAAATATTAAATTTATTGCTCATAAAGAGAAGTTTAAGAATATCTGTTCTCACTATACAAAATTATCTTCACGGACAGATCTGAAGAATAAAACATCCTTGAACTTTTTGTAAGCAAATTTACAAAAAAAAAAAAAAAAAAAAAGGAATTGAATCAATATATGCAACCCCGTACTACTTATATTGTCGCAGATTAGAAAATAAGCCAGTGTGTTAGTTGAAGCTTACCCGTATTGCAATATGAGTCTCAAAAATATTTGCCAAAATAAAAGAGATGATGTAATAAATTGAAAGTGTTAAAAATCCCCGTAATCTTAATACCAGAAGGTCGTAATTGATTCCAATATATATCAAAATATATGCCAATATACCTGTACTACTTATATTCTCGTAGATTAGAAGATATACCCGTGCATTTGTAGAAGATTACTCGTACAACGTACTATATATGAGTTACAACAATTTTCGTCATAAATAAACAATGGCATAATAACTTGAAAATATCAATAATCCCTGAATATCCCTCAACAGTCCCCGAAAATATCAATAATAATGATGTTTAAACCTGAAGACCGTAATTGATATTATCCAGTCAAAAATGCAATGTTAATGTAATTTATTTTATGTACATATTTTTATTATTCAAATCCGAAAAGATTTAATAAAAATCGTATGCCGCATAACACATTGGATCCGTTGCTAAGCGACATGATATCATTTGCTTCAAATAAATTGATGGAAATCATATCGTTTGAATAATGCGGTCTCCATGGAAGGTTTGACGACATTTTCGTCAATTTAGCGATAACTTAAAAAATCGCCAAATTTATCGCCAAGTGGGACTGTAGAACAACTGATAGTCCCATTTTGCGGCAAATTGACGAAACATCATCACAATACTATCCCCCTAACAAAACACAATTAATTTCATTTATTAAGCGCGATTTTATCAATTCCATGATATTTTTATGGATTTACAAATATTTTTATCAATTTAGTGATATTTTCGGTAAATGTGTTGCTAAGTAGGATGGATGGGGACCGACAAAGGGTACAGAAACATCATTTCAGTACTCTATTCTAAAAAAAAGAAATTTAATTTCATTGATTTGGGTCATTTTTATCAATTTGGAGACATTTCCACAATTTGGTAAAGTTTAAGAAAAGTTACCAGGTTATTTAGAGATATTCCGCTAAATTCGTAGCTCTAGCTCTGAATTTGCAGATCTGAAGAATAAAATATTCTGATCTCGTTTGTATATACTAAATGAAAACACTAAAATTGTATTAGAAGATACATATACACCCGTTCTACTCTTTTTCTGCTTCAACAATCGGCTAAATGAATTTATTGGGTAAACACAATATATGAGTTTATTAGCTAAACACAATATATGAGTTTATTAGCTAAACAGAATATATGAGCTTGAAACCTCTTTGCTAAAATAAATGAAAGTGATGTACGCAGTCTGCAATTTATATAATTAACAGAACAATCAAACCGTTCATTTATAAAATATATTTTTACATCCATTTATTTATTATTCAAATAGAAAAAATAATAATAAATATTAACAACACATTTAATTTCATTCCCTTGCCGAGCAACATGATATAAGATAGAATCTTCCTCATAAAATGCGAAATTAAATAGCCATTTTGATTTCTTTATACTATTTTTCATCGTTGAGTAAAAGCTTGTGAAAGATGAACCATAGAGGTAGATTTTTCTATTTAAATTCATGTTTCAAACAATTCATGCTTTCCTATAGTGACTAATTAATGCAAAAATCCTGCACCAAACTCGGAAATAAAGTTTTATTTCATTTTAACGTTTTAAACAAGCTATTTTCATCCTTTCCGTTTGGATAAACCACGGAGTAGGAGAGTAAAACTCCTAGGAAAAAGTTCCGTTTTCATTAATATCTCGACAACCCCTGGTCTTAAAAACTCGAAACTTGGACTAAATTTATGGTAGGCTATTTCAAGTCTATCCACAAAATTCCATTATATTCGGTTCAGCCGTTTTCCCGTGATGATGAGACAAACGAAAATTTCGTTTTTTACTAATATCTCGAGAACCACTGGTCGTAGAAACTCAAAACACGGGACTAAATTTTAAGTGGAGCTATTTCTAGGCTTTCCACAAAATTTCATCAAATTCGGTTCAGCCGTTCTCCCGTGATGATAGGTCAAACAGACAGACAGATTTTCAATTTTATTTATATAGATTTTAACAGAATATTTTGATTAAAAATGTCATTTAGTATACTATAAGAATTTGCACATGATTGTGAATTTTAAGTTTCTTTATATTATATACTCCGTACGAAGAACGGGTAGTTCACGTATATAAGTAGTACGGGTCCCATACAAATTTAATGCTTTTATTTCGCATATATTGATTCAATTCCCTATTTTTTGCAAATTTGCTTACAAAAGAGTCCAAGATGTTTTATTCTTCAGATCTGCCCGTGAAGATAATTTTGTATAGCTAGAACAGAAATCCTTAAACTTCTTTTTAGGAGCATTAAATTAAATATTTTAACAGAATATTTTGATTAAAAAAATCATTTAGTATATATACTACAGGAATTTGCACATAATTGTGAATTTTAAGTTTCTTTACATACTCCGTACGAAGAACGGGTATGCTGCTAGTCTTTTTCTATATAATAAAAGGCAATGTCTGTGTGTCTGTCTGTGTGTGTGTTTTATACACTATAGGTTTAGCGACCGCGCGTCGGAGAGCTACGAAATTTGGCAATCGGAGACTCGGGAAGGTGACACATCAAAACTGATTAAAATTTGAATTATTTTTTTTGTTATTTAATGTTTTATGCGATTTCGACTGTTTTTTTTTTCCTTTTTTCTCCACCATCCAGACGCCGTAAAAAAAAACCAAATCACACGACCAGAAAGACCAGACAATTGTGAGTAAAAATAAATCAATTTCAAATCTCAGGGACAACTTCTAATATTTTTTAAAGATTTTAAAACAAAAGTCACTTTCGGCTCAAAAAAATGAACTTTCGTTTTTAAATCCTCGCATCGGGAAAAGTTCCGAGAATTTCGACTAATAATTTACATTTTTAGAAAACTCAAACATCGGGCATTCTTACAAGCCCAATCTGGTCAAGAAATAATTATAAATAGCAGCCCGATCCTGATTTTAAAGAAGTAAGGATTTTAAATTTCTCGGCGAAGTTTTCTCCCTCATGCGCGAGCAGATGCACGGGAGGCGGAGGGGACGTCAAGGTGTTTTCATGGAGAAAAAATAAATAAAAAGAAAGTTATAGATATTGTGGATCGGGTTAGAAAATAACGTTATATTTGACGGAATTAAGAGCTTATGTGGAATTGAAAGTTATGGAGATTGTACATCGGGTTAGACGTTATATTTTAGATGATGGAATTAAGAGTTTAGCATATGGTCATTATAAAATTTAAATGATTGAATTATGGTGGATTGAATTGTGGTGATGTATTGTATACATCGGGTGGTGGTAACAATATACAGAGTAAAATTATGATATTTAATTGAAAATTACGTTATATTTTAAATGATGGAATTAAGAGCTTAGCATATGGTCATTATAAAATTTGAATGATTGAATTATGGTTTTAACGTCATTAAACTAAAACAAACTTTGTTAATTCCACGGGGTTAAGGGCGCGGTAACCCAGTGGTTAGCGCGCGGGATTGCACTCGGTATGCCCGGGTTCAATTTCCACCACTAGCAAAGCTGCCGCCGTGTTCACGCGGAGTACGATCACGTTAAACACGTGGATCCGCAAGTCCTTCCGAGAAGTTGGTGGTAGGGGAAGGAGGGTACGGTCCCTGTGAATGCCTCCCCCACAGGGTTCCGGTCCAAATAGTTACCTTACACCTTTCTGATAGGTCGGTTGGTCTGAGTCTCAACAACAACTCCCAGTGCATCCACAGGTACCGTACCCTCCTTCCCCTACCACCAACCTCTCGGAAGGACTTCCGATTCCATCATCCTCATTCCATCATTTAAAATATCTATAAATTAAAATATCCATTTAAAAAAATTCATATCGTTCCATCATATAAAATATAAGTATAATAATTTCACCCGATGTATACAATACATCACCTCAATTCAATCCACCATAATTCAATCATTTAAATTTTATAATGACCATATGCTAAGCTGTTAATTCCACCATTTAAAATAACCCGATCCTATTCACAATCTCCATGGACACGGAGTGACGTCCCCGGTTGCGCGCGCAGGGTAAGTGGGAAGTTGGTCGGAATTTCCCAAGAAGTCGCCGAGAAATTTAAAATCAGGATCGGGCTACTATATAATTATTTCTTAACCAGATTGGGCTTGTAAGAAAGCCAGGTCTTTGAGCTTTCTAAAAATGTAAATTATTGGTCGAAAATCTCGAAACTTTTTCAGATGCGAGGATTTAAAAACGAAAGTTCGTTTTTTTTTAGCCGAAAGTGACTTTTGTTTTAAAATCTTTAAAAAATACTAGAAATTGTCCCTGAGATTTCAAATAGATATATTTTTACTCGCAATTGTCTACTCTTTCCGGTCGTGTGATTTGTTTTTTCGACGGCGTCTGGATGGTGGAGAAAAAATGGTCGAAATCGCATATAACATTAGATAACAAAAAATATAATTCAAATTTTAAAAATCCGTTTTCACGTGTGTCCCCCCCCCCCTCCCCGCGGGTCTCCGATTGCCAAATTTCGAGCCTATAGTGTATAAAACACACACAAAGACAGACAAGCACACAGACATTGCCTTTTATTATTTAAGATAGGCTCAGCGACCGCGCGTCGCAGAGCTACGAAATTTGGCAATCAGGGACCCGGAGGGTGGGAAGGGGAAACGTGAAAACCGATTTTTAAAATTTGAATTACTTTTTTTTTGTTGTTGTTATTTAATATTTTATGCGATTTCGACCGTTTTTCCCCTTTTTTCTCCACCATCCAGACGTCGTAGAAAAAGACAAATCATACGACCGGAAAGAGCAGACAATTACGAGTAAAAATATATCAGTTTCAAATCTCGGGGACAAATTCTAATATTTTTAATGACCAAGATTTTAAAACAAAAGTCACTTTCGGCTCAAAAAAACGAACTTTCGTTTTTAAATCCTCACATCGGAAAAAGTACCGAGAATTTCGACTAATAATTTACATTTTTAGAAAACTCAAACATCGGGCATTCTTACAAGCCCAATCAGTTCAAGAAATAATAAAAAATAGCTGCACGATCGGGATTTTAAAGAAGTCATGATTTTAAATTTCTCAGAGAAAGGGCCAAAGAAGTTCCGATTTTTCATCCACATTCGCGCGCAGACGCACGGCGTTTCCATGACGACGGTTTTTGGCATGCAAGAAAATTACGTTATATTTTAAATGATGGCATTATGAGCTTAGCATATGGTCATTATAAAATTTAAATGATTGAATTATGATGGATTGAATTGTGGTGATGTCTTGTATACATCGGGTGGTGGTAACAGTATACAGAGTGAAATTATTATATTTATTAGAAAATTACGTTATATTTTAAATAATGGAATTAAGAGCTTAGCATATGGTCATTAAAATATTTAAATGATTGAATTATGGTTTTAACGAATTATGGTTTAAACTAAAACAAACTTTGTTAACTCCACAGGGTTGAGGGCGCGGTAGCCCAGTGGTTAGCGGGCGGGAATTGCACGCGGTAGGCCCGACTTCGATTCCCACCACTGCCAGAACTACCGGCGTGTTCACACGGAGTACGATCACGTTAAACATGTGGGTCCGTAAGTCCTTCCGAGAGGTTAGTGGCAGGGGAAGGAGGGTACGGTCCCTGTGGATGCCTCCAACACTGTGTTCCGGTCTCAATTGGGTGTCACTTCCTGACTTCATTAAAAATTTTAAATGATTGAATTATGGTTTAAACTAAAACATACTTTGTTAACTCCATAGAGTTGAGGGCGCGGTAGCCCAGTAGTTATCGCGCGAGAATTGCACTCGGTAGGCCCGGGTTCGATTCCCTTCACTGCCAAAACTGCCGCCGTGTTCTTGCGGAGTACGATCACGTTAAACATGTGGGTCCGTAAGTCCTTCCGAGAGGTTGGTGGTAGAGGAAGAAGGGTACGGTCCCTGTGGATTTCTCCCCCACTGGGTTATGATCTAAATTGGGTGGCACTTCCTGGCGTCATTAAAAAATTTAAATAATTGAATTATTGTTTAAACTAAAACAAACTTTGTTAACTCCACTGATGATCGAGTAGCCCAGTGGTTATCGCGCTGGAATTGCACTCGGTAGGCCCGGGTTCGATTCCCGCCACTGCGAAAACTGCCGCCGTGTTCACGCGGAGTAAGATCACGTTAACCTTGTGGGTCCTTAAGTCCTTCCGAGAGGTTGGTGGTAGGGGAAGGAGGGTACGATCCCTGTGGATGCCTCCCCCCACTGGGTTCGAGTCCAAATAGCTACCTTACACCTTTCTGGTAGGTCGGATGGTCTGAGTCTCAACAACAACTCCACGGAGTTATGGCGCCAGCGAGTTTGCCACGGTCAGAATTTTCAAGGGTGACGAACAGACTGGTCGCCGAAGGCGGCCAGTCTTCTTCTATATAATAAAAGGCAATGTCTATCCTATACAGTATAGGCTCAGCGACCGCGCGTCGCATAGCTACGAAATTTGGCAATCGGAGACCCGAGAGGGGGGGGGGGAGGCGACACGTGAAAATCGATTTTTTAAATTTGAATTATTTTTTCTGTTATTTAATGTTTTATGCGATTTTGACCGTTTTTTCCCCTTTTTTCTCCACCATCCAGACGTCGTAGAAAAAACAAATCACAATAGTATAAAAATCGGAGTAGTTTAAAACGCACGAAAAGTATATATTTTTAAAAATTCATTAAAATTTGTCTATTCGTCGTATGAACTCCGTTTGTTTAAAAAAAAAAAAAAAAATCTATCCGATGGTGTCGAGAATGAAACCGTGAGAATATTTTTAGGTCGCCAAGGAATCTATTTGTGTAGCTATCGGTCTAAATCGGTGTAAAAAATGAAATAACTAAAAAATAATTCGAAATTAAAAATAATAATAATAACGCCGAAGTGCACCTATTCGGATCCTAAAGAATTTCTGTACCAATTTTCATGGTCGTACGACGCTTAGAATTCCCACTACAGACTACACACACACACACATATTTTTTTATTATGTAAGATATGTATAGGATTTCATTTATCATGTAAAGCACATTCTATTTATTTTGAATAGCTATTAATGCTACAATTGAATACACCAGTGTTGACTTAATTAACTTAGTTTAATTATCTTTAAATGAAATTATAAGAACTGAAATTATAGTTTTCTTATTTCAAACAAATTATTTTATATATATCCTTCTTTTAATAAATTTTATTTTATATTTGAAAAGGGATAAAGAACTGTGAAGAGCCAGAGGACACTAAAGATGCAGAATTCTCTCCAGTTCGTTTTATACCCGGATCTATCGTATGGGCAAAAGTCGATGGCTATCCATGGTATGTTTTAAATGTCATGCAGAGAATTTTATGGCCAATATTATTAAGTTTTTATGTATGTTAGAATAACCCTCACAGGGCAATGCTATCAAAATATTAAATATTGAATAACCTAACTGATCTAATGAACCTAACTTGAATCGTCTAACTGATAATATTTCAAAATATTTTATTAAACAGTTTTATAATAAGACTGAAATGTATAAAAATATAGTTATGTCGTTATATGATATGGAAATAAGATGCAAATATTGTTTTTTTAATTCATACAGATGACTCTATCAAATGATCAAAGTAATTTTTGAAGCTTTAAAATACGCTTTGCAACTCAATCTAAAGTTATATATTTTCAACGAAATATTATTACTCATGATGATAAAGTAAAAATTGCCTGGACTTTATTTTAGTTAAATAATGTAAGAATATATTTATATAAATAAAATAATTCTAACAAATTGGATTTCCTATTGAGATTCTCTAGAACTATGGTCGATCTATTTATACACTACTAAAGCTCGTGAGTTTCTCAAGTTTATCGAACAATATCTATGTTTTTATCATTTAAAATGTTTGTGAATTAAAAGAAACTAACTATTATATAAAACTGAATATGGTGAAGCAAACTTTCAATTCATTCAGACTCATTTATCATAAATTTGCCGTAACTCCTTTTGGTAAGGATATTGATAAAAGTAAAGTTTGGTTAGGATATTGATAAAATAAATATTTTTCAAAATAGCATAGTGTAGCAGTTACATGTTGGTATTTGCACTTTCTCATCCTTACGATATTTTTTAGACTAAATTCATAAATGCTTGGCTACCAACCCAGGGGTCAAGAGTTCATAATCGTTTTTTAATGCTACGAGTACAATAGCAAAATTAAGAATAAGTAAATTAGTTTTAATAGAATTTTCTAATTTAGCTAGTTGCACATTTTGTTTTTTAAACTTTTACCAAACAAATACTTCAAATAGATATCGAAACAAAGAATCTCAGCAGTGAGATAATTAAACATATCCATTTTAAACATTTAGGTTTCATATTGTGATTTCCTAGAATTATGATACAAACATTCATGCGAGGTCAAATAATGCTATAGTTACCATATAAAGAAAATTCAATTTTACATAAAATGCTGCTTTTTCATAGACTACATTAAATATTATTACAACGTATCCTATTGTGGGCGTACTCTCAGTATACAAGAATGAGTGCAAATTTCTGGATAACAAACAAGTTTATTTACAAACACAACGGAAATAGGAACAATGTACAGCAAATAATGCGATAACTATCTCACAAGATCACTAAACAATTGTTAGGTACAGTAAAACAGCAATTAAATGCTCCACTAATTTCACAAAACAGCCGATACTATTCTCAAAACATTGATGTATCTTACAATTAAACATTACATGTAAATATGAAAAGTTTACTCTTTTAAGTTTGCTTATAAAAATTTATTTCGAAGTTACTTTGAAAAACATCTTGAAGTATACTTTATACCAGCTATAGATGGAATATACATTTAAATCTATTTTAAAACATAATTACTCAATAAATATAAATGTAGATAAAATAATTTTTAAATTTAAAAGTTTACTTTAATGAGAAATATTTTAAATGTTACAAATGAGCAAAGAGCATATTCGGATATTTAATATAGATACGTATTTGAAAACCTTTGAAATCGAATATAAAATAGTAATGAACTTAAATTTGTTTAAGACATAATATTTTAATAACGGCATTCTTGAATGTAAATACTTTTTACGTTTTTTACTTTCCCTGCAATACATGGTAATGTATAGGGAAAGTATTGGAATCATGCCGAAAATCGCAACTCGAGTTTTCGACGGATCTACACGTTTCGAGACCTCTAGAATACGAAAAAACTATTTTTAGCGTGACGTCTGTGTGTCTGTCTGTGCAGATTTTGTATCCACTCTAATTAAAAAACGAATGGACCGAATTTCACAAAATTTGGTAGGTAAGTCACGTGTGGGCGAGTCTGGTGCTGATTAGTTTTGGGTACGATTCGGGATAAAAGAACCCGCCTTTTTTTGCGAAATGGCCCGCAAAAGTTTGTATCCACTCTAACTGAAAAACAAATGTACCGAATTTCACAAAATTCGGTAGATGAGTCACTTGTGGGTCACCTTGGTGCTGATTAAATTTTGGTACGATTCGGAAAAAAATAACCCGCTTTTTTTGCAAAATGGCCCGCAAAAATCGTTAAAATCTAAACTAAAGAACTACGTATGCTCAAATATATCCATTAAATGCTTGTTTAATACGTAATTTTTAACGAAGAAAGGAATAAGACCAACCCCATTACACTAGGACTAGCCGTTCTCGAGATATTTTAGTTTTTCGTATTTTTTCTACACCACCTTTGAAAATAAATCCGGTTACAGAATCAGAAAGAAAATTGAATTAAAAGTGAAATAAATTCAATTAAAATAAAGAGAAAGTGGATATAAGTCTGCAGGGAAAGTCATGTGCTGCCCACATCAGATTTTTACTTTCCCTGCAATACATGGTAATGTATAGGGAAAGTATTGGAATCATGCCGAAAATCACAACTGGAGTTTTCGACGGATCTACACGTTTCGAGACCTCTAAAATACGAAAAAAAACTTTTTAACGTGACGTCTGTGTGTGTGTCTGTCTGTCTGTGTGCCTGTCTCTGCAATGTATTTATCCACTCTAACTCAAAAACTAATGGACCGAATTTCATAAAATTTGGTAGGTAAGTCACTTGGATATGACCCTGGTGCTGATTATAGTTTTTGGTACGATTCGTAAAAACAGAACCCGCCTTTTTTTGCGAAATGGTCCATAAAAATTTCATGTATCCACTCTAGCTAAAATACTGATTCACCAAATTTCATAAAATTTGGTAGATAAGTTGCTTGTACGATACTCTGGTGCTGATTAGATTTTGGTATTAATCGAAAAGAACAACCTGCCTTATTTTACGAAATGGCCCGCAAAAATGTCATGTATCCACTCTAACTAAACTACTGATTGGCCAAATTTCACAAAATTTGATAGATAAGTTACTTGGAGAATACTCTGGTGCTGATTAGATTTTGGTATTATTCGGAAAAGAACAACCTGCCTTTTTTTACGAAATGGTTCTCAAAAATCGCAAAATCTAAAAAAAGCTACGTATATTCAAATATATCAATTATTAAATGCTTGTTTTATACGTAATTTTTGATGAGGAAAATAATAACAACTCTATTACTCTAGGACTAACCATTCTCGAGATATTTGAGATTTTTCGAATTTATATATGCCACTTTTAGAAAAATGTCTAATTACCAAATAAAAACAAAAATTGAATTAAAAATGCAAATTTAGTGCTATTTTTTGCAATTAAACTTAATTTAATTAATTATTAAAGAAAAAAAATATGAATTTGAATCTGCAGGGAAAGTCATGTACTGCCCACATCAGATTTTTTTTTCTTTGTTTGTTTCATTTCAGTCAATATTGGCAATATCGCTTTTTAAACTAATTTTGTATCTTAAAATAGAGTGAATATTTCTAAACAAATATTTATTTGCTTTTTTATACGGATATGTGACAAATCCAAATATTTTTTAATGTTCATTCATCTGTTTAAGCTTCTGATATCTAAAGTAATCCATATAAAAAAGATCAAATCAAAAATTTACTATACGAAATATTGATTTAGCAGTAAAAACATGATCTACGATGCTATTGGCTGTTGCGTTGCCGTCAACCGTGCGGTACGCGTTGAATTTGGTTTCATTTCGAATTTAGCGTTGCGGCCTGCGTTCACTGCGGAAGAGAACTTTCTCCCACTTTTTCATCATACAGCGCATGCGTGAACTCAACCTTCCTCTGCGGTGCGTTGCGTTGCGGTGAGTGGGAAGGCACCTTTATGGACCCACATGTTTAACGTGATCGTATTTCGCGTGAACACGGCGGCAGTTTTGGCAGTCGCGGGAATCGAACCCGGGGCTACCGAGTGCAATTCCCACGCGCTAACCACTGGGTTACCGCGCCCTTCGCGACAATCTTCATAACTTTCTTTTTATTCACCCAATTTAGACCGGGACCCAGTGGGAGAGGCATCCACAGGGACCATACCCTCCTTCCCCTACCACCAACATGTATTTCTTATAGTATACTGAGCATTCTGGAACGAGGGAGCAGCAACTGTCATCTGATGCGCTTTCCATTGGCACTCTCCCACATACTACTCCATTTCTCAAGTGCAGAGAATCCCACAGTGATTGTTTGAATCCTGCAGAGTATCGTTTCGTTTCAAAAGAAAACAGAAAAGCCTCTCATTAAATCTTTCTTTGTGGATCATCATGTTTCGGTAAACATAGCAACTTTCATATTGATAATGTCTCTAATCTCAAAGTGCTACATGTGGAGCAGTAATAATAGTTGATCATTCACATGACATTTATCTTACACCTTTCTGGTACCTTACACTTTTCAGTTACCTTACACCTTACAGTTACCTTACACCTTTCTGGTAGGTCGGACGGTCTGGGTTTCAACAACAACAACATGACATTTATCTAAGAATATAGATGTCAGGTATATTTAGTACTTTTACTTGGAGTCAGATTAATTTAATAAGTCTTATTAGATAATGTAAGGTAAAAAAAAAGTATTCAAAATTTAATAACACTCACTTCTGTTTAGAACCATACAGTCATTTTACATACTTTTAAAAACAAACTCTTCGCCAGCATGCATCCTTTGTTAATATAGCAGAAAAGACAATTGTACCACGAATAAATTCATTGCAATAACAGTTGTGAATTAATAGAGTAATAATTGAGAATTTTTATAGTGATTTAAGTCCCCCAAAACATTGTAACTACCTTTTCTAGGTGGCCAGCAATGGTTGAAGACGATCCTGATACAGAGGAATACTTTTGGTTTGAAGATGGCACAGTAAGATTCCACATAATTTGTCTTTAGAACTATATATAAGGAACACCAAGAAACAATTTGAGAAAAGACCAACTGTACCTGGCTAAACTCTTCCAGGCAGTTAATATTTCCTTTATTTTTTCCTGGTGTTTTTGTTTAGTATATAATAAAACTGAATTAAATGAAATCAAATTCTAAAATTAGACCTATATAGCTTAAAGTTTGTAATAAAATTCATTAACTTAATATTTGTTGAAAATTTAATCCTCACACACCTGTTTTTTGTTTCAGTGGTATTATAATGTGACTTTCTTGGATGATAAAGTCAGCCATTCATGGGTGCCACTTTCTCGTGTTTGCTCATATTTGAAAACTTCACCCCAAGGCAAAGTATGTTTTACACTAAATTATTCTTACAGTAATAAGAATTAAGTTTTTGGGGCACTCAACCAAAATCTAAATTAAATAGTAACTAATCTAAATGATTTCAACTTTTCTAATCTAAATATTTTTTAACATTAATTAAATTCTATTTTTCTGTTTAATTTTCATTTGATATTACATTTTTTAAAACAACTTTTACTTTGTATATTTTTATTATTATTATGAATTCAAATTTCATGATTGATTTACTAATATTTTGCCCATACCTTTCATACTAAATACTAATTATAAGGAATTAATCAATGAAATTTTAAGTGTTGATAAATGTCTGAAATAAGCTATATAAATAATAAATACTTTGTAAAGGCACAAAAATGCATAACAGCAACACCAAAACAAATAATATTTATTACTAGCCGCCTTTGGCGACCAGCCTGTTCGCTACCCTTGAAAATTCTGACCGTGGCAAACTCGTTGGCGCGACCTACCAGAAAGGTGTAAGGTAACTGCTTGGAAGGCCAGGAAGTGCCACACAATTTAGACCGGAACCCAATGGGGGAGGCATCCAAAGAGACCGTACCCTCCTTCCCCTACCACAAACCTCTCGGAAGGACTTGCAGTCCCACACGTTTACGTGATCATACTCCGCGTGAACACGGCTGCAGTTTTGGCAATGGCGGGAATCGAACCCGGGCCTACCGAGTGAAATTCCCGCCCGCTAACCACTGGGCTACCGTGCCATCCGCGACAATCTCCATAACTTTATTTTTATTCGGCAATTTTGGGAATCGAACCCGGGCCTACCAAGTGCAAATCCCGCGCACTAACCACTGGGGTACTTCACCCTCCGCGATATTCTTCATAACTTATTTTTTATTCACCCAATTTAGACCGGAACCAAGTGGGAGAAGCATCCACAGGGACCGTACCCTTCTTCCCCTACCACCAACCTCTCGGAAGGACTTACAGACCCACATGTTTAACGTGATCGTACTCCGCGTAAACACGGCGGCAATTTTGGGAATCGAACCCGGGCCTACCGAGTGCAATTTCCGCGCGCTAACCATTGGGCTACTTTGCCCTACGCGACAATCTCCATAACTTTCTTTTTATTCATCCAATTTAGACCGTACCCTCCTTCCCCTACCACCAACTTCTCGGAAGGACTCACGGACCCACATGTTTAACGTGCTCGTACTCCGCGTAAACACGGCGGCAATTTTGGGAATCGAACCCGGGCCTGGTAACTGGTTGGACGGCCAGGATGTGCCACGCAATTTAGACCGGAACCCAGTGGGGGAGGCATCCACAGGGAACGTACCCTCCTTCCCCTACCACCAACCTCTCGGAAAAACATACGGACCCATATGTTTAACGTGATCGTACTCCATGTCAGTGGCGGAAATCGAACCCGGGCCTACCGCGTGCAATTCCCGCGCGCTAACCACTGGGCTACTTCGCCCTCCGCGACAATCTCCATAACTTTCTTTTTATTCACCCAATTTAGACCGTACCCTCCTTCCCCTACCACCAACCTCTCGGAAGGACTCACGAACCCACATGTTTAACGTGATCGTACTCTGCGTGAACGTGGCGTAAGTTTTGGCAGTGGCGGGAATCGAACCCGGGCCTACTGAGTGCAATTCCCGCGCGCTAACCACTGGGCTGCCGCGCCCTCCGCGACAATCTCCATAACTTTCTACATATTCACCCAATTTAGACGTTCTCCCGGCCACACATTTTGTTGCCATAAACCTTTGGGTTGGCCGTGTGGTCTGGGCTTTCGACCCAATTTAGACGGGAACCCAGTGGGGGAGGCATCCACAGGGGCCGTATCCTCCTTCCCCTGCCACCAACCTCTCGGAAGGACTTACGGACCCACATATTTAACGTGATCGTATTCCACGTAAACACGGCGGCAGTTTTGGCAGTGGCGGGAATCGAACCCGGGCCTACCGCTAACTTCCCGCGCGCTAATTTGCAATTTAAAATGACCATATGCTTAATTCCATCATCCTCATTCCATTGTTTCATTGTTCTATCATTTAAAATATCCATAAAATTAAAATATCCATTTAAAATATCCAAAAGTTAAAATATACATTTAAAAAATCCAGATCGTCCCATCATTTAAAATATAAATATAATAATTTATATAGAGCAAAGGCGCTCTATTCAGAACCGTGACGTCACCTCCACCTTGACGTCCCCACCCACCACCTTCCCTGCTTCAGCGGGGGAGAAACGAACGGAACGCCGAGAAATTTAAAATCATGGCGTCTTTAAAATTGCCATCCTGAAGGCAATTTTCATTATTTCTGGACCACATTAGACTTGTAAGAATGGCAGATATTTCAGCTTTCTAAAAATGTAAATTATTAGTCGAAATTATGAGTACTTTTCACGATGCGAGAATTTAAAAACCAAAAATTGATTTTTTGAGCCAAAAGTGAGTTTTGTTTTAAAATCTTTAAAAAATATTAGAAATCGAAATTCAGATTTGAAATTGATATATTTTTACTCGAAATTCTCTGCTCTTTCCGATGGTGTAATTTGTTTTTTTCTACGATGTCTGGATCGTGGAGAAAAAAGGGCAAAAAACGGTCGAAATCGCATAAAACATTAAATAAATAAAAAAATAATTAAAATTTTAAAAATCGGTTTTCACGTGTCCCCTTCCCTCCCCCCCGGGTCTCCGATTGCCAAATTTCGTAGCTCTCCGACGCGCGGTCGCGAAACGTATAGTGTATAAGACAGACACACAGACACACAGACATTGCCTTTTATTATATAGATATACAATAAATATACCTTATATATAATTCAACCCAAAATCCAAGGAATACTCAAAAATCAACACCTCCACCCCATTACTAATAAGAAAATACTGTGGATACAAAAACATTCTGTGCACAATGGAACTCCTCTAATATTTTATTGAACTTCTCATTTTTAATAGTCAATAAAGTTAAAGAAATTATAAACTGAATAGTTTATAATTCCTTTAACTTTATTGACAACTAAAGTTAAAGGAAATATTAAACTGAAACTATGTAAATTAAAAAATTTTTCACTGTTAAGATTTAAATAATTTTATATCCAAGTCATGTAACTCTCTGTAAGGTATTAGCAATTGACTGCTGTTTTCAAATTTCCAAAAGAACACATTGGTTCTCTCTTGATATTCCATAGTTTCTTATCTCTGTCTCTTTTCACTTTCTCTTTTTTACAATATTTTAATATGTATGCCACAATGTTTTGCATGCAACTTATTTGTTTACACTGTCTTTCAGTTTTTGCATTACTAAATAACTCGTTTTTTGTTTTTTTAATTGCAATTTTATAAATAGTATGAAATAGTACTGAACAAATTTAATATAATTTTTGTATCCAATTTAAGTAACAATAACTCACTAGGGAAGTGCAAGAAGTGTCAGTCGTAGATTTTTATGAAAGTGGTACCATTGGAAAGGTCTTGAGATGTTGAGTAAAAATGCCAATGGAACTACCCGTCAGAAATGTACAGTTTAGGAGCTAGAGGCAGATTCATGTTGCAGGAAACACGCCAAAGCGGATTTGAGGCAGAGAGGGTTTCAATAGGGGAAACAATACATTTAAATACAGTCAGTGATCTCAGCCAATTTCTTTTAAAGATCAGTGTCCACTCTGCAAGGGTACTGATCCTCCCTCCCTCAGATAGCACGACGCCCCCACTCCAAATCGCTGATTTCTTTTGATGTTTTTTTTTTATGAGATCTTAACTTTTTAATCCCCCCTCTCGATTTTCAATTTTCTTAACCCTCCTCCCCTCTGTAGGCATACCTGCATTTTGCACAAACACTGTAAATTGTGACGTGCTCTAACTCCATGGTTTTTCCTGAAACAAGTTTCCGGGAGAAAAGATATCAACATTCTGGCATATGCAAATTTTGTCATATTACAATTTCAGGTGTTTGTGAAAAATGCAGGTATGCCTACAGAGGGCAGGAGGGTTAAGAAAATTGAAAATCGAGAGGGGGATTAAAAAGTTAAGATCTCATAAAAAAAAACATCAAAAGGAATCAGCGATTTGGAGTGGCACACCATGCTATCTGAGGGACGGCAGATCAACACCTCTGCAGAATGGACACTGATCTTTAAAAGAAACTGACTGAGATCACTGATAGTATTTAAATGTATTGTTTCCCCTATTAAAACCCTCTCTACCTCAAATCCGCTTTGGCTTGCAATTTGGCGTGTTTCCTGCAACATGAATCTGCCTCTAGCTCCTAAACTGTACATTTCTAATAGGTATTTCCATTGGCATTTTTACTCAACATCTCAAGACTTTTCCAACGGTACACTTTTATCAAAATCTACGACTGACACTTTTTGCACTTCCCTAGTCAGAGGCATCAACTTAAAATTTACATTTAAGCTAAAAAATTCATTAAAACTGATTAACAAATAAGTCGTTATTCCAATTTTATACTGATTTTTCTGAAAAAAATATTCTAATTCAATGCAAGTATAGGCGCAGAGTTTTCAAAATCTCGGGGGGGGGGGGGGGCACAATCCGATAAAGTTATATAAAAGATTCACAACGTCGATAAAGAAAGATATAACAACTTACAAGGCTTCCTTGAAGAAAGCAAGCATATATCAGTTAGGTAACTATAATTGGTTCGAGGTCATTTTAAGCCCCTACTTCAGACCAAAAGAACAGTATGCGTCCTTAACTAACTGCCTAAGAACTAACTGCCCAAAGAACGACAGTAGTGTTTGTTAAGAGCGCATACTGTTATTTTTGCCTGAAAAAGGGGATTATAAAGCCATCGAAGCAACAGTCACCTAACTGACATATATACGCTTTCCTCAAGGAAGTTTTGTAAGTTATTGTCTTACAAGCAACAGTTTTGGAGTGAGATAACCGAGTAGTTAAGTCATGGGGATTTTACTCGGAGGACTCGAGTTCAATTTCCGGATTTGCCTAAACTGTCCCCGTGTAAGAGCACGTTAAATTTGTGGGTTTGAAAGTCCTTCCAAGCTGTTGGTAGCAAAGGAAGGAGTTCGGTCCCTGTGGATGTCGCCCCCACTGGGTTCCAGACTAAATTAGATGGCATTGTCCCGGAGGTCTAAACAGATATCTTACACCTTCTGGTAGGTTGGACAGGCTGGGTCGATAAAGATATCAGCAGTTTTATTTATTGTACGATAAGTATTTTTAATCTTTTTAGACCTATTTATATTTGTAAGCTAGAAGTTGATTAGGAAAATCCATATAGTTACTATGCATCAATATTATAATATATAATAATTACAATAGATTTTAATATAAGAATTAACTAGTAGCAAAGCTGTAAATTAATAAAAAAAAAAATCTGAAAATTAATACACGTTAGCACTTAATATCAACTCTTAACTGCCTATCAGTTGATTTTGACACAATAAATTAAAACAGTGAACCCAGCAATAATACAAAAGTATCCAAATACTGTTGTCTTAATATTTAAATACTTTTAAATTAAATATGTAAATAAATTGATTATCACTATAACCACAAATTCAGCTAAATTAAAAAATCCTTAAAACAAAGCAATTTATAAAAAAAAATCTCATAAATATTTTTATGCAAAATTTGAATGACATGTTGGTTGACATTTCTTATCACAACTAAAACTTTAATATTTTTATCAGGGGGGTTGGGCTGAATATACCTCTTGGGGGGGGGGGGGGGGGATCTTAGCTTCCTCTGGCCAGTGCCTGACTACAGTGCTGTGCCAAACGTCTGGTGCTCACCAGAAATAAAGCTACCCGCGGGGTTTGCAACTTCAAACGGAATGGATACCACCGGCGGGGTTTGCAGCTTCAAACGGAATGGATGCCACCTGTAAAGACAGCCCTAGTATATAGAATCAAGGAGTAATTACAGATAAGATCTCTTTAGGTAGACAAAATAAGTCATTTCGACTTCGTAGTAATCATTTATAGTTATTACTGGAGGGAAACAGCTATTTTTTTTGGAAATGTCAATGACATGACTGTAAATATTCCATTTCTCTTTGAATTAGGTGCTCAGTCAAAAAAGTTCTGGTAACCAGGTGTTTTTGTCATTAGCGTAAACATGTTTCCTGGGAATAAACATGAGCTTGGCTTGTCTGCGAGATAGTTTAGGGAGCTATGGTAAGGAAAATGTGAACAAGACTAAACTGAAATGTGACATTTACATTGATAGGATTTTCTTTCAATTATTTTTATGTTTAAAAAATTTCATTTTTTGGTATTTAGTAAAATATGAAATTAGAAAAAATTTTTGAAATTTCCCAGAGGGGGCAAAGTTCCCTCTGGAAAAGTTCAGCGGGGGCTCATGCCCCTCTGCCCCCCCACCCCTGTAGTCGGCGCCTATGAATGCAAGTACAGTATTGAGTATTGTTATAATGGCTGTTCATAGGACAGACCAGAGACAGATAAAATTATGAATAGTGGCTATAACAAATGGTCACTTTAACAAATTTTTCTCCTAATATTGAAGTAAATTCAGAACTCTGAGCATTTATTATATTTACTACGTTATAACAAATTTTACTAGAGACTATCTTGAAAGTGAAAAAAATTAAGGTTTTTTTTTTTTACTTGACACTTTCTTTTGTAGCATTTAAGCAAAAAGAAAAGAAAATGGTCAGATTTGATTGAAGCTGCAGAAAAAACAGCAAACAAAGCAATGGATATGACAATAAAGGTAAAATTTTGTATTTGAAAATGAATAGAATATGTTTGTTAAATCTGTAAATATATTTCATCAAGCAGTGTAATGTCCACCTTAAATATTATTATTTAACCAGTATATTATTAGTGATATTTATATGTCTTAATAAATAATATAGTCAAGTGATTGATATCTATTATTTATTCCATAACATATCACCAGAATGAAACAAATTGACAATGATATCCTCCATATAAAACTAAAAAAATAAGAAATCATCTTTAAAAACCTTAAAGAATTGCTACCCTCCAAAAAACATCCGAAATGTAAAAAAAGGGAGCGAAGGTGAAATTTTCTAGTTCAGCTTACTCCCTCTCATGTACATCTTACACACAAAATAAATAAAGGGAAGAATAAATGATTAAACTACATCTAATTATGCACTACATTTAAGTTCAAAACAAATGTTATTTGAGGGCCAACGGTCGTATCGTGCTGAAAACACCGGTTCTCGTTAGATCACCGAAGTCAAGCAGCATCGGGCGCGGTTAGTACTTGGGTGGGTGACCACCTGGGAAACACCGTGTGCTGTTGGCACATTTCGGGCGCAGTAGCCCGGTGGTTTGCGGGCTGGATTTGCACGCTGCCACAACTGCCGCCGTGTTCATGCGGAGTACGATCACGTTAAACATGTGGGTCCGTAAGTCCTTATGAGAGGTTGGTGGTAGGGAAAGGAGGGTACGGTCCCTGTGGATGCCTCCCCCACTGGGTTCCGGTCTAAATTGGGTGGCACTTCCCGGCCGTCCAAACGGTTACCTTACACCTTTCTGGTAGGTTGGACGGTCTGGGTCTCAGCAACAACAACAACAAATGTTATTTGTATTGTGGGAAATGTGAAGATGTATTCTCTCTATTTTTTACATAAATATATTAATTGACAAGTTAGATCCAATATTGATTTTCATATATATAATATAAATAATGCTTTCTTTTAATGCTTGATTTCCTTTTGGCTGAATCGAACTTACTTGGTGAAATAAAATGTGTCTTCTAATGAGAGTAATAAAGCCAAGATACTCAGCATTTCCACATGATGCTGTGGATATTTAAAGGAAAGGATAAATGTTTCAGCTTAATTTAAAATAAAAACAGCTAGTTATATGTGGATATTCAAACTGAAGAATTAATATTTTAGACTACGTCTAAGTTCATAATAAATTTGCTTGGTCACTGTTCCAAAACTAACAATTTAAAAACATTTGTGTTATTCATCTGGACTGTGGATAATGTGAACAGTAATCTCTTTCTGCTTTCCTTACAATTCATGCCAATGTATAGGGAACGCATTTGAATGGGGTCGTAAACTGGAAATCAAGTTATTGATGGATTTACATGTTCCAGGCACTCTAGAACATGAATACACCATTTTTAACATGATGTCTGTTTGTGTGTGTAAAATGTATGTATCCACTCTAGCTCCAAAACTACAGCGAAATTTCCCCAAATTTGTTAGGTAAGTCACTTGCAGGCTATCATAGGTTATCCTGGTGCATTTATTTTTCTTTTTATTTATTTTGTCTGAGACGTGGATGCGAGGATGTAATTTAATTTGAACATAAAATTTTGCTCTTTCCCTCCCTTTTTCAGATGCTTTTTGAGTTTTTTTTATTTTAAAGAATCTATATTCAAAGCTCAGAGATTTCTGATAAATAGTTGGACATCTATTTATAGAAGTTCCAACACAGAGTTCAAAACTTTACTAATTAAAAAAATCATAAATAGAAAGCAATTATGTAATAAATCCTGTTAAATATGATGTTATTAAATTAGCCACATTTTAGTGATTATTTCTAATAGTGACTTTTGGGGTCAAAAGCCTCAGTTTAAAGAATGGTAGTCAAGAAAAGCTGTGGTAAGAAACATTTCTCTAGATATATTTATTTTCTGTAGTGTTTGGTTCTGTAGTGTTGGAAACTGGTTCTAAAGTAATAACATAGAAATTGCTAAATCAATAAGTCACTTTAACAAACTTACAAAACCATATTAGCCTATTGTCAATTATTGGAAATATATAACAATGAATTACTTATTTATATTATAGCATATTAACATAAAATACCAATAGTTTGGTCTCCTGCTGTCTGAGCTTTTCAGGCAATGCAAAACAAAAATTCTTTCCCGGGCTCCGTGAGCTTGAGATCTGTAAAATGAGCCATTTCCCATCATCCTACAACTTACTAAAGTCCCACAATTTCTGACTTAATATTAAAATTCTTAAGTAATTATATTGAGATTTAACCAAAAATACAGCATTCTTATACTATCTCAGTATAACTGGTCTCTTTAAATTACTGGATATGCGAGCTAAACAGTAAAATTTCTCATTTAAAAATGCGTAGAAAAGCTATAAACATTTGCAAATGAGTTCAGTTGTTTATTTTAAAAATGCTGTATATATTTTACAGATGAATTAAAGTTTCAATAAGTTTTAGTTTTATTATCAGTTATATTTATAAATTTGTACAGTGTGTTACGTTTATCCCGCTATCAAAAAACGAATCAATTTGCTATATATATTTTAATGCAACAGATCCCACAGAATTAGCATTAAGGATATTTTTTATTAAAAATTAATAAGTGTTTGGTAAAAATTGTATTCTTAATAAGCATTTAAAAGAAATTTTTCTTTCAAACTTGCAACAATTAAGTGCATTACAATGAAATTACAGTGTATTTTAATCAAAACAGATTAGTAGCATTTAATAGGATAAAGACTTCCTTTACTTTTTTCCTCATAACAATATGATTTTGAATATTTTCCAAATATATTTTTGTCTATATTACAAGCAGTTCTAAATCAACAGCATTAAAATAATTAAGTAATAATTTCATTTTGCTTGAATTTCATTAAATGTATCCATCAAATCAGTGTTCTCCAAAGTGTATTCTGCAGAACCATTGAAGGTTCTGAGACTGTATTCCAGAGGTTCCATGACATGATAGTTTGTGTAAATTTTCACAAAATTAGAAAAACGCATAAAATTTAAATGCATAAGTTGAACCACAATGAGCTTCTCCTTTTGATGTTCTGTCATCAAATTTAATTTCAAAAGGGTTCCACGACCAAAAAAGTTTGAGAAACACTGCATTAAATATTTCATAATTTGAATTTTTAAATTAATTTTTATCTTTTCATAGTTAAATTTACAATATTAAGTTTCTGCTGATAGTATACAATGTGTTTGCACAAATTCAAACTTATTGTAATTGATGTCTTACAAAATTCAGCTGTTACCGGTGAAGGCCTGTACCATGTCTGTGGTTTTGAGAATCGGACATACTCCCTAGATAAAATTTCATAAATTGAATAATTTTCAAATCATGTATATTGTGAATAAATACATAAGTACAAAAAAGAAAAAAAACCACAATGGTGAGCTTTGTATACAGCAACTTTTGTATAAAATTTGGTTCCAATTTTATAGCTTTATAGAATGGATTGTATCAAAAATATATCATAGGCTTAAATATAATACAGTAGGTGCCGCTTAATGTGATCGCGGATAATGTTATCATTCGTTTAATGTTATCAGAATCGCTAAGTCCCGAACGCTTGTATATTAACACATGTTAAAAAAATCGGTTTTTGTAATCAGCTCCTTCGTTTATTGTTATCACTTTATCACTTCACTTTCGTCGTTCGTGTACCATTGTCGATTTTTTTTTCATTCTCTCAACAAAAAATCCAAACTACATATACGTAAAAGCAAAGGGAGAATCCCCAAAACCCCAAAGAGGGTCCCTTTTGTTGGCACGTGCAGAAATTTGCCGCAAGGCCGTCCCTCAGGCGCGGCGCCCGGTGCTTGGCGCCGGCTCTGCAGGTGGTGATTTCTCTCCCCTTTTCCTCCCTTTGAGAATGGTGGGGGCTTAGGAAAAGCGTTGAGTTCTTTTCTTATCAGTAAGCAAAGTGCTTGGACTGTTGTAAGCTGTAGAATTTTTTTCTCTCTGTCAAGTTGCATTTCAAACTTTATTGCAGACGGTCAAGCATTTTAGCAATGGAAAAAAATGCAATGATTAAACTGTTAAGGACAAAATTGACATTTTGAAACGTTTTGATAATTTACCCAAGATGAGTCAAATAAATGCTGCTGTTGCACTAAAAATCTCTCAGCCATTACTCTGTAAAATGTTAAGGAATCGCGACGAGATTGAAAATAAAGCGTAAGTTGAACGCAAATTTGAACTGTAAGCAAATACGTACTGGGAAATATGGAGAAGTCGAATCGGCTTTGACATTGTGGTTTGCCAATGTTAAGGAAAAGGATGCACGTATAAACGGTCCTTTAATGCGGCAGAAAGCTGAAGATCTTGCTTCTAAAATGTGCAAAAAAAATTTCGTCGCAACGGACGGGTGGTTTAATCACTGGAGAAAAAGGGAGAACATTGTGTTCAAACGTACCCATGGGGAAGAAAAGGATGCCGCTTTTCCAGCTGCAAAGGCATGGATTTCCGAAGAATGGCCGAAAATAATCGCTGATTATTCACCCGAAAACATCTACAATGCTGACGAAACCGGACTTTATTTTCGTGTCTTGCCAGAACATACCTGTTCTAAAACGAGAGCTCTAAGGGATGCAAAGTTTCAAAAGAACGTATAACTGTGCTCTGTTGTGCGAGCAAGACTGGAAAGAAGAAGAAACTCTTTGTTATCGGAAAAACCAAAAAGCCGAGATGCTTTAAGGATGTTAAGAAATTTCTTGTTGATTATGCTGCCAATAAAACAGCGTGGATGACAGTTGCTCTATTCAGCGAATGGCTTCTAAAGTGGGACAAAGAATTAGATCACAATATCGCCGTACTCATCGATAACTGCAGAGCCCACGATGCAAATGTCACATTAAAGCATATCAAAATCATTCTCCTATCTGCCAACACTACATCACTTATCCAACCATGTGACCAAGGAATAATTCGTGCAATGAAAGCGTATTACCGTGGAGAAATGCGCACTAGGGTTTTGGAAAATATGGAAGGTACGGAACAACTGAGCGCAAACGCGTTAGTAAAGAAGACGAATGTCCTTCAGGCCCTCCATCTTTCGACAATGTCATGGGATCGAGTGTCCGAGAATACAATTAAGAACTGCTTCTCGCACGGTGGGTTCGTTAAAGCTGACGAAGGTATGGATGTACCAGAATTTGATGAAACAGTACTCGTACCATCCGACATGACTGAAAATGACTTTACAGAATGGATGTCTATAGAAGTGAATGCCCAAGTGACTACAACAATGACTGATGAAGATGTTTTCCGAGCTGTATCTTGTTTTATAGAAGAAAACGATGAAAAAGCATTGGATGAAGATGAGGACGAAGCTGAAAACCTTGTTGAGAATCCTCCAACTGCTACTGAAATGAGAGAGGCTCTCCGTGTTTTGGGACTCGAGGTGCAACACGAGAGGCACTGCTGGGGACTTTCGCGAACAGTACAGGTATGAAAGTTTTATAAGTAATTTGCTGAGACAAAATACAAGGTAGACAACTTTGGAAGACTTTTTTTAATTGACTTATTTTAACGATTTGCTTACAATAGTGTTTGAGTGAATCGTTGTCTTTTAAATTTGTAGTAGCTGCAAAAATACAGTAAATATTAACTTTTAAAATCAAAATTTTATGTTTCTGATACTTTTTGTTTATTGTTATCAATCGGTTATTGTTATCAAATAGCATCTGTCCCAAAGCGATTACATTAAGCGGCACCTACTGTAGTTTATAATTATTTCAATTTATGTGATATAAATACAAAACTCTTTTTTAAATAATAGGGGGCTCCAAACCTTGCCTGCCAAATCCTGTAACTCTCTTAGGGGTTGGCTCTTTCAAGCCACTTGTTATGCAAGCATAATACGCCCTTTGAAGGCCTGCTCCTTATTCTCTGGCACTTACTAACCTCCAGAGCTCACTTCAGTAGCTGTTTCAAGCCAGCCAGCACACACATCCACCTTCGTACCTCCAATCGGCTAATTAAATCTTTGCCCATACTAAAAAAAATGTTTCACTTCAGAAGTGCATAAAAATAGAGTAATTCATAAAATAAATTAAAATTTAAGAAAAGTGCTCAGTCTTGCAAAAATTCAATTATATAGGTATATGGCTAGTCTGTCCAGGACACGAACTCACAGCTCAAATACTGTTGATTTTGACATTAAATATCTCTTAAAGTTTAAATCGAAAAACAGTTTATTTCAGCATATTCCCCCAACATTCCTTTACAAATGTACAAAACATTCATATTTTTATATGCTATAGTTTTTGTGGTATGAGACAGAAGAACTCAAAGGATATGAAATTTGTCAAATAATGGCAGTTACTTTGTTTTAATGTAGAGATAGCATTAATAGATGACTTGACTAACAAGAGAAATATTATTCCTAACTTAGATGCAACTACAATAAGCAAATACCTTATTGAAAAATACCTGTATTTACTGATATTCAAATAGAAAATTGAGTAATTTTAGTCGAAATCTGTAAATTTAATACTTGCATTTCATTTTAGGAGCGCTTACAGAACTTGAGTTTCGTTCATCGATACAAAGGCAAGTGGCCTAATGCTATTAAACTTCTAGGTAAGAAATTTTGAGGTCTAACACATTTCTATATTTCAATACGATATAACTTTTGATTAAATTGTACTTTATTATTTACAAATCAGAAGATAATGAAGACTTTACAGAAATGTTAATAAGAGAAGTAGAAGACATAGAATCCTTAGATTCCCTTGACTCAGGTACAGTAAACATTTCCTTTCTTTCATATTTAATAAATACTGCTCTATTTTAATCTATTTTGTGATTTTTTTTTAATAAAAACCTTTGCATAAATGTAATGAGTGTTTAAATGAAATCTATAATACAGGACTACCATCATCATCAATAACTCGACAGCTTACAGTGAGCCTTAGTTTTCTTCAGAAGCTTCTTTCAAGCAGCTTCCTTGGAGCAATGCTTCTCCAATTTTTAATCTCAAAGTCCTAGTCCACACAATCGTTCCATCTCAACTTCAGTCATCCTCTAGATCTTTTCCTATTCGGTGTGGACATAAAAATTTTCTTTATGATTCTGTTGTTATCTGCTCTTAGCAAATGCCATTCCCATTGCATTCTGTTAATTTTAATATATCTGATTATATCATAATCATTATATAATTTGTAGAATTCAAAATTGCATCTTCTCCAAATATCATTTTCTCAAATTCCACCAAAAATACTAATCATTTTTTCGCTCAAATATGCAAAGAGCTTTTTCATCATGTCCTGTGGAGAGTCCACGTTTCTGAAGCACAGGACTGCAACAAGTAACTATTTTAAGCTGAAAAGGGTCAAAAGACACATATATTTACACAATTGGCTATTTTGTTTTTCGATTTTGGCAACTATTTTTAATAAAGATTTAAGTAAAAACTAAATTTATTTTCCCAGTTTGAGTTCCAAACTTATTTATCCAATAGAATCAATGCTCACTAGATGACATTATGCAAGGCAAAACGTAAATCAGCCAATCAAAAGACATTGTGTACAACATCATCCAGAACCCACACAGCACAGATATCCAGATTACATCCCATTGATTCAAAACACGTCTACGCATAAAAAGATACATCCAATAGATATCCATAAGTAATGCAATCTGGATCATCTAAAGTTTATATAGGCGACCCTCGACTTTCGCACATAATTGGTTCCTGAAAATGTGTGCGAATGTTGAATGTTCAAAAGTAGAGGGAAGTGAAAAAAAAATCAAAATTTTATTTTAAAATATTTATTTATCAATAATAATATTTATTTATCAATATATACATGATTAAGTTAACAAGGCATGTTTAAGTACTTTTTCAGGTGTTTTCTTTATAAACTTGTCAAGAGTTAGTTGAATACCACCTCACCTTACGTACCTGAGATTTACGTTCTCTATTGGGATCACATTCTTCCATGATAGTCAAAAATTTGTCAAGATGCATGAAGGCTTCATTCATATTTTTAATTGTCAAAGTCTTGACAATTTTATCAGATTCTTCTTCCTCACTTTCATTGTGTATTTCATTTAACTTTTGTTATTCAATTAAGTATTCATTTGACAGAGGTACTGAGTGAAGTTCAATCAACTCATTAACATCTTCGTTGTTGACATCCAAGTTTAGTTCATTCATTAGGCTAACTATTTCATCTGTGATAGTTTCCAAGGTTTCTTCAGAATTTATAAAATCACTCACACATCATTTGTGAGCATAATTGTTTCCAGGAACCTTTCATTGTTGACTCTTATTTCAGCCCACGAGTCTCCAATATTGTTTATTGCATTCCATATATATTATAGTTCTTCCAAAAATCTCTTAATGTAGGCCCACCTTCCCTGTCAGTTGCCTTGATGACCTGATTCATTATTGTCCTCATATAATATCGTTTAAATGTAGCTATCACTGTTTGGTCCATGGGCTGTATGAGGCACATAGTATTGGGAGGAAGAAACACAACATTGATTACCGGGTATAAATTCTGCAGAGATTTTGGGTACCCTGGAGCATTGTCTAAGATTAATAATGCTTTAAATTGTAAATTTTTATTTTTACAATATTGCTAACTGCCAGCACGAAATGAAAAGTGAACCAATCTTTAAATATTAACGCAGTAACCCAGGCTTTTTTATTTGATTTCCAAATGACTGGAAGCAATTCTTTATCTTTCCCTTTCAATGCTCTGGGATTTTCTGCTTGATAAACTAACATTGGCCTCAATTTTAAATCACCAGCTAAGTGTCCACCAAGAAGCAATGCCATTGGTTTTTATAAGGTTTATATCCAGGGGCAACTGATTCTTCCTTTGATAAGAATTTACGATTAGGCATTTTTTTCCAAAATAAACCTGTCTCATCTACATTGAATAAGAGATCTCATCTACATTGGCTAGGAGAATATTCTCCATCTACAATAATTCTCCATCTACAATTGAAGCAAAAGATTCACCTCTTTCAGAACGTCTAATTATTTCCATCTTTGTCTCGATCGTATGAAGTTTATGAGTCCTTAATTTCTTTTTGCTCGTATCAACACTGTAGTTTCTCAGTTTCTCACTCATGTTTATAAATTTATTTATAAGAGCAAACTATTTAAATATAAACAAATAAATTGGCAAAACACACAATGCATCGACACGCACCCTAACGCAAGACTAAACCTGTTTAATTCATTGTATATATTTGACATTCGGCCCCCACCACCGCAACTCGGAACCCTAGTGACATCACAATGATTCCGAGAAATCTGCTACTCTAGACAGCAATATATGAGTGAGCGCGGGCTCCATTGGAGCGACTGCATGGAAGTGAACAATTTTTACATTATCGACAAAAATCTTTAAAAAATTGAATTTTTGAAAATGTGCGAAATAGCGAATCGTACGAAAGTCGAGGGCCGCCTGTATCTATATTATGCCCAAAAATTGCATGTTCTGGATGATGAACACAGTATTGGTCCATTTTTCGTCCATGATGGATGTAATATGGATGTTATGAATGATCTAGTCCACATTACATCCACCATGAATGAGAAATGGACAATCCTGTGTTCCTAGTCTAATTTGCATCCCTAAATTACATGTTTTGGATGAACAAGATTTAACTTTTCCTGCACATCCATAGACAAAGTAATATGGACGAAGTACTTATCCATGTTACATCCATCATGGACGAAAAATGGTTAAATCCTGTGCTTAACAAAAACGATCTGTGAAAAATAAAACACTGTGCAGCTTTTTATTCTTTATTGTGCCATCATGGTCCCCGTAATTTGTGTTTTAATTTTCAAGTTGAATCTGTTCTATATTTTGTATTCTAAAATTACAGAATAACTATTAATGTAACATTGAATCACATACTTGATTTTTAAAAGTTTAAATTTGTTAAAATCAAAATGATAATCATGCTAGCAATTTTACTATGCTGTTGCTGAAATTTATTGTTACTTTTAGATATTTTAAATATTTTACATTGTCTTAGTATGGGAGCAATATAAACTCATATTTTCATAATTACAGCTGTGTTACAAATGTCTGCAGTGAATAATAACCAAGTAACTGCTATTGCAGTACTTCTAAAAATGAAACTGATGAGGAAAAAATCACAAAGTATATAGTACTAAAATTTTTATATAAAGTATGCAAAAAGTAGTTATCTAAGCATTAATTTCTTCTAACTAGCCCTAATTCTTATACCGAAATCTTAGAAAATAAAAATAATTTTTTAATCTAGGAATATAGAAAAATATTCATAAAAGATCAAGTTATATTATTATTTTGACTTACAAAAGATAAGTCAAATGTCGTGTAGTGAAGTAGGTTCCATTCAGCACACACAGCATATTGTGGGTTCGAATCCAGTAGAGTATCAAAATAGTAGTAGCAAAATAAAGTCATGTTTTCACAAAATAAATCTACTATATTAAAAAATTTTAGCATATTTTTATCATTTCTTAAGGTCTATATTTTTAAGCACACACTAGAATGAATATAAAATAAATAATCCAATAATATGGATTTATGAATCTGGATGATCCAATTCACATCCATTATGTGTCCATATGGATATCCATTAGACGTCAATCTAGACGTAATTTAGATAAGCAGTGGACGTAATATCGATGATCCAGTATACGTCTATTGCACATCCATTTTACGTCCAGAGGCTATCCATTAAATATCCATAGATTGTATCTTTAGTAACATCTGGATATCTATTAGACATCAATCACTGAATTTTGGATCTGTTTTGGATGGAATCTGGATATAATATTCTGTGTAGGAAGAAATCATGTTTGCCCCTCAATGGCCAAGACAGCAGTTCCGTAATAGAATAAGCCAATTTTAAAAAGGCTTATTTACATTATTTTCTTAAATGACAATTTTTTTAATTTCTAAACATTTAAAACAAATTTTCGCCAATTTATAGTATGGTTTACCATCAACTCTAAGCACAAAATTAACATTTTCAAGATTAGTGTGTATTCTTAAATTAACACAATTTTTACATAATAGCACGGCAAAAATTGCAATTTGCAATTTTGATAGAAAAGCGTTAAAATTTGTAATTCTTATGAAAGCATCCAAACATTTGCTCTTTTAACAAAAGAGCACGAGCATTCACTGTTTTTACAAAATAACGTGAATATCCACTGTTAAAATTTGTGATTTTTATAATAGAGAGCATTCACAATTTTTCAAAAAGAACACTAAAATTCGTGATTTTTATGAAATAACACTGAAGTTGCCAATTTTTAATAAAAGGAAAAGAGCTTAAATTTACAATTTTTATTAAAAAAAATTCTAAATTCATGATTTTTATAGAAAACCATTAACATTTGTGATGTTGAGAAAATAATGTTCATGTTGACTGTTTTTACAACTGAACATTATTTTTATGATTTCTAAGAAATAACTCTAAAATTGTCTATTATAAAAAAAAAAAGCCAAGATTTACAATTTTATGAGAAAGTGCAATTTTTGTAGAAGAGTGTTGAAATTTGGGATTTTTAATGAAGGCCAATATGTGATAATTTTACGAAGGAATGCTAAAATGTGCAATTTTTTCAAAAGACACCAAAATTTGCAACTTTTTACAAAATAATGATAAAATTCGTAATTCTTATGAAAATGTACTAAAATTCCCAAATTTTTTGACAAAGCATTAAAATTTGAGAAATTTACAAAAGAACGGTAAAATTCCTTTAAATAAAAGAGAACGTGAAAATTTGGGATTTTTTTAAATAGTGCTAAACTTTCTGATTTTTAAAAAAAAAGTGCTAAAATATCCGAATTTTTTTTAAAAAATCCTAAAATTTGCAGTTTTATGAAAATGTGTAAATTTTCACTTTTTAACACTTTACAACATAGTTGAAAAGTGTTTATGACTTTGTTCTTTCTGTCTGTCTGTCAGCATGATAACTATTGTAAAAATGACTTTATAAAAATGAAATTTTAGTATATTGTTCAGATGGTCTGTGGAACCTATGGGAATATAAATAAATAATATCACCCAATTAGTTTTGGACTGAATCCGGGTTGAAAAAATGAAATACATTGAACTCTATGGCACCTAATTTTTCAAACATTTTTTAAGCAAATTTCAAATTCACAAATTGCTTCGAAAGTTTTAGGAAAAATTCAAATTATCCCATAAAAAATATGAAAACATTTTCACCAAAATATATTCGGTAGATCTTTAATAAAAAATTAAAATAATAATTACACCCATATTATATGAAGAGATCACGTGATCCACTTCAAAATAAAATATGGCATCTATTCTGTGTCAAAATCATGATTTTTAAAGTTCTTTTTAATTTATATTTAGTGTTGTATGTGTCCTAAAATTGCTTTATTTTCGTGCATCTACATTTTGAAACAACGCAATTACAATATATTTGAGTTTAAATGATCATCAAACTTTGATTATTTCTACAACGAAGCTTAATTTTCACTTATGGAGAATGTAAACACATAAGCATGTAAGATGAGTTGTATAAGAATTGCTGAACTTCTTAACACAAAATTATTTAGCTCTTTGAGGTCTGAAATCTGATATGAATAAAACATTCATTGATTTTACATAGAGAACAGACGATTTTATAGCAGACTTTTACGATGAAGTTTTAAGCATAGAGTTAAAGCCATGGAGGTAAACGTAATTTAAGTTTTAAATAAAATAAATTATTGTAGTATTGTGATGAATGAAAAGAATGGAATAAAAGTGTATGAATGAAATATTATTTACAGCTTTTACATAGAGAGCAAGGCAATTTATATTTCATTGATGTCATTTGAATAAAGTTATTTTATTTCAATGAAGTTTCAAGTTTTCAAATGTAATAAATTATTGTAGTATTGTGATAATTTTAAAAATATTACCGCTGATTGTATCGTATTTTAGAGATGTTTAAATCAGGCGACTTATATTTCAATGACGTCATTTGAATAAAGTTCAGTTTTTTTGATGAAGTTTTAAGTTTTCAAATATAATAAATTAATGTAGTATTGTGATAATTTTAAAAGTATTACTGCTAAATGTATCGCATTTTAGAGATGTTTAAATAAAATTGCATTGCAGTTGGAAAATGTTTCATAATCATTGCCTTATGCATGATTGATCTTTCTTGTTATGAAACTGGTTTAGTATTTTTATCACTGATGTTATATTAATCCATGCTACTAATATGGCGACTGCTAAAGCACTTATTTTTATTGCATCCTTTCTGTGACAGTCCTGATAATAGGAAATTCAATCATACCAATAATTCATTATAATTTGATATTTCTTTAATTTTAGATACTATAATGGATAATGCCAGTGAAAAATTCAAGAAACAAAAAAGATTTGATAAAAAAGAAAGCATGGGCTTTAAAGATAAAAAGCAAAAAATAAGTACTAATGAAGCCTCAGAAACCGATATTGAAGTAGATTCCAAAGATTCGGAGACAAATAACATGAATGATAAGCATACCAAAAATAGTACTAGTGAAGACTCAGATGCTGATATTCAAATACTAAAGATAATTTCCAAAACAACTGATAATATGAAATCTTCAAAGCAAGGTAATATAAAAAAAAAAGTAACATCCAAAAATCTGAAACAAATATTTGCCCCAGCAACTAAAAAACATAATTTATCAGAAGAACTAAAAGAATTTGTTTGTGCCAAAAACAGAATGAGAAGAAATAAAACAGATGTGCCTCTGCTACATAAAAATAAAACAAATCTGCTTCTATGCAAAAAATCAAGCAAGGAAAACAATTTCTTGAAAGAAAAAAAAAAATTGGTTAATTTCACAAATAAAGATATTCTAACTGAAACATCTCCTGAAATTGCCAAAATTAGCACAGATACTTTAAACTTAGAGGAGATTTCAGCAGATAAAACAAATTCTTTAACAAATTTTGATTCTAACAAACATATTGATGAAATAATTGATCAAGTTATAAATGCAAATCAGGATGAAATAAATTTGAAAGAAAATACAGAAAGTAAAACTCTAAAAGATATTTCAAAAAATTCAGAAGTTAAAAGGAAAAATGAAGCGAGGAATACCAAGTGTAAAACAGGCGAGAAAGCTAAAATAGAAGCAAAGAAGTTGGTAGGAAAACAGAAACCCAATGTAGAAACAGCAGTTGAAAACAAGACAGAAAAGGAAAAACAAATATTAAATATATTAGAAACAAAAGAGAAAAATAAGCCAGTAACTAACAACATAAATGGTGACTTGGTTAACAATTTGAAAACAATATATACAGAAAATAACTATGAAAATATCAAGGAAAGCAAAAATGATTCGGAAGATTTTAACAAACATATTGATGAAATAATTGACCAAGTTATAAATGCAGATCAGGATGAAATAAATTTGAAAGAAAATACAGAAAGTAAAACTCCAAAAGATATTTCAAAAAATTCAGAAGTTAAAAGGAAAAATGAAGCAAGGAATACCAAATGTAAAACAGGCGAGAAAGCTAAAATAGAAGTAAAGAAGTTGGTAGAAAAACAGAAACCCAATGTAGAAACAGCAGTTGAAAACAAGACAGAAAAGGAAAAACAAATATTAAATATATTAGAAACAAAAGAGAAAAATAAGCCAGTAACTAACAACATAAATGGTGACTTGGTTAACAATTCGAAAACAATATATACAGAAAATAACTATGAAAATATCAAGGAAAGCAAAAATGATAAAAAGATTATAAACAGCAATGAAGCTTTGGAAAAATTATCTCCAGATAAAAATAAAAATTGTAGTGGAGAAAATAAAACAAATAACAATTCCAAGAAAAATATTAAATTGTCAAATAAAGCATTGAGTCCATCTACAAAGAATTTAGGTATAGTTAAAAAAACATTTAAACCTGTCATTAAAAAAGACAGTAAAATTATCAAGTTTAACATTCAAGATGAAAAATATATTGAAAATAAAGACGACACAATGAAGGAACAATTTATTCAAAGTTGCAATAAGGAAGAAAACTGCCAAAATACAAATAAACAAACTTCAAAAGAAAATGCTATGGATGTTGATGTAGAACAAAGCAAGAGTGAAGAAAATTATTTTTCTTTTTCGCCTAACTCAAATAAAGAACAATCAGATGGAGAGGATTCAGATCCCTTTGAAGCATGATTTGATAATCATAGTAATGACTGAAACATGACTAATGCTTCTCAGAATTAATGAAAATTAAAATTTATTTACGCATCATTAAAAGAGCAGTTTTACATTGTGGCAAAAATTTGATATTTTATTAAAAAGACTTTGACAAAAGAATAGCACCGCACTTTTAAAAAAAAAAAACTGATGTAAAAATGATAAAAATAAATTTGCTTATTTATAATATTGCAATAAGATGTGTATTTTATTTTTAATTATAGTACAAATTTTAACACAATTTAAATAATAAAGCAGGTTAGTTAAATATTCTTAAACTTATTTTATCACTAGCATGAGACTACTTCCAAGCGCATATTACCTTTCATAATGAAGTTTTGTGTGCAAAAATACACTTTATTGAAAAAAAGTATATATGCCTCCATCAGAAATTAAGCAACAGCCTTGAAACACAGCATGTATGTATCATTTGAGAAGATATGCAAATGATTTGAATTTGGGATTTTTATTTGGGTGCTAATTTTACGATGAAATTTTCATCCATTTCTTTTCATGTTTGCTTGCTAGTATTTTATACATGACTGAAAAATGATATTTTTCCAAAACTTTCTAGCCAAAATTTGGCTTAAAAACATTTTATTTTGAGGAATTTGCAATATTTTATACTTCACATGAAATTACCTTTTTGTAATATCCACATTTCCTTTGGGCCAGTAATTTCTGCTCTTGTTTCTACTTAAATAACTGGTTACTTCTGCTGCATTCCTTCAAACTTTTCTTCCTACTGTCATTTGATTTATACCCATCTGCAGTAAAGTTTGAAAACAGTTTAAGGTGTTTTAGGCATTATCTGGAATTTCAAGTTCTCAAGTTTTGTTAGATATTGTGATTGCAGTCAAATTAGCTACAGCTTTCTTCTATCTCTTGTATTATGACATTTTTCACAATCTTGCTTGCCTCTTTTTATCTATTTAGTGTATAGAAGCAATATTTCGATTTGCATCTTTTGTTTTTTGTAGCCATCTAATAAAATAAATAAGGTATACTTTGTATTATAATACATTTTAGTTTTCGTAAAAAATAGAATAACATTAAAAATATTTTTACCTAAATAAGTAAGAACCACCATGTATTCTAGCATAAAGTCAAAGTTTTAAACCATAAACTTTTCTTAACTTCAAGAGTTGATTCATTAACAAGTAACAAAGTATGGAAGAAATTTAGCAAAAATGTCTTCCATACTTTGCCAGAAGAATTTTTAGGTAGAAAATCAGTTCCTCAAACAATGATTAAAATAACATTAAAATAAATTAACCATATCTCTAAAAGACTTAAGAAAGCCTATTTTAATTATTTTGCTACTCTGACTGAAAAGTAACCATGCTGGAATATTTGACTTTTCAGAAAGAAACACTTCTAGACCATTTAAGATTATAAAGTTGCCAATTTAAAAGAATGTATAATAATATAAGGGAAAAAACATACAAGGAGAAAGACAAATAATAAACACACTCACCTACTGTATGCATAGGCGCCGAGTTTTCAAAATCTCAGGGGGGGCACAATCCGATAGAGTTATACAACAGATTTACAAAGTCGATAAAGCTATAACAACTTACAAGACCTTCTTGAAAAACGCAAGCAAATGTCTGTTAGATGACTACAATTGTTGCGAGGGCATTATAAGCCCTACTTGAGGCCAAAAGATCAATATGCGCTCTTAACAACCGCCAAGAACGAACTGCCCAACGAACGACAGTAGTGGTTGTTAAGCGCGCATACTGTTATTTTGGTCTGAAAAGGGGGGCTAATAATGCCATCGAAGTAACTGTAGTCACCAACTGACATATATATGCTATCCTCGAGGAAGTTCTGTAAGTTATTGTCTTACAAGCAGGAGTTTTGGAGCGAGATAATAGATAAATTCACGAGGATTGTACTCAGAGGACCCGAGTTCGATTTCCGGTATTGTCTAAACTGTCCCTGTAGAAGACCCAGACCGTCCGACTCTTCCAGAGGACTAAGAGCAACTATTTGGACGGCCGGTAAACTGTCCCTGTGTACGAACACGTTAAATTTATGGGTTTGAAAGTCCTTTCGAGCGGTTGGCAGTAAAGGAAAGAGGGTCGGTCCCTGTGGATGTCGCCCTCACTGGGTTCCAGTTTAAGCGGTTTAAATAGATATCTTACACTTTCGGGTAGGTCGGACGGCCTGGGGCGAAAGAAAGAAATCAGCAGTTTTATTTATTGTACGATAAATATTTTTAATCTTTTTAGGCATACCTCACTCTAATTTACCATTTATAAAACATGAGCTTTTTGACTCCTGAACTCACTCCCTTTTTGACGTACCAGATGACATCGTCAACTCATTGCATTTTCTCCCTTCGAGGAGCAATTAAATGTTGAAAGTAAAGGGGGGGGGGGCTACTAGTGCTTGTAGCGTTGCCACCGATAGAAGTAACGTTTGTAGTCCACCTAGCAAGAATCCGTCATATTGTACTTTTCAACATATTGTTGATTATCCACACCAGACCCAGATATGGTCGGTGGCCCATTGGGAAATCTATAGAGATTTCCCAATGGGCCGGGGCCATTGCATTTAAATTTTTTCATAATGCGTATGATGGGCCTAAAGAGGTGATCATGCCCTGTTTTTCTTGGGCCAATCTCGGAGCTAGTATCCGGGCCTGCACCACACCCACTGGGAGTAAAAAATTATAAAGTTTCAAAACAATAAAATCAAAAACAGTAGTTATGATATGTAACGAAACCTTAAGATTTCGTTACATATAAACTTATATGAATCTGGATGCCCATCCCATCATGTGAGTAAGATATGTAAAAATAAGTTTTATTAAGAAAACATAAACGTGTAAATGAAAGGCTTTTAGAGTACCAACAGGACTAGCAGCACTTTTTGCCAAACTGGGATTTTTTCATCAAATAACACTTAAATGTATGCAGCAATTTCTGGAAAAATCCTATTTTTGTTAAAATTATAGCATTGTCATGTTTCACCAATCCCTTTAAATGAAAGCTCTAATATAGTTATATTATTTAATTAAAAAACACACCTATCAGTATAATTTCATAGAATCCGATGCGCAGAGCCATTATAACATATATACTTACCAGTGTTGCTCTTAAATCAAAATCTGCATCTTTAATATAATATGTAGGTCTTTCAGCAGTTTAGGGATCTCTCACGCAAAAAGAAATTTTTGCTGTTTTAATTTAAATTTATCCATGAGAAATAAGTATGTTTATATTTAATTATAAATTGAAATCTAACCTTTACGAATAGCACAAATATATTGCGTTCTCTTTTCATCATAGACCAAAATGAAACCTTTATTAAAAGAACCAAACCATCACACTGCTCTGCCTTCAACACCACAACCACAAACATCACTCATTTGAGATCACACCAGTTGAACATATGCCAAGTCCTGCTAAAAAACGCAACCATTTTTCCTAAGAGTCCGATATTTTCCATTTACTCATAATTTATAGTTCTGGCCTTCTGGTTGGTCTCAAATGACTTTGAGCGGCTGGCTGCTAAACATCCGGAGCTTACCAAGAATAAAACTACCCGCGGGGTTTGCAGCTTCAAACGGAATGGATGCCACCTGTAAAGACGGCACTGTACTGGTATATAGAATCGAGGAGTAATTACAGATAAGATCTCCTTAGGTAGACCAAATAAGTCATCTTTACTTCGTGGTTATCATTTATAGTTGTTACTGGAAGGAGACCCAAGTTTAAAGAGTTTAAAGTACCTTGGAGGGAGACAACTATTTTTTGGAAATGACAATCCCATGACTGTAAATTTTCTGTTTCTCTTTGAATTAGGTGGTCAGTCGTAAAAGTTATGGTAACCAGGTGTTTTTGTCATTAGCGAAAACATGTCTCCTGGGAGAAAAGAGGAGCTTGGTTTGTATGCGATATAGTTTACGGCTCTATGGTAAGGAAGTAGGGAAGAAGACTGAACTGAAATGTGACATTTATGTTGATAAGATTTTCTTTCACTTATTTTTATGTTTAAAAAATTTCATTTTCTGGTATTTAGTAAAATATGAAATTAGAAAAAAATCTTGAAATTTCCCAGAGGGGGCAAAGCCCCCTCTGAAAAAGTTCAGCGGGGGCTCGTGCCCCTGTGCCCCCCCGTAGTCGGCGCCTATGACTGTATGTACTCTTGATTAAGTTCAAAATACAAAATAATCTCTTCTGCTTAAAAAAAAAGTAAAGGCTACCTTCTTCCTCACCCTATCTGTACTAAATTTGATTGATACAGAATCTATGTTTAAGTAATGTCATCTATAATTCTTAAATGCCATAAATCTAAAAAAAAAATACTTTGACAATTTTCAACTAGCTATGAATTATATATGGGGGGGGGGGGGTTCATTATAAGAAATATAAAATAATGTATATGTGTGTATATATATATATATATATATATGTATGTGTATATAGGGTGTCCAGTGCTATCGGTGCCCAATGTCTATTTCCTCAACCGTTAGTCACAGAGATATACTTCCAATTGCAAAAATGATTTAAATTTTAAAATCTATTATCTTAGAAACAGTTTAAATCAATAAATACATTTCTGAAAGAAATATGAAATATAAATTTTTATACGGTCCCCCGGTCCTACCAATTATATTTAGGAAAATCATCCTCGTACAATTTCATGCAAAATAAAAAAAAAAATCTTCCTTTTACGAACAAAATTCACAGAGTTATGAAGCATTAAACTTTATGACTTAAGTTGCTTTTCCACGCATAAAAATGTCATGTTTCAGGCAACCAACCAATCAGGGACCGTATTGACCATTTCTCCAGGCAACCAATCAATCAGAGACTGCATTGACTATTTCTCAGCTCAAAAAGTGCTCCAACTTTAAACAGCTATAAGTTGGTCAATTTTGGTTGTAAAAGGATGATTTTTTTTTTTTTTTTTTTGTATAAAATTGTATGAGGATGATTTTCTTAAATATAATTGGTAGTATTGGGAGACTGTATAAAAATTTATATTTCGTATTTCTTTCAGAAATGCATTTATTGATTTAAACTGCTTCTAAGATAATAGATTTTAAAATTTAAAACATTTTTGCAATTGGAAGTGTATCTCTGTGACTAACGGTTGAGGAAATAGCCATTGGGCACCGATAGCACTGGACATCCTGTATATAAATGAAAACAACAAATAATGGTGGTATATACATGAAATATAAATGTAAGTAGGAAATAACACAACAAAAATCTAATACACCTTTCATATAAATTAGTGGAGACACAATGATTGTGTCCTATTTTGTGAGAATGACCCATCCACTCCCATCAGCTAACAGTACCCATAGACCAGTTCCACACATAGTGTATAAATTCATCAAGCAGGAATAGCTAATACCTACAATGGTAACAAGAAAATTTGCCTTCTGTAAGTATGAACTTGGCATGCAACTTGATCTCAATCTTTAAAAAATTTGAATTAACTGCCATGTAATAAAATGCATTTAAATTATAACGAGAATGAAATATAGAATATTGATATTATATTGAATATAAAACGAAATATAGAATATTGATTATATTGAATATAAAACGAAATATAGAATATTGAATATAGAATAAAATATAGAATATTGATTATCAATGATCTTAAAAAAAAAAGTGATATTTCAGATAGTTATATTTTAAAAACAAGCAGAGTTGAATTTTTTTTAGGATTGTGCTCCTATAGCAGATAATAACATCAATAGACCGGCTTCGCATATATTATGCATTCATCAGTAAGGAATAGCCAATACCTGCAATGGCAGAATAAAAGCTTGTTACGGGTCACAATATTGTGAGCCTCAAACCAACAAATTTAAACCTCACATAATCTAATTTAAATTTCTCAAAAAAAAAAAAAAAAAAATTGAGCATAAGCTTGTTATTATCAGTGGTAACATGATTTTAACCAACTCACTTATAGACTGGTTCTGTGAGTATGAACTTGCCCACTGCAGCCCAAATTCTCATTTTAGAGAAATTTAAGCCAGCTATATGGTAGAACTGAATTCATCAATCTCTATGGAGGTTCATAAAATCATAGCCTTCTGAGAACCATATGATTTTCCTGGTTCTGCCTAAACTCACACATAGAGTACAAGCACATTAAATCTGAGGGTCTGAAAGTTCTTCCGAGAAGTTAATAGCAGGGGAAGGAGAATATAGTTCTCATGGATGTTGCCTCCACTGGGTTCCAGTCTAAACTGGGCACTGTGATGATAGGAAGATGGAAAGTAAATCTGTGTCTAGATTATCACTGCAGTAGCTTCAATCTTTGATAAAAAATAGGAGAATTTATTTCCATCATATTTAATAACCATCTTCTGCTATCAGTCCTGTAGCTTTTCTAAAAGCTCTCAACGTTCAATAGCTTTCTTACAGACTCTACTATATTGCACACATAGTAGAGTCTGGCTAAGGTGCACAAGTGGTTTAAAATTTAATAAAAATTGAGCCCAATCGAATGTTTAGCATATCTCATGCTTCTATACAAGAGTAGATAGTCTTCCGTAATAAAACATACACATGAATTCAAAACCTCTATGAAACATGTTTAAGTGTATTTCTGTGCATTTAAAACACACTGTTTGAATAATATTTAAATATATATTTAACTTTGACATATATTATCACATTATTTAACAGAAGGTTACTAATATAATTCCCCCAAAATGTGAAGTTTTTGCTTTCATGGGTGTTTTAAGGAAAATTTGCCCTTTCTGCAAACACTTTCTGAAGACAAATCAAAATGAGTATTAAGTATCAATTTAAAGTTTATGTTGATTACAGGGTTTTTATAGTTAATATACATTGATGTTAAAAAATCTGAAGAGTAAAAGAGCAGAGAAAGAACCAAAAATATAGCAATAAATGAAAAATAGAGGAATGTACGAAAAAATTTATTGTTCAAATTTATACATCATAGTATTTATAAGGCATAATGCGGTATTTTACTCAGTCTTGTCTTTACTTTGATCTTTGTGATATAAAAATACGAAACTGAAAATAAAAACACCAAACATCATAGAAAATGAGCTGAAATAGTATGGATAAGCAGATGGAATGAAACGTTCATATTGAGTATGTTGTAATGGCCGTACAGAAACCTGAAAGTATGAAAAGCTTATATGAACTTAAGGTTTAAAAATTAAATGCTAAATTTAATATATAAATGACAAAACTTTAAAACCAAGAATTGCAAATGTTTTTCTCTTACTTTAGTACAAATTTGTATTGATAATTTCAAAGACAGAACAAGGTTTTTTTTTTTTTTTAGATGAAATAGATTAACTTGATGCAATTCTTTTACCATAGCACTGAGCCATTAATGGCTACAAATCAAAGTTGTAAAATGATTCAAAATTAATTTACATAAAGATTGGAGGGGATATTTTACACATAAATTTACTATTAAAATAGATTTTTCATGCAAGTACATAAAGTCAAGAATGTAATGCAAAGACACTAACTATATAACTATAGTACACAAAAAAAACAGGTACTTGCGCATTAATCCATTAACCGTAATGATAATTATGTATTAACACAACCATTGGATGGAACTTTATTTTAAAATGGTCCGCTACCATTCTCTTGATGGCCTAAATATGGCAACAGCCATTTGTGCAACAGTTGATCTATGGCAATTTGCACATGGGCCTATGCCTGCTATGCAGACTTACATTGCTGGCACTTGCCTCCAAAAAAAAGTTACAGAATCTGGCCCAGCTGACTTTTGGAAGTCACACATAGCAACAACTGTTTGTGCAATAGGTGTTCCATGGCACATAGAGCATAGGCTTACATCTGTTTTATGGATGTCAGTTTAATTTTCATTTTTGGACTTATTTCATTGAAAAAAAAGCATAAGCTTACATCCATGCATCAGATGCAAGCCTATGTTTATTGTGCTGTGAAACACCTATTGCTACATGCGATTTCCGACTGGGGTGAGTGTCACCGAGGTAAGCCTGCATAGCAAGCATAGGTCTATGCTTGAATTGCCATGAATCAACTGCTGTACAATGGCTGTTGCCAAAGTGCGATGATGGGGATTGATGGTGGACCGTTTGAAGATAAAGTTCCATCCAATGTTTGGTTAAGATGTAAGTACAATCATGGTGGTTGGGTTAAAACGCAAGAACCAAACAAAAAAAATCTACTGTTAAAAAATTAATAAAGACCTTAACAGTTTAGACTACAAAACTATAATCTTACAATAACAACAAAAAATACAAAGTTTACTATAAAATATGAAATTTACCTGTGTTGTTTCAAAGAGATGACTATAACCCATTCTATTATAATCAACTATAAATTTATAGACACCATAAACATCAGGTAATTTGAATTCTGCAACATATTTCTTGCCTGAAATACATATGATGCATTAGATATTTTTAAAAGTGTAAAGAAATGTTTCTATAAAAGCTTACTATAAAACAATTGCAGTTCTGCTTTATACTAGCCTATCTATTGATGGGGTGTAATTGATGGGGTGTAATAAAATTACTACAGTTATTGTTTTATATTGCAATTTCACCCTTGCCACTATGTATTAGGGCCAGTGTTACTAATAATTTTATTAATTTAAAAAGTTTTGAATATTATCAGCTTAAACCAAGTTTGTGCGTTAAAGTATATTAAATGTAGGTTTTAATAATATTTAGATATTTTTATTTAGAAAACTGATGTAGTAACTTGAATATATGTAACCTTTTAATACCCTACAAAATCTGAAAATTATTTCCCAAATCTTTTAAACAATTTCTAATAATACACCACTCCGGTTTTTTTCCAACCATTGTCAGTAAGTACTTTTTAAACGTTGTTAATATAATACTTAATCATTTTTAAATTATAAATAGTTTTTTTTATTTTTTCTTATAATATTTTTATATCACAATAAATCAAACTGATGCTTGTGAGAATAAAACTTTCTAATCCTTTCAAAAAAGAAACCATGCACATGAAAATTATATATTTAGTAATTTATTTTTATACCTGTAATAAACAGTAAATTATTTAAGGGTTTAGTAATTTTAATTTATTTTTAGTTTATTTCTTTTGTGCATAGTTTTAATTTGTGATTTAGAAGAATATTTTTCCTATTGTTATAGATAAAATATAATTATTTTATAACTTTTCAGAAGCACAGGTACTCAATGAAAATATTAAATTGCAGCTGCTGACTGCAATATATAGGTACTAGAAATTTCCGTGCATAGAATATTTTTATATATTTCTAAATTTAAACCTTTTAACCATATTATTTAATATATATATATATATATATACATACAGGGTGTCCCAAAAAGATTGAAACAAGGGTTAATTCTTTACCTGTTGGAGATAAGTTGGCAATGTAAATTGCAAAAATGTTGAAAGTAAGGTAGGAAATAAGACTACGTTAATGAAATAATCCTCCCATTAATTTTCAAAAAGTTACACTTTTTAAATTCTTATACGACCTCCTTAGATAAATTTGGTCAATCAGAAAATTTTTATTTTTAATGCAACAAGATCATTAAAAAAAACTGCATATCTGTATCTAAATTGAGCAAGTTATATTTAAATGACAAAAATTGAAAAAATTTAAATTAATAAAAATTACGCCTAATTGATGAAGTAATTATTAATTTTAATATATGGACTATATCGCTTATTGAGGATGATTGTTTATTTAGAGTTGCCCGAAGTATAAGTTAATTGAGTATTTTGAAATAGTTTTACATGTTGTCATCCAGGAAATTGCTAAATGTTCAATTCAATAATAAAAACACAGTGCCAAGGGTCTTATGCATTATTTTTTGACTGTTTTCACGAATATTTTATATTTTGAGATTTTGATGCCAATATATGTTTTAGAAAATGCTGAACACATTTTGACTATTTTAGTGTAATGTCCATCTGTTGCCGATTGCTAGTGTACACGATAGCTGCCATAAATACTGATGGAATTTCACAAACTTTATATCCGGCTTTGTTATCGAAAAATTTGGAACTAGATAGAATTTGTTAAAATTCGAGTGAAAACTTTTGAAATATCATATTTTCTATGGCAGCATGAAACAAAAGTTTGCATAATCACACATAAGGATTATTTATGACTCAATGATCATGAAACTTCAATCATTATAGTGCTGCCACTCAGATGATAAAGATTTCAGTAGTGAAGAAAGAAAATATCAGTAGTTTGAAAACTTTTTCAGTAGTCATTTCCATTTGGTGAAGCACAAATTTTCACTAATGATAATAACAAATACTAATCTTTAGTAAAAATTAAAATATAGCAATGTATTTATAGATGTAAATATATCAATTTTAATATAGGGTCATTCCATTTAAAATCACCCAAAAAACGAATATTTGGTTGCATGACCATTTTTGAAAATTTTTATATTTTGCACAAATATTTATACATATTTCAGCAGATGAAAAACGATTTTTTAAAAATTTTCATCTAGCTCGTTTATTTGGTACAACCATTTTTTCAACATAGGAGACTTCCAAATTTGATAAATTTTGATGTTCAAGTAAATTTAAATATCTTGGAACGCAAAAGAGGTAGATACTTGGAATGAAAACTATTTTACTGGTCTTAAAGTGGTCTACATTTCATGCTATTGTAAAGTTTGTGTAACTGCAACTTGGGGGGCTAAAATTTATCGTTGAAAATCAGCATCAATTTAGCTAAAAATGCAGTTTTTAAGTTTTTTAAAAATAATAAAGGGAACAATTTTAAATCTTAAAATTTTCACCATATCTTACTCTACTCCCAAAGTTTTTGCTGGAGAATTTTCAAGGCTGAGAACTTTCTCTTTTTTGTTTTATTAAGTCCCAAAGAAAGACTTTTTCATATTTACAAATATTTAAGCCTTAATATCTCTGGTGGGGGAACCGGGAAAAATCTGAAACTTACAGTGAATCAAATACTACATAATAACTAATTGTAGTAAAAATTTGGAGTTTGAGACTTTTCTGGTTTTATAGATACGGAGTGATGAGCAAGTCCTAAAATCTTATTTATTTATCAAGCATGCATAACTTTATTACAAATTTTCTATTTATTCTTATTATTAATCCTCCAAATCATAAAAATTATGAATTATAAATAATTGAAAATCATAAATAATTGTTATTAATGAAAATTTATTTAAAATTTTAACTTTGAAATTCAAAGTTAAAAAACAATTGACCAATCATGATGCCAAATTGACTAAAAGTATCCAACACTGACAACCATGGTTGTATTTAAAAGAAAATGATAACATGCATATACAAAAGAGCACCATTTTCAGATTGTTACTATTACTTGTTGCAGAATGTTATGACAATTCTGAACTGAAAAGCATGAATCAGCTCATATCATCTCTTTCCATTCTACACAGTTTCTAGTGATGAGTAGATGTATTTGATGTCTTATGCTGCTTAATTATATAAAAAATTGACATTTAAAGTTCATAAAAATGGAATGTTCTATTGGTAAATTTATTAACCCTTTCGCGACGAGTGGCACGCATACGCGCCAGCTGTGAAGTTGCAGTCAAGGACGAACGGCACTCCCGCGGGCCGGAGGAAATTTTACCCTAAAGGACGACTGGCACGTATGGGTGTTTCTATGTGGAACGTTTTAGTTTGAATGTATTTGTCTCCTAGATGGCGCTAAATGCCCGTGGAAGCAACTTAAATGTATTTTGTAGATGTTTGATCTTGGCACAAGGAGAATCCAATGAATTATTTCTCCATTTGGAGCGGTGAAACACATGGTTCTGTAAAGTAAACATAGCACTTCTCGTAGCATCAACAATTTTATAATTGAGTTCCGGGTCTCGTACTGATTTTGTCTTTTATTGATTTGGTTGTTGAATTAGAGGAATATAAGAGAGGTTTTTTTTTGAGCGGGTGGGGGAGGGGGGGGGAAAGGAATGTGCGGCAATGAAATGATTAGGCTATTTATGTTCTCATGGAAAGGAAGGCTGGGATTTCGTTAATATATCCCATCGAAAAGGTCCAGATATGGAATAAAAATATATAAATCGTTAGAATCGGAATGAGGCCATAAATGGAATTTCCTTGTGTATACTGGAAAGGACACGGGATTATCAAGCTCTGATGGTGGGTATGGAGAACGCGTTGTGAAAACACTTCTAAGTGAACTTTCAGGAAAAGGATATACTTTGTATTTGGATAAATTTTTTACCTCTCCTGTACTTGCAAAGTATTTGTTGTCTAAGAATACGCATATATGTGGTACAGTTTTAAAAAATCGGAAGGACATGCCAAAGAATTATCCATCTGTACCTAAAACATGTATACACTAAAATTTTTAATATTTTGATAAAAGAAAATTTGAATAAAAATATACATCAAATAGAAAATAAGTATTTCCTTTCTTCCTGAAAAAAGTAGAATGCTGTGTTGAACGGGTGATTTTTAGTGAATTTTTTTCGAGAGTAAGGCTTAGCGCAAAAAAGTAGCCGTCTTTTACGCACATTTCGGAAACGAAGCGCTTCGTCCTTTGGGCCACGGTAGTTTCGGAATGCCGCCGTCCCGAAAGGGTTAAAGAAGATTGTCATAAATATACTTATGGTAAAGTCAGCAAGGATTTTACTAATTTTGGGAATTTCAGTGAAGTTGATAAAACACTACTAAAGTTGATAAAACACTACTGAAGAAGATTAAGTACAGTTAGTTCACTTGAAAACAATTTGTAAATATCACGAGAAAAAGTTCATTAATAAGTATAATCATCTTTTTGGATAGATGTGATGTGTCCATTTAGCTATCACACTGGATCAAAGAAAAAAGGACTACAAAAGGTGGTCGTGAAGTTACATTGGAACATTTAAAGAAAAACAGACAGCATCAGGTACACCTTGTTCCAGGAAAATCTTTATAACCTACATGTTATAAAAAAAATCTGATGTGGGCAGCACGTGACTTTCTTTATATAATGTAATAGATTTACTAGTTTTACAGTCAAAAAATAATGCATAAGACCCTTGGCACTGTGTTTTTATTATTGAATTGTACATTTAGCAATTTCCTGGATGACAACATGTAAAACTATTTCAAAATACTCAATTAACTTATACTTCGGGTAACTCTAAATAAACAATCATCCTCAATAAGCGATATAGTCCATATATTAAAATTAATAATTACTTCATCAATTAGGCGTAATTTTTATTAATTTAAATTTTTTCAATTTTTGTCATTCTAGGGGGATATATCGCCCAGTTGGCAATACTTTGCTAAATTATTTTCTAAGTTTATCAAATGCATCACCAAATGCTACAAACGAACAGAGAGAAGAGTATTTCTTATATACTAGAAGGTATGCCCGTCATATGACGGAAATCAGAATTTACGAAGCATTACTACCCATTTGGCATGATTTTTATCAATTTGGTGATATTTTTGTCATTTTAACAACATTTCCACTAGTTGCCAAGTTGGCAATGTCCCGCTAAATCTCTCGCCAAGCTTTACGGATGGACGGAGAAATGTGTCATTTTTATAGTCTACGCTGACATCCTTTCCAAGATATTGAACTTTCATCATCAAGTCGTCATTTTCATTGATTTATCACCATTTTTATCAATTTGGCAACATTTAAAAAAGTCGCCAAGTTGGCAACATTCAGCCAGGCCATTTTTTACCACTTTTGGAAATTTAAAAATCCATAAAGGGCTTGGAATAACCAGTCCAATTTTTTTTTCCTTAAATACATGTCTATGGTTACTTATTGTATAAAAAAAATTGACTTGTTACTCTGACTCCACAGACTAATATAAACAGACGTTTCACTCAACCACAGCGTCCTCAACCGCCAACCAAAATATCAAGGTTGGCACGCTTGGAGATGGTCTGTGACGGTTTTCGCCAAAACGTTCTGCTAATATAACCCTATTTGGCACTGAACGAAACACTTGGAACTTGGAAGAACTTTGTTCTATCATCGCATGTTTACACGTGGTAACATACTTTCGCTGCTATTTTGAATTTTATGATCAATTATTTTATTTTTTATGGATTACTAAAAGAAAAGGAATTACATTTACAAAGTATGTAATTTATTTTTATTTAAATAAAAAAATTATTTGTTATCCATCTCATATTTCATCCTATGCACGTGTTCATCATAAGAAATTGGTGCAGTATTATCACTGCCGACTAGATTAAATTCTAATAAGCAGTGGCATTATTAGTTAAAAAACCTTTTCCGCATTTATATAAAATGTATAAAAATTGATATTTGGATAGCTTTTTCTAGAGAAAGTTGAATATGATATTGAATGTGTATATATTTTACATGCTTTTACTAACTGACGTAATGTGAAAAATAATCCCCCCCCCACTTTCTAATTAACGATTGAGTTTGACACCTATGATAATGCATTTATGTAAATTTGTTATTTAGTATAAGAATATTAGTGTATTTAAATATATATATATATATAATAACAGCATCTCGGAATAAATTAAGAACTAAGCAATTTAACAATCGACACGCTAGTGTACTTTTTAGGTTGAAAATATTATATAATATTTTAGTCTTTTAGGTATGTTAGCTTGTAATTTTTGGTGTATAATGATTCACAGTGATGCAATGAGTCAATTTTTTTATTTTGTTTATGATTGCATGAATTAAATATATATCTGTTTATTTATTTAAATTTACTATTACAGATAAAAGTATTTTTAAATGCTAATCATGTTTATAGTTTAAAAAATTATAAAAGTACAGTTCCGTAATTTTTTTTTTTTTTTTTTGGCCGCATTAACATAAAATCGCCAATTGAGCGATAGTCGCCAAATCTAGCAGTCGAGCTTTTTATACGTCATAGCTGCGATGGTTGGTTCTTCGAATGCTAGTGTCTATGCGAAATCCTATGTTAACGATGTTGCCATAGGTTCCTATGGGAGTGAACCTTCTGAATATAGTATTCTGTGTCTGACTCCTTCATAAGATATAATCCCCCCAAATAGTCAAATTAACTGAAAAACCCAGTTTTCAAGGCTAAAAAAATATATGTGGGGGGAGGGGTAAAATTTTTTTTCTCATGCAATCTAAAGTACTTTTTACCAGCTTTAAAAAAAAAATAAAATTATTTTGTTACTCACAGGCATTTGGGAGCTATAAGGGTCTTAATTTTCAAATAATTGCACTGAAACGGCACAATTTTTGTAATACATTTTAACCCTAGTTTTTAATTAAAAGAAATTTTATGTAATTATAGTAAGTTTTCTATGTTTAAATATGAAATATTAATAGAAAAACTCAAAAAAAGAATGAAAATTGCTGAATGTGTTAAGGAAAAAGTAAACATTTTAAGTTTATTGTCTTTAACTTGGAGCTATGCAAAAATTCAATTAGAATTTGGAGTCAGCCGGTACCTATTTCACAAAACTAGAGATTTAGTTAAAAAACATGGAGCTTTACTGAAAGTGGAAGCTAAGCAGCCAAGTAATATCCTTGATACTAGCACAATTAAAACTATACAGGATTTTTATTAGAGAGATGACTGTAGTCGCATGATGCCTGGTAAAAAAGACTGCATTTCCGAGTTGAGGATGGGGAAAAATCAAACATTCAGAAAAGGCTCATTTTGTGCAACTTGAAAGAACTATACCTAAATTTTAAAGAAAATTACCCTGATCTAAAAATTGGATTTTCTAAATTTGTGGAACTTAAGCCAAAATTTTGTGTTTTAGCAGGAGCGTCCGATACATATTCAATTCGAGTTTGTTTATACCTCCAAAACGTAAAACTCATGCTATCAGCAATTAAAAGCCATTATAGCTACATAGATTTGCTGAAGAATATGGTCTGTGACACTGAAAATGAGAATTGTATGCTTTCTGGATGTACTGCATGTCGTGGTGTGAATGCCGTCTTAAGAATGGTACAAGTAAGCTTGGAAGATTACTGTTACTTAAGAGGATAGTCTTCTCGAAGCGAAAAATAATTTCGATTGTCAACGCTCACAGCGGGAGTGGGGAATAGGCGTTGCCAAAAAAAGTGCTTTCCCCTCCGTAGAACTATGATTGACAAGTCACCCCCTTTGAAGCAATGGGAAGGGATGGTCTTAGCAGTTTCACCGGACTCTGCTGAGAGGATGCCGTCTAGCACAGACCAATTGGGCCCTCCAAGCACACCTGTTCTAGGAAACACAATCCCAAGGCATCTAGTCTAGGAGAGGGAAAATATTTAAATGGTCAGTTGCATTAGAAAGAAAATGAACCAATTGTGGAAATCAAAGCAGAATTTACTGTTGCTTATACCAGAAAAAAAGTTCTTTAGGTCAATATTTAATACTGAAAACTGTAATTAAATGTTTTTTACACACTTTTATTTAACTTCGATCAGAGTATACAGGGTGATTCACAAAGATTACGCTATTCAATACACCTTGAACAATGGGTCGCAGATAGTGGGTTTTTTTTTCAGGTATACCTCCAGGAGGGCGAACCGATGCTTGTTGCTGCACAGCAAAGTATAATTCTGAAGTTCACATTCCAAATTATTATTCCACTCTTTGAAACGCTTTCTAACACGAGTTTTGTTGATATGATGAGTTACCTAAATGAATCATTATAGAAATTCCTTCAATCACGTTTTATTTTTATATCAATCACATTTTACTTTCTAGTATTGTTCTCACGAGAATTTTTGATTTTGAGGCCAATATGTTTTAAGGCCTCTTGAACATGTTTCTACTCTTTTTAGAGTGATGTCCGTCAATTCGTCATAGGGCTTGGAGCAACTAATTGAGTGGCCGGTTAGCATTCTGCATTGAACCCCAACCCAACTTATTTTCTGAAGGAAAAAAAAAAGCATAAAATTTGAATGTCTTATTAGGACCACAATGGACTTTCTTGGGGTTCCGCCATCAAATTGAATTTCGAAAGGGTTTCGCGACCAAAAAAGTTTTAAAAACACTGTCTTAGGACATGGTTCCTATTTCCACTGAATAAGATCTTTCACTGGAAGTCTGTCTAATGTCTTATTTTTCAGCTTTGCAAATACTATAGTTGAACATTTGTTATTTTTTTTGCTTTTTGGGTTGTGGATTGAACACATTTCCAGGGTGTTTGATGCTTCTATTGCAACCACCCAACTTCTTCGATGTTTCCTACTTCTACAACTATTTATGAGTTATGTTTTCCTTTGGCTCTGATATATTCTTCATTTATTTAAATATTTTGAGTTAAATATATAGTAGTTTTAACTAAAAAAATAAATACATAAATAAATACAAATTACATAATGATTGATCTAAAGAAGGAATTTCGAGGCACCTTTGATTTCGTCATAACGTGCTTTTACTGTATGTGGATAAGCAACTGTTTATTCTAAAAGTCAAATGTATTCAAATTATCGTTAGATATGTAGAAATTGATGTTTATAATTTGGATACTGATTCCTAGCATTTTCAATCGATGTTTTGGCAGGAGCAAAGTTGGCTGCTGCTGCAGATAGAAGTAATATAAAACAGCTTTTACAAAAGTTTGTTTCCCAAATATTTAAATTTATTGCGACCACATGTTTTCTCAAGCTTGTGACAATTTATCGATAGCATATAAGTGTGCTAACATACATTCAGGTAATGTACATTTAGGAGACAATTTTACTTTCCCTACAATACATGCTAATGTATAGGGAAAGTATTGGAATCGTATCAAAAATAGCAACTTCAGTTTTCGACGGATCTACACGATTTGGAACCTCTAGAAAACGAAAAAACTATTACGTGACATCTGTGTGTGTCTGTGCAATGTATATATCCACTCTAATTCAAAACTAATTGACGTAATTTCTATAAAATTTTATTGATAAGTCACTTGTGGTTACCCTGGTGCTGATTAGATTTAGGTACAATTCAGAATAAAATAATTTTATCAGGAGCGGTTCTCGAGATATTGAGAATTTCACTTTTCACGATGGAACATTATATCCCTCAATACATTAAATAAATCGAATTAAATTTAGTACGATAAATTACGAACAGTTCTTTTATTGGAAAAGCATTAAAAAAGATAATTATGCTTTAAAGTGCAATACTTAAATAGTTATTATATGTAATTTATTATGTAAAAGCTAATGATATAATTTCTGAAACAATGGCATGTGCCAGTATCTACATCTAAACCAGTTATTTTTTTATCAATTCCAGCATAATTATATTTTAAATATTTTTTATTTAAAAAATCTGATCCTTTTTAAAAGGTTCGATCTCTTTTAAAAACTCAGTTAATAAATGATAGCTTAGATGATAAATGATAAGGATTCAGAATCAAATTCTAGAAGAGGTATATAGTGGTTCACTAAGGATTTTCACTTACGGTTTCTTCTCTAATTTCATTTCATAAATTTTACTTGAAACATTAACTTCTCGGAATCTGTTATAGATACAGGTAGTTTAGATGATGACTGATATGGATTCAGTATCAAGTTCAGGAAAGGGTGGGGGTTCACTAAAGATTACTTTTTCCACTTCAGATTATAACATTCTTTGAAACATTTGTTTCTCAAAATTAGCCATCGATAGAACTTAGATGATGATTGATATGGCTTCAGCATAAAATTCTGGCTGGGGTTTGAGAATTCATGAAGGAAGGATTTACATTTACACTTTTAGAGATGTGATGTCCAGTTTTTCCGAACATTGGCATGACTGTACGAAATATGTAAATGAGAATAAAATTAATAGTTCCATCAAAAATAAAGTATGCACATCATTTGCTACCCTATAAAGACTTCTTGATTAATTTCTTGTTTCTTATTTTTCCATTTTAAATTAGAAACATGAAATATTTCGAGAATCACATTTTTAAATGAATACATATTTAAAATATCACACATTAGCTATATTCGTAACACTTTTGATTTTCATAACTTGTTTGAGAGTTATCATACCCACAGATATCATTGAAAACAAGAAAAATCAATTATGCACAAGCATTGATTATGAAACACTTTTCAACTGAAATGTAATTGCATTTAAAAATCCCTCAAATGTGATTAATTCAGTGGTGATATAAGTATTCAGTATAATACTTTTACATTATCACAGTACTACAGTAAATTATTATACTTAGATATTTAAAACTACATCAAAATATAAATCGTCTGATTCCCTATACAAAATCAATGAATATTTCATTCATATAACTTGCAGTCCAGACTCCAGAGCTAAATAATTTTGCGCGAAAAAAATTCAGCAATTCTTATATAACTAACCTTACAATCGCTTGAGATATTTGCATTCTGTATAAGTTCAAATTAGGCTTCGTTGTAGAAATAATAAAAGTTTAGGAATCATTAAAATCACAACTATTGTAATTACGTAGGCACGGAATTTACATACATAGATACACATATAATATATGTATGTGTGTGTATGTATTCAAAGTATTGGAATCGTGCCGAAGATCGGAACTCAAATTTTCAAAGGATCTAACATTTTGAGACTTTTAGAACACGAAAAAACTATTTTTAGGGAGACGTCTGTGTGTGTAAGGGTGTATCTGTGTGTGTTTCTGTGCGGATATTGCATCCACTCTAACTGAATAACTAATGGACCGAATTTCATAAAATTTCATTTTGATAAAGTCATTTTTACGGCAGTTATCATGCTAACGAACAGACAGACAGACAGAATGAACAAAGTCATAAACACTTTTCAACTATGTTGTAAAGTATTAGAAAGGTTGATACGTTTCAAGAATGCTCAAAACGTTCATTCAGATCCACCAAAATTTAAGAATCGGATTTTTGACTCATCATACTTTCCATTTACATATGTTATTCATTGTAGGGGAATTTAAAATGACCGACCATTCACTTCTGCAACATAGCGGGATTTTTCCCTGGGAGACCTGCTTTCAAAACAAAAACTCGAAATCCAAGAAATTGTGACCACAATAACATCACCCCCTCTGTTGTCCGTCACCTTCATGGGAAAGGGATAACACAAACGCGTGCCCCCCATCAACTTCCACGGTCCCCATCAAGGCGGAGCTAAACTCCTGGGACAACCTGTTACCGATCTATCAATGTCAAACTTTGAGATGGTGCTATCATGCAGAGATTGGAAATTATTTTTTTGCCTCTATTCAATGCTTGACCAATTATAAAATTTGAGTTCAACATAGCTCAGATTTTCTTTTTGCATAAAAAAGTAAAATCTTCATTCTTTCCGCGGGGTTTTTGAAATTTTTTTTAACTTGATTCAAACATTTTCTATCGATGAGCAAAGTTGGAAAAACAAATTTTTACACTTATTTTTGCACTTTGCGTGGATTTTAAAAATACTGCTAATGAATTTAAAAATAATTTTAAAACTGCTCCAATTGCTTATAGTTCAATTCTATGTTTTGCAAAAAATTCCAGGAAAAAATCTCAAAATCCAATGCTATATTTAGCTATTTTCATTCCCCCATTGATTAACATGGGATTCTCATGTTAGCTTCAGGGGGAAGTTTCTTCTTAAGTGAGGAAATGCAAGTCTCATATAGACAGTGGGTGTCCACAGACAGAAGTGAGCTAATATCGTGTGCAAGAATTTTTGGTTAAGTTTGCTGAAAAACTTGAGCATCTAAAATAAAAATCCACCATTTTATTGCCAAGAAACAAGCAGAGTACTTAAAAGTCACAGAAAGAAGCTCTGAATAAAGGAGAACTTTTGGTTCTTGGGGATTTTTCTGAGAATTTTTCTTGTGTTGTCCAAGATGAGATCCAGGCATATCATTGGTCAAGTTTACAGTGTACACTACATCCTTTAATTATCTACTGGAAAAAGGACTGGGAAATCCAAACTCAAAGTTATTGTTGTATAAGTGACTATCTTGATCACAACACCACCTCACTCTATGCATTTCAAAAGATCCTCATTAAGAAACTAAAGTCAGGGCACCCTACCAGTTCAAAATTAATCTATTCCTCAGATGGTTCGGCAGCACAGTACGAAAATAGGAAAAATTTCAGCCACTACGAACAGGACTTTAGGCTAAAAGCGGAGTGGTATTATTTTGCCACATCCCACGGAAAAGGCCCATGTGATGGGATTGGGGGGAACAGTCAAGAGGCTAATTCAAAAGGCTAGTTTGCAACAGCCTGTAAATGATCAAATCCTGAACCCATTGGATATTTTTAAATATTGTACTGAACATATTCATGGAGTCACATTTTTCTATGTTTCCTGTGATGATGTCAGTGCAGCAGAAAAGATTCTGGACAAGAGATATAGCATTATCAATACCTCAAACCCAGTCTTTTCACAGCTATATTCCACTCAGCTGAAATATCATTTAGGCCAGACAAACATCATTTTCATCTGATTTCAGGATTTTCCAGGTGTACAATGATGAACCTATGAATCTTAAACAGCCAAGCACTCGACCAAAGTTGTCAGATTATGTTTGCTGCATGATGGTGACTGGTGGCTAGGGGAAGTGTTAGAGATAAAAGTGTATGATGTTGAAGAGGAATACAGGATCCACTTTTTTCATCCTAAAAGATCTGGAACATTGTTTAAAAAATCAAGTAATGATAACCAAACCTGGGATCGGTTTCAAGATGTTTTGATGATCCTGACTGCATCAAAACTATGGTCTGCTCAAGGAAGAGGACAAAACATTACACCTGTCATGAGCGAGCATCTGTGAACTCTTCTCTGTGATAGAGCAAGCCATTAAAGCCTAGATATTATGTGTTTTTAAATTATGTCTATATAATCTCATTAAGTTACTGGATACTGGATAAATGTCATAGAAATGTCATTTTTTTTCCAATTCTTTCTTTTTCAAACAAAAGCTTTTAAAATGTAATACATACGTAAGTAAGGATGCGAAAGATTCCTGAACCCAAAACATATAAAACCTTGGAACTAAATTTAAATGGGGTAGAGGGTGGATTCAATGGCAATAAGATAATTTCTAATCTATTGATTTTGGCCTATCTTAGTATGAATTTAAATCAGCCCTTAGATTCTGATAGTTTAGCCTAATTTGGAATATTAAATAATGGAATTATTAATTTAAAGCTTTTTTTCATTTTTGGGGAAAAGCATTGTTCTGGAGTTCAGATATATTCTGCATACCTGTTATAACCCCCAATAGTTTAAATGTAAAAGAATTAAATATATTCCTTAACATTTTGTCTTTATGAAATATTTTCACCCTTTAAAACCAATAATCATTACATAAAATTTCTTTTAATTAAAAACTATAATTAAAATGTATTGCAAAAACTGTGCCGTTTCAGCACAATTCTTTGAAAATTGAGACCCTTGTAGCTCCTAAATGCATATGAGTAACAAAGTAATTTCTTTTTTGTTTGAAAGCTGGTAAAAAGTACTTTAGATTGCATGAGTAAAAAAAATTTTACCCCTGCCCCCACATATATTTTTTTAGCCTTGAAAACTAGATCTTTCAGACAATTTGGGGGGATCATATCTTATGAAGAGGTCAGGGTAACAAGTTAAAATTTTTTATACAATAAATAACCATAGACATGTATTTAAGAAAAAAAAATGGATTGGTTATTCTAAGCCTTTCATGGACTTAATTCATAAATTTCCAAAAGTGGTAAAAAATGAGTTTTGCTCGGCAAACTTTCACCTTGAGAAAATAGGATTTGGCTTCAAATCTGAAATGTGTTCATATTACATAAAAAATAACTTTTTCTTAGGTTTCCAATGAGCTATATTTGAGCTCTATAGCTTTGAAAGGAAAAAAGTTATAGCTCATAAGATAAAGCTCCAAAATACCACTTTTTTCTTGTCAGCCATGACAAAAATTAGCTATATATCAAAGGGTATATTTTTTAAAACTAAAAAATATATATATTTGAGGTCTAGGAGGTAGGAGGAATGCACATGCAAATTTTCATCAAAATCAAACATGATGATGCTTCAACTTTTTTGAAAATTTGCTGAATTAAAATGGAATGACCCTTATGTCAATAGTTTTCTAATGCAAAATTATATAAGAAATTACTATTTACGTAACTTTATTAAAGGTTTTAATTTTCTTATTATTTTTAAAAAATTTCACTTAAAAATTTACGGGGATTCTGAACATCCGATTGCATATAAAAACAATAAGCTTCCAGTATTCATGGACTGTAATTTGTGTACTAAATTTTGTTCAAATCGCTCCATTCATTCGTCATCGCTCCATTCATCTCAAAAACATGATTCGTGTTCAGGGATGCTTGAAACGTGCTCTCCCGTCGAAAACTCAAATTCGAATTTTCAATCCCGTCACAATACTTTCCTTATACATTATATGTAAAGGAAAGTAATATATTTTTGGTCAACAATAGTATAGACATTCATGAAAATCTGAAGACATGCTTATTCCAGAAGAGGTTACTTTAGGTGAAGTTGATGCAATTTGTTCTGTGCAGGATATTTCCCCAGTATCAAAAATTAAACGACTAAGTTCAGAAAAAAAATCAAGAGCTTTAATATGCAAAACAAAGAAAATTTCAAAGGTGCTGTGTAAAAAATTAGAACATTCATTTACAAAAAACATGCAAGTAGATAATGAAGAGGGTTGATCTATTTAGTGATGGAGCTGCCAGTCAATATAAAAACAAAAATAATTTCATCAACATGTGTCATCATAAGTTTGATTTCCTTTTAGATGCTGAGTTGACTTTTTTTGCTACTACTCATGGGAAGAATGCCTGTGACGAAGTAGTAGGTACTATAAAAAGGGAAGTGGTAAAAGCAAGCTTGCAAAGAACTTATGAAAATCAGATCCTTATCCCAAAACATTTATATTATTTTGCTGTGGAAAAAATCTACATTTTTGTTTCAAAAGAGGATGAGAAATTAAATGAGAAAGTGTTGAAACCTAGATTTGAAAAATGCAATTCTGTACTCCAAACGTGAGAAAAGCACATATTTTTACCTTTCAGCAAATCCACCATAAGATGTTACCAAATATCTATATCGTTGGAATATGTAGATATCCCAGTAGTAACTTGTATTTATGATAAACAGTAGTGGCGTATTGAAATTTTAAAAATGTGTTTTGGAAATACAGACCTATATCTGCAATCTTTAGGCCACCAGCTCCAAGAATTTATTTACAAAAGGCAACCAATGCATAATGGGTTCCTCCATCAAAAGTACTAAGAAAACACACACCTCTGGAACTTCATACACCTACAGAACAGAGCTACCAGATTACTGACAAACTCTATAATGAAATATCACGACTGTACAATGACCGGCCATCCAATTAGCTGCTCTAAGTCCTAGGACGAGTCGGGTGGCTTGGGCTTTCGACTGTACAATGACTATTTTTAATAAAAAATATCATATTTTATGGCTAAATGAAAATTACGATTTGTTACTTTTAGGACTCACTTATCGCTCCATATCAATAAAACCAGAAAAGTCTCAAACTCCAAATTTTTACTACAATTAGTTATTATGTAGTATTTGATTCACTTTAAGTTTCAGATTTTTCCCGGTTCCCCCACCACAGGTATTAAGGCTTAAATATTTATAAATTTGAAAAAGCTGCCATATTTGGGACTTAATAAAAAGTTCTCAGTCTTGAAATTTCTCCAGCAAAGACATTGTGAGTAGGGTAAGATATGGTAAAAATTTGAAGATTTAAAATTGTCCCCTTCATTATTTTTAAAAGGCTTAAAATCTGCATTTTTAGCTAAATTTATGCTGAATTTCAATGCTAAATTTCAGCCCTCCAGGTTGCAGTTACACAAACCTTACAATAGAATGAAATATAGACCACTTTAAGGCCAGTAAAATAGTTTTAATTCCAAGTATCTAACGCTTTTGAGTTTCAAGATATTTAAATTTGCTTGACCATCAAAATTCATCAAATTTGCAGTCCGCTATGTTGAAAAAATTGCTGTACCAAATAAACAAGCTAGATAAAAAATTTTTAAAAATCGTTTTTTATCTGCTGAAATATGTAGAAACATTCGTGCAAAATATAAAAATTTTCAAAAATGGTCATGCAACCACCATTGAGTGATTTTATATGGAATGACCCTATATCCTTACCAAAATGGTGGCTTTTTTTTATTTAAAATTAAGGACAAAACATCTTTAAAATGAAAGGTTATTTATTAAAACATCTTAAAAGATGTACAAAGCATTTTAAAACCACCAGAGTGCTTTCGGGCAATCATACGCTCTTTATCAGTGGTTATATGAATGGTAAAATATGGATTGTTCATATATGGAGACCTGGTCTCCATATGTGAACATTCCATGTTTTACCATTCATGTAGACACTAATGAAGGGCGTATTACTCCCAACTGTTTTAAAATGTTTTAATAAATGACCTTTCGCTTCAAAGACATTTTGTCCTTAATTTTATTTGTTGAATGCAGACGTGATACCATTTTTTGATTGCTTTTATTTGTCTAAATCATTATTTTAATACCACTTTTTGGAAAATATCCCTTCAAAAGGTTCATACCCATTTCTCAAAATAGGAAATATGTATTATGCAAAAATAATTAACCTTAATAAGCAACCAGAATATAAAAATAAGCTAGTCTAGTCAGTCTAATATACAACATTTAGAAGATGGATAGGAAAAGATACTAATGGATTCTCGGCAATTCACATGAACATAGGCGAAAATAATAAAAAAATCAACCCTTAATAATAGCCAAAATATGAAAAAATCTAGTTTAGTCCAGCTAATATGCAACATTTAAAAGATAGGGATGGATGGAAAAGATACTAATGGTCTTTTGGCGATTCATGGGAACATAAAGTGAATTGCGTAACCATGCTGTTTATGCAAAAATAATTATAAAATTAACCATTCAGCAATTTATGCAATATTTAACAAGTACATTTATTGCTTCCATGAAAAAAATGATCTTTTATGTTCCACGCAGTGGTAAATTCCCGTTGTCACGGTCGATTTGATTGGCATTAACGCCCATGTGACTGTAAATCCCTATTATTGCATTGAAATTACTGTGCATGTAGCCATAAATTTACATTTGCCTTCACAGAAGACAATTTTTCATAGGAAACTATGCAAATTCTGTAATCCAAAGTATAAGGAAGTTTTCCATAGAAACTACAGAGAATTTTTCCAGAATTTTGAACAAAAAATCGATATTCCCTGCAATTTCCCTGACATTTTAGTCAACTTTCAAATTCCCTGTAAATTCCCGATTTCCAGAGTGTGAACGAACCCTGTTTTTATCATAAGCAGCTTTTATTGAAGTTATTGGAATTACATTCTTTAGCAACAGTTTCAGCTACATATAATTATATTTTGCTAGGGGTGTAATCTGCATGTGTCCAGAGACTTTAGGTGCACGAGCACTGTAAGCAAGCAAACAGGAGGAAATCTTTCACATAACTGCATGTACTCCATATTCACAGTACCTACATAAAGGGGGGGGGGGGATCCCAAAGTCTTCCCATTGCAAATAACAGCATATATGAACTATTTTTACTCTTTTCTGTGTTCTTTAGCATGGTACAGCTAATACTTGCTCTGGCAGCAAAAAAAATTTACTTCAAAAAATTCACCTTAACTTAAAAAATTATCACTTTTTACTTAAAAAATTAAAATCACCTTTTTAAAAAATTAAAATCACCTTAAAATCACCTTATCATATGACATTTCACCTTACATACAATTCACCTTATCATATGACACACTTAACATCTAAATCTATAGTATTCAATTGAACAAATAATTCTTTCACTTTTTAAGTACATTTCTACTAAATAGTATTTTTATTTTTATGTATTCAGGGTATGCTGTATGGAAAACATAGCATTAAGAGATTTACATTTTTAAAGCCTAAGTTAGATTAAAAAAAAAATCTGCACGTATATTTGTATGAGAAGTAATAAACAAATGCAATGCAAATAAATAAAATATTAAATTCTATAACACAAAATGCATGAAACATATACTTTAGTGGAATATACCTTTCTTCTTCAAAGTAGTTCGGACAAAAGGATCAATTCTAACAAACTCCAACTGCATGTCTGAAGTATCAAATGGCATCCAAACACCATCTTTCAAAATTTCAACTTCGATTGAATAAACCTAAAAAGTGTAAGTAAAAGTAGTGAGGTTTTTAAATAACACTAATGCAAAAAAATAAAATAAAAAAAAATTGCATGATTGATGAACATAGAAAATGTATCAGAACATTACTAGTCCTACTACATAAATAATGTAAGTTATTAAAAATAAATTAATAAACCATTAGCAATTACTGACGACAGTTAATTAACTATAATATATTACACAAATTTTTCTTGTAAAAGTTGGAAGTGGAGTCTGGGTCCTTCAGGAGATTCTGACAAACATTATAATTCAGGAGATTCTGACAAACATTATAATTCAGGAGATTCTGACAAATATTATAATTCAGGAGATTCTGACAAACATTATAATTCATGACAGAGTAGAGAGTAACATTGGTTATAATAGAATTTTAGAAAAGATGGATACAGCCATGGGATAAACCTTTTTAGAATAGATACAATTTTATTTATAAAAACAATAATGAGTAAAACTGCTAGTTTATACTAAAGGAATATAACATAGCATAACCAAACCAATCACAGCTACGAATTTAATGAAATTAAAAAAAAAAAAACCATATGAACAAACACACATTTAGATGAGGTTGGGAAGGGGGGGGGGTATAAAACAATATACCCCAAATGAAGTTTAACAACATAATTTTATGATAAAAACAAATTATCCTTTATATTTACACAATAAAAAGAACAATTGCCAATTTTAATGAAAATATTTTGAACAATTAAAAACATAATTTCCTTTAAATACTTTTATTATCATTATAAAATGAAAACATACTCATCTTTAAAAAAATTATAGATACAAAAACATTAAATTCTAATTTATACTCTTTAAATGGTTGTATTTTTATGCAAATCTTTATTTTTTAATGTTTGGAAAATATATCTTCCTTCTATTAATTTGATTGAAAAAGATTTTCTTGTATAAATAATTAATAAAATTTCTGGTATAAAATATAAAATAATTAATAAAATAGTTAATGCAGACTACAAAAATTTAAAATATGTTCACAATAAAACAAAATATATGGAAGATTGTACATAAATGCTGATTTCTACGTTATTGCCAAACAGACTTTCACAATTTTAATTAATAAAAAGGCATAAATAAACAAAAAGGAAATTTTTACAAAGTATATGCTGGACTTTTCAGCTGAGAATATCCATTTTCATCCCCAAGTATCAGATTTTATTTTTAAAATCTTTGAATGGCATTTTCTAAAACGTTTTAAAAACTTATAGGAAAAAGATGTACTAAAATGTTTGGAAAATTTAAATCTGCATATCACTAGGTCCAGTATCCTACTGAAAATTAAATATTCTCAAATACTAGTATTGGATTTTTGCTCTAATATTGAATATCCAGAATAATAAAAACAATAATGAAAAATGTATAAACAAACAAACTTATTAAAACAGACTTGTTTCCAAATACATACCACTTCATCCAGAATTGTGTAAGCTTCTGGTGCTGTAGTTTCACCTTTTTTATGATGTGTTATGTTGCCAGCTCTTAATACTCCTGTTTCTTTAAATACCCATTGAGTGAGAGATTTGGATAGAGCTTCATTGCCAGATTTTTCATATCTTAAAAAATGTAATTTGATGCATAAATTAAATGTAATAAAATATTGTTTAAAAATAAACAATACACCCATACCTCACTTTATATTTGAGTTACATTTCTAAATACTATAATTTTTAAATTAGAATTGAAATATGTTTACAAAAACTATACAAATACTACAACAAAAACTACAATAAATTCACTTTAATAGAAATGTAACAAGGAAATTTACTCATTAGACCAAACTCAGTCCAATGCATCAATCTGCAGTTGTTGATCAGATGGACATTGGAACCACTTGTTCTGAAGTCTGCAGAATATTTTCTTTTCATATCTATGTATAGTTCCTTACACTAACTGTAGTTTCTAGAACATTAGCTACCACCTGGGCACAATTTAGAAATACTTTCCATATCTGAATTGTTTTGTAAAATTATGCAAATTATTTATTTTAGTTCCTTGTTTGACCTTAAATGGCCAGTCATTAGAAGTCCAATCTTTTTACCACTTCATCTATATTCTATACTATTAACATAAAAAATCTCATATTTGTTTATAGGTATGTCCACCTTATTCCGAAGCCAATAATTGGCTTAGCACCTCACTGTTTGTTTGTTTTTTACTTGTGCACCCAACTTGTGCAGTTCCCCTCTTGGCTTAAACTGCCTTTAAGTAGTCTACCTACTTAAACTTGCATGAAGAAAACACATGTCGGCATGTTCCCTATATACCGAAGTCAATAATTTGGCTATTTATTGACCATTTATCATGCCACTTGGGTCTATGTAATTGTCTTGTCTGCCTGTTGATTTGTGATAAGAAGTTGTATTTTCTACTATGTGACCTACCTGTTCAAGCTAAACTTTGAATCCTCTAATTGCTTGCTCACTTGAAATTTTATAATTATCTCATCAAAATTAATTCTTTTAGAAAAAAAGCTTAACTTGTGCAATACCCCCCTGGACAAACTTAAGAAGCCTCCCACCACCACCAAATTTTTGCCTCATATCCGAGTCTATAAACAGGACCCATGTATATATTAATTCTAATTAGACTCCTGAATATAATATAAAAATTTACAAACTTCAGTAGCATGGATACTAATCTAAATAACTAAAAGATTAGAAATTATTTTACAAATGCACTTTTTATAAGGTGGTATTTGAAATTTTCAGTGATCAACATATTAGAAAGTTTAAATATTTTAATGATCCTTAATACATGTAAGCATAATTTTCTTTTTCATATTTTAGTGCATTTCTTTTGTTGAAACATCATTTCAGTTTTATGCATATTGAAAGAATTTACTAAAGTAATATCTTTCTACCAAACTATATCATTAATCTTCAGAAACTACTTACATGAATTCAAATTAAATAGTAAAATACTTAGGTCTTAAATTAACCTTTGTGTGTTTATAAAATAGATGCTATTTAAACACTACTTTTTCCCTGCAACTTAAAACTACCTGGTTGTAATAAAATGGTGACAAAAGCAATCTATATAGATAAAATTGAAAATCTGCCTATTTATTAGGGTCATTCCATGTGAAAACACCCATTTTAAGAAAAACTTGTTGCTCCATAGTCACGGATTTTTTTTAAATTTTTACCATGGATACACATGGTAATAAAACCCCCAAATCTGAATTTATAATGTATATATCGCAATAATGACCCAGATACAGGCATTTGAAAAATGGCCATTTTTGCCGAATGGCAGCCATCTTGGATTTTGCACCAATGTTTATAAATGTAATAGCTTGAGAACTAATGGTTCAAATTAAATAATTCTGGTACTAATTTGAAGCTATTAATATCAGGAATATAAGTGCTATATCAAAAAATAAAAAAATATATATTTTAATATTGTTATTACATGAAAATTGCAAAAATCACCTTCGGATGGATAGTCAAGTTTAATGGGCTATAAAAAAAATGGCCCCTAATATTTTTTTCTGAAACTTGGTACAAATATTAACTAATATGTGCGCTTTAAGTACAAAAAAAATTAGAAAGGTAATATTTCTTATTACAGAGAAAAATAGCTATAAAACATATATACATTTTGCATGTGATGCTTTAATCATTTAAAAATATATATTTTTTAAAAATAAATAATGAGCAAAAACAAAACATAGAAATTTTTCTACACACTAACTAGTATGTGTGCTTTAAGCACAAAAAAAATTAGGATGGTAATATTTAATTTAATGACTAAAGAATTACTGTTATATGTATAGGAAATCAATGTAAAATTTCTGGGGTGCTGAAACATTCTAATAAAAATCCTCCTAAAAACCATACAGTTATCCATTTTATATTTTATTTTCTTATTTCAAATTATGAAAAGGTATTTTCTATATTCAGTAGAGCTGAAGATACCCAGTTTTTCCTAGTGGCCACTGGCTCCTAAACCAATTTCATCTAATAGCAAGTATCATAATCTTTGGCACACATCTAAAGGTCTTGGCCATATATATAATGCATTTGGGCCATAAAAATACATAAACATAACATATACAAATAAAACACACTCTAATTTCTAATTCATTGGGATGCATTGGTAATCTAAGAATTTCTGGAGATGGACAGTTATCACACCAGCTCACCATACTTTTCTGATTCAGTGCAATAAACTTGTTTCTTTTAACAATGATGTAATATATTCACTGATATGGATGACATGGAGCATGAGTTTAATATTTTGATGGTATATACAAACACGTACAGAATGAATAACTTTGTTTCCAACAGTTACATATTCTGTTAGGTGTAGTGTGCAAAATTTACATAGTATTTTTACTTCATTATGATTTTCTTTAAATGCAGCATATAATTCTTTTAAATTATGCAAAAGTAATCTCTTTTGTTTTAATATTTTCCCATTTTCACTTGGTATAGATATGCAATATTTTCTTCCTGGATATATACGACTGTTATAATAAAAACTAGTAACTTTTGTATAGTATCAAATTTAATTTAACGCTTATATCTCACTAGGCATTGATAACATCCCTTCTGTTTCTTTTAATTTTTCGTGTGTTTTTTTTAACTAAATTCTCTGTAGTAATATAATATGTCTTTGTTGGACTATCCATGAATCTTGGACTAATTTTAAAATCTGCACGTTTTCTTTAAATGATGCATCTAAAGAAAACTTATTCAATAATTTTCCATCATAAATGTGCAATTTTGGCAAATAATGTCTTGAATTTTGTAGCTTATTAGTACTTTCAATACCCAATACTGTAGCAGTTTTAGTAGCAACGTGGCTACTTAATTTCTTAACTTGCATATAACTAAGTTTCCTCTTAGAGCTAAATCTATTGAACTTTATTAGTGATAAATCCAAAAGTTCACAGCTTTTATTCAATTGTTCCATTACTATTGTGACTTCACTATAATCTGCATCATTGGTCATTTCCATGTCAGCAGTAGAAACCTCTGACTCACTAATTGATAAATGCGAGGAAGAATAACAAGACATGCAGAATTTTTCCCCCTGGAGTGAGTAATTCTTGATTTATCATTGACAGTCTGAGAGAAATTGGTTTTAGGGACTTAGTTCTGATTTTGGTGGTTTATTAAATAGATCACAAGTTTTCTGTCTTAAACTGCACCATTTCAGATATTCATCCTTGTGAACATTGCATATAGTACCACTCAGAACACAAGAACAGGAATAAACAGGAAGGCTTAATTACACATTGATTTTCTTGCATACAAAACATTCAATTTTTATAGCAAGACAAGAACTAATCATGGAACATAAATAAAAGAAATAATCATTGAAGCACAATTCACTGATTTATTTGTTGAACATACTCAGCTCTGAAAACTTGATCAAAAATGAGCTCTGAAAGGAATAAGTCACCCAGAAATGTAATATTGTATCTTACTTTAAATTCAACCTAAGAAAAAACAGATGATGCAGTACAAGTAATCATTTCAGGAACTGACAACTGGTATATGTTAATTGCTATTAATATAACAGAACTATGAGTATTAGAGTTGAAACTTTGGAGGCTATAGGCAGCTGATGTCTTATGTACACAAAGACCAGAAACAGGTGTTTTTAAATGTTCCAGAAATAATATTGGTGCTGTAGGATAATTTTCTTCTCCAATAGTTTGTTTGTTTATGTTTAGTTTGTTGCTCCTGTTTCAACTGGATAGGGGATATTGCCTAGTGTTTCCTTTGGAGTTGGCAGAAGGCTAAAGATATGTTTTGGTGATCAACATGCTGTAGTTCTGTTTAATTTTTTTTTTTTTAATTTTAATGCTTTTCATGAAAATGAGTGTTTTATATTCTCTAATTACAAATTATTTTTTGTGGAATTAACTATATGTATGCTGTAAAGCTTCAGCATTAAGTGATAGTTGTCATTTATAACCAATATGCCAAAGATTATTGTACTTACTGCCTCTAAAGTGAAATTGGTTTAGAAGCCAGTGGCCACTAGGAAAAAATGTGCACCTTTAGCTCTACTGAATATAGAAAATACCTTCTTAAAATTTGAAATAAGAAAATAAAATACAAGAGAGATAACTGTGTGGTTTCTAGGAAGATTTTTATTAGAATTTTTCAGCACTCCAGAAATTTTACACTGATTTCCCATACATATAACAGTATTTTTTTAGTCATTATATAAATAAAATATTACCATTCTATTTTTTTTTACTTAAAGCACACATACTAGTTAGTGTGTAAAAAATGCCTATGTTTTATTTTTGCTCATTATTTGTTTTTAAAAAATATTTTTTTAAAAATGATTAAAGCATTGCATGTCAAATGTTAACTAAATGCATATATGTTTTAAAGCTATTATCTCTGCAATAAGAAATATTACCTTTCTAATTTTTTTTTTACTTAAAGCCCACATATTAGTTAGTATTTGTACCAAGTTTCAGAAAAAAATATTAGGGGCCATTTTTTTTATAGCCCATTTAAGTTGTCCATCAATCCGAAGGTGATTTTTGCAATTTTCATATAATAACGATATTAAAATATATTTTTTTAATTGTTTTGATATGGCACTTATATTCCTGATACTAATGACCTTAAATTGGTACCAGAATTATTTCATTTGAGCCATTAGTTTTCACGCTATTACATTTTTAAACATTAGTGCAAAATCCAAGATGGCCGCCATTTCGCAAAAATGACCATTTTTCAAATGCCTGTATCTGGGTCATTATTGGGATATATACATTACAAATTCAGATTTGGGGGTTTTATTACCATGTGTATCCATGGTAAAAATTTAAAAAAAATCTGTGACTACAGAGCAACACTCATCGGGTGTCCCCATATGGAATGACCCATTAGTGTTTGTGTCTCATCATCATAGGAGAACAGCTGCACCAAATTTCATTACATTTTGTGGGCAGTCTTGGAATAGCCCTACTTAAAATTTAGTCAATGTTTCAAGTTTTTAGGATCAGGGATTATCAAGATATTAATAAAAAATGCACAATTAAACCTTCCACAGACATAGCACTATAAAAGAGTATTTTTTTCTGCAAATTTATTTGAAAAAAATTATATCATGCTACTTAGCAACGGAATTAAATTCAATGTGTTTATACAACAAACAATTTTTATTAAATCTTTTCCAATTTAAATAATGGTAAAAGGTACATAAAATACATTTTATCAAAATTGCATTTTCGACTGGATTAGATCAATTATGGCCTTTGGATTTAAAGATTACAGAGATTATAGATATTTTTTAATTCTTTATGTTATCTGTTTTATTTTAGCAAAGATTTTTCAAACTGATATACTGTAGTATGTCGAATATCGACAACCCAGACCACTCGACTCACCCTAGGGTACGAGTAGCAGTTTGAGTGGCCGGGAATGATACTGTAGTATGTATATATCTTCTAATCTACGAGAATATAAGTAGTATGGATGCATCTTCCAGTACAATTTTAGAATTTTCATTTTGGCATATATTGATTCAATTTCATATTTTTTGTAAATATGCTTACAAATGAACTAGGATGTTTTATTCTTCAGTTCTGCCTGTGAAGACAATTTTGTATAGTGAGAACAGATATTCTTAAACTTCTTTTTAGGAGTAATAAATTTAATATTTTAATAGAGTATTTTGAATAGCAATGTCATATAGTATACTATAAGAATTTGCACATGATTGTGAATATTAAGTTTCATTATATTGTATACTAGCAGCATATCTATTCTTCGTACGGAGTATATAATATAAACTTAATATTCACAATCATGTGCAAATTCTTATAGTATACTATATGACATTGCTATTCAAAATACTCTATTAAAATATTAAATTTATTACTCCTAAAAAGAAGTTTAAGAATATCTGTTCTCACTATGCAAAATTATCTTCACGGGCAGACCTGAAGAATAAAACATCCTGGCCCCTTTTGTAAGCAAATATGCAAAATACATGAAATTGAATCAATATATGCAAAATAAAAATGCTAAAATTATATGGGACCCGTACAACTTATATAAGCGAATATTAGAAGATATAACCTGTATTAGTAGATTACATGTATAAATTGAAAATATCAATAAATCCGTAATTGATTCCAATATATGCCAGAATGAAAGCACTAAAATTATATGGCAATATATATGTCTTTATGACCTGTAATATGTATTATAATTTCCTCATTATGGTTGAATTTCATTTTATTTCATTGTATTTGTAGGCAAATTTCAAGATAGTGTTTTATGAGTTACTACTTACATTCTACCATTGGATTTACAATTTTAATATTATATATTATATATATATATATATATATATATATATATATATATATCCCAGTACTACTTATAATGTCGCAGATTAGAAAATATGCAAGTGTTAATAGAAGATTACCTGTATTACAATATGAATCTCAAAAATCTTTACCAAAATAAAACAGATGTAATAAACTGAAATTATCAATAATCTCCATAATCTTTATACCAGAGGGTCGTAATTGATTCCAATATATTCCAATATATATCAAAATATATGCCAATATACCTGTACTATTTATATTCCCGTAGATTAGAAGATATACCTGTGTATTTGTACACGATTACTCGTACAATGTACAATATATGAGTTTCAACAATTTTTGTCATAATAAAGCAATGGCATAGTAACTTGAAAATATCAATAATCCCTGAATCAATAATCCCCAAAAATATCAATAATAATAACGTTTAAACCTCAAGACCGTAATTGATATTATCCAGTCACAAATGCAATGTCAATGAAATTTATTTTAAATACATATCTTTATTATTCAAATCAGAAAAGATTTAATAAAAATTGTATGCCGCATAAACACATTCGATTTACATTCGTTGCTAAACGACGTGATATCATTTGCTTCAAATAAATTGATGGAAATCATATCGTCTGAATAATGCTATCTCCATGGAAGGTTTGGTGACATTTTCATCAATTTAGCAACAATTTAAAAAATCACCAAATTTATCTCCAAGTGAGACTGTAGAACTGACAGTCCCATTTTGTGACAAATTGACGAAACATAATCACAATACTATTCCCTAATAAAACACAATTAATTTCATTTATTAAGCACAATTCTATCAATTTCATGATATTTTTATGGATTTACAAACATTTTTATGAATTTGGTGACATTTTAAAAATTCGCTAAATGTGTTGCTAAGTAGGATGGATGGACTGATCGACAAATGCTACCAAAACATCATTTCAGTACTCTCTTCTGAAAAAACAAATTTTATTTTATTGATTTGCATCATTTTTACCAATTTGGCAATATTTCCATCAATTTGGCAACGTTTAAGAAAAGTTGCCAAGTTCTGCCGAATTCATAGATCTGAAATTGCAGGTCTGAGAAATAAAACATCCTGATCCCATTTGTATATACTAAATGAAAACACTAAAATTGTATTAGAAGACATAATACCCGCTCTACTCTTCTTTTGTTTCAACAATCAGCTAAATGAATTTATTGGGTAAACACAATATGAGTTTATTAGCTAAACACAATATACAAGTTTGAAAACTCTTTGCCCAAATAAATGAAAGTGATGTACGCAATCCGCAATTAATATAATTAAAAAAAAAATCAAACCACTCATTTATAAAATATGTTTTATATCCATTTATTTATTATTCAAATCAAAAAAATAATAAAAATTAACAAACACATTCAATTTAATTGTGTTGCTAAGCAACATGATATAAGATAAAATCTTTCTCATAAAATGCGAAATTAAATAACGATTTTGATTTCTTTATACTCTTCATTGTGGAGTAAAAGCTTGTGAAAAACGAACCATTTGTTTTTTACTTATATCTCAAGAACCACTGGTCATAGAAACTCAAAACTAAACTACATTTTAAGTAGGACTAAATTTTAAGTAGAGTTATTTCCAGGCTACCCACAAAATTTTATCCAATTCAGTTCAGTCGTTCTCCCGTGAAGATGGGACGAACAGATAGACAGATTTTCAATTTTATTTATATAGACTAGAAAGTATGCCCGTCATATGATGGAATCCAAAATTTGCAAAATATTACCTACCATTTGGCATCATTTTTTTCAATTTGGCAATGCCCTGCAAATTCTTTGCAAATTGATTGCCAAACATCACGAATGGACGAACAGAGAAATAGCTCTTTCTTATAGTAGATTTTTATATTTTTCCAAGATATTGAATTTTCATCGATTCAGTGACATTTTTGTTAATTTTTGTGATATCTTGTTCAATTTTAAGACATTTAAAAAAACTCACCAAAATTGTCACCAAGTGGGACAATTGGACTGATAGACATGGGCTGCCAAAACATCATTACAATATTATCCCCTTTCAAAACAGAATTAATTTATTGATTTGATGTCATTTTTATCAATTTGACAATATTTTTATCGATATGCCAACACTGTCGTTAATTTGGCAATATTTTAATCAATTTGGCGACATTTTCAAATTTTGCCAAATTTGTCACCAAGTGGGACAGTTGGACTGACAGGCAAATGCTACCTAAAAATCATTACAATACTGTCCACTTTCAAAACACAATTTCATTAATTTATCATATTTATCAATTTAGCAAAATTTTTAAATATGATTTTACCAAATTGATAAAAATGTCAATTTGTCAACATTTTTATCAATTTGGCGGCATTTTCGTCAATTTAGTGGTATTTTGATAAATTTGGTAACATTTAAAAACTCAACAAGTGGGACGATTGAACTGACAGATAAATGCTTCCGAAACATTACAATACTATTCCCTTTCAAAACAGAATTAATTTCATTGATTTGGTGTCATATTTATCAATTTGGCGACATTTTTATCAATTTAGCTGCATTTTTAACGATTCATTTTTATCAATTTGGCGACATTTTTATTGATTTGCTGACATTTTAAAAAGTCACGAAATTTGTCGCCAAGTGGGATGGTTAGACTTAACAAACGCTATCGAAACATCATTACAATGCTATTCCCCTTCAAAATGCAATTAATTTTATTGATTTGGCATCATTTTTATCAATTTGTCATCCTTTTTTTTGATTTAGCAACATTCAAAAGAAAGGTGCCAAGTTGGCAATATCTGGCCAAAATTTTCACCATGTGTTACCCAGAGATAGATAGATAAACAGGCAGATAAATCAAGGTGTTTATATTAATTACTTCCGTACAAAAAACGGGTATACTGCTAGCTATTAAATGTAAAAAATTCGATCAAACTACCAACCTAAATTATCTGAAAACATAGAAAATACTTTGTTAATAAAAGACATTTTAAGATATGAAACAGTTTCAGAGGTAAAAATAGCCTTCTGTGTCATAAGTATTTAGACAGAAGAGTCAGTGAAATTTATGTGTCGACAAAATTTTTGGATAGAAATTTCCCTAAAAAATAAAGAGTTTTTAATAAAAAAAGAAAGAAATTAGTAAAAACATACTTCTTCGTTCCATGAACATTCTGTACTTCTGACTGAAAGAAATGATCACTAAAAAAGTCTAATGAACCTGAGAATAGGACTCTGGCATTATTTCGAGCTTGTAATGCAGAAATGAGCAATGTGTTTTTACCAACAGCATGAGGGTACTAAAATAATTGAAAAATAATTAGAAATACTGTTGAGAAACCAACAAAAACATGACAGAGATCACATCTAAAATTTACATTAAATTACTTTTATACAGTTTTTACCACACAGACAGCCACAACACAGTAGATAAGGTATTTTCATTCAATACTTAAAATTGTGCTTGTACATACAGTAAAAAAAAAGAATACAATTTGAGTCATTTATAATGTTTGTGACCAAATTAGACAAGATCTAGTATGTGCAGTATTATAGTTAATAGAATTTCAGATTTGTTTGGTAATAAATGTGATATGTGGCAAGTGTGATATGACTTAATTACCTTATTCATGAAATGTTATATTTTGGTATTGCATAAGTGATATTTAATAAGTTTTTATATATATAAATCAATCATTTCTTCAATTTCAAAATATAAAATATAATCTGTATATATAATTTTAAAACCATGAACAGTATTACAAAGAAGTCTGAATTTAAAAAAAAATTGTCAAATTACCTTGCAAAAAAATTACAATCGTAGATGTAGAAATAACTTTACAATAAAAATTAAAGCATAAATAAAATTAAAAGACATTTTCATTGTCATCGAACTAACAATGGATTTTCTGTTTATGCACACAGAATTTTCTGTTTATACACAAGAATCACAAATTAAAAAAAAAATGTTTTTACTTCAAAATAAAAAAAACTAATAATCAGGAACGTGTTAATAAAAGCTGCACAAACTACCACAGAATACAATTTTATAGAAGTATTGTACAAAAATTAAAAACTTACTTCTGTGACCTTATTATCAGGATTGTAACAATATGCAGATGATGATGCAGATAAAACATCCAAAATTAAAGGATTTTCTAGGTCAGAAATAATACTGCAAAATAAACCATAATTTGTTAAATAATCTGCATTTAATAATTATTTTGTAAATAACTTACTTTAAAAAATGTCACTTACCCAACTCCTTTAAAAAGTATTGGAGCAATATTTTTTGATCCTACCACAGTAGTTGCATCAACTAAGTTCTTCGGGTCAGCTACAATCAGGGTATGCTGAAAGTCACGAAAAGAAATAGTTTTTACACTTTAAAAAGTCAAATAAATATATTTCGCAAAAGTAATCTTGCATAATAAGAGAAGATGTTTGTCTTTCTGTCTATGTGCATGTCGTGTATAGCAGAAAACCTAAGCTTTGATTGGACGTGGAATTCAATACTGGGTTAGCTGATCTTCCCTGTACAACTTCCTCAGTGAATTTTTTTTTTAATTCGAATTATTTCTTTGTTACTTTATGTTTTAGCCAATTTTAACTGAATTTCACAAAAATCAGTCCTTTACTAACTGAAAATATTATCACAGAATTTCGATATTGATGCCATTGGAAAGATCAAAAAACACTCCTTTTAACAATCATTGAACTGAATCTATTCAACAATTCTTTCATATTTATTTATTTATTTTTAAATACACAAAATTTGCATTTTTTGCAATATGTGATACTTATTTTACCACATCTGAGAAAAGATTAACACAACTATAAATTGATAAAAAAATCTATATATCTTCACATTCTAATAAAAATTATTTTTGAAATTACATTATTTTTTGTGATATTTCAAGTAAATGCATTTCTGTTTGTTAACCCTTTGCGGACAGTGGCTTTCCGGAATTGCTGTGGCTCAAAGGATGGAGCATTTCGCTTCAGAACTATTCCCAAAGGACGGCATATTTTTTTCATTAAGCCCAACTCAGGAAAAAAAAATTCACTAAAAATCACCCACTTAACACAGCATTCTACTTTTTTCAGGAATAAAAGAAATACTTATTTTCCATTAGATGCATACCTTACACGCAAATTATCGTTTATTTAATTATTAAAATTTTAAATGATTAAAAATGAGTAACTTGATTAAAATTGTTATTTGTTACACAGGAAAAATATCCAAATGATTGTACTCAATACTTTATACAACTAATAGAAATTATGTAAATTTTTAAGAAGAAAATAGCTTTATTACTAATTTATACACTTTTTACATATAATGTATTTCAAAACACTGATTCACGCACAGACAAACATTGCAATCTTTGCCTTTGCATTCATAAAAACTGTCTGTGCACTCATCAGAAATATCAAATATCTACGAATCTTCACTATCTGCAGTACTTTCATTACTATCCTGTTCGATTACCATGCTAGTATATTCTTCTACACGTAAAAACGTCTTGGCATAGCCATTCTCTTATCCGAAATAACCTAATAAATTTACTACAGCACATTCCTCTAAAACCCAAACTTAAAAGAAAATACTCTCTTACATTCCAATAATTCACCAACGCAATCATTAAACTAAAATCGAAACAAGAACACATACTCAATTACAGCATAGCAAAGTCTGCCAGAAATGAACTGTTAGTAGTTTATATTACAAAACCATGTTTTATCACTCTAGATCAGTGGTATCAAACTCAGATCCTTTGGAGGGCCACTTTGTAGATTTCTAGGGTTTTGGAAGGCCGCAAGAATAATTAATGCCTACGATTACGTAATTTTACAAAATACCAAACTATGTACAATTACAAAAAAGGGATTGTTTTATATATGATTAATTTTTATATGATAAAACTATTACAGACATCTTTATGGCTAAGTACTCGGTGAAATACGGTAGAAAAAACCGAAGTACACACAAGTTACTTTAATTTTATAACATATGTATTTTAATTTTGGTGGTAAAAATATTGACATTTTAAAAGGGATATGTGCTATGTTATTTGTTAGGAACATATCCTTTTTTAACAATGACAGCTTCAATTGTGAAGGACTATTTTTTTTTTCCAGAAGTTTGGACACGTTTTTGTAATACCAGTTTATCAATGTTTGGGGCACGCTTTGTCTTTGGCACACGCTACTTTTAAAATTGAAGACAAATGGGTGTCACTTAATTTATTTCTTTGAAGAGATTTGACTTGATTCATTCTGGAAAACAATTGTTCACATGAATACGTTGTTCCGAAAAGAGATAAGACCGGTGCAGCTAGTTTGTAAATATTTATATACTTTTCTTTAGAAACAAACTGGTAAAACTCTATAAGGGTGCAGCTGTTGAATTTTTCTTTTAATAAAGAATCACATTAAAAGTCAATTAGTTCCAGTTGAAGTTCTTCAGGTGCACTATTGATACTGCAGGAAAATGGTGAAACAAATATATTAAAAATTTGTTCCACATCTCCTGTTAAAATCCTCTTTTAACATAGCAATTTTTGTAGAAAACATAGTAAAGTCAATGTCATCCCCTTCTTCAGTTATGGATTGTAAAGTTGGGAAATGAACAAGATTTCCTGCTTTAGATGGCCTCCCCAAAGTTGTAGTTTTCTCACAAATGCTTTCACATTATCAGCAATGTCAGTGACTAGCTTATTTGGGCCTTGTAGTTTGACATTTAAATCATTTAAATAGCCAGTTATATCTGTGCTGAATGCTAGATCACATAGCAATTTAGTGTCATCGAAGAGTGAGACATCTTGATTTTTACTTTCAAGGAAGATCTTAATTTCATGTGTCGGATCCCAAAAACTTTTTAATACCCGTCCACAGCTAAGCCACCTTATTTCAAAGTAATATAAAATGTCATTATGCTCACAATCTATATCTCTCAGAAAAGCAGTGAGCTGTCTGTGATTTAAGCTTTTGAAGCGAATATAGTTCATTTTTACCACAGGCTTCAAAATATTTTCAACTTTTAAAAAACGGCCACACAGTGCACCTTGATGTATAATGCAGTGGATGTGCACAAATGGAAAAATGGCTTTCTAAAAGTTCGTAAAAACTCTCCCTCTCTCTAACTCCATGTTCTCATGTTTTAAGATGTTGGTCATGAGATAAAAGAATACAAAATTAACTTCATGAGCTAATAGAAAATAAAATCAGCAAAGATGTGTAAAATGCTTCATAGGGCTTTGCTTCCCCACAAGGAAAAAACACTTGGTCATTCCTGTCGCATGAATCATTGCTATAATGGAAAGTTGGATTGCCTGATTTTGGCAACATTTTCATGTCCTAAGTGCCAGATTTGGTGAAATATCGCCAACTTGGAGAATTTTTGAATCCAGTGGAACTTTCTAGAAATAATTAAAATCTCGATATAAAGAGGGCAGTTTCGATGATACTGCCTTCTTTCGACAGGGTTCATACTCATTTTTCAGAATGAAATTCCCCGAGTTTTCCAGGATTTTTCTGTTATTTTCATCAAAATTCCAGATACTGTGTACTATTATTTTAATGCCAATTTCAAAAAATAATTTTAGATTTAACTGATATTTACAGTGAATACATGACAGTAAGAAAAAAGTATCCAAAATAACTAAAAATTTTCTATATTTGTATACAATTTTATCTGCATATACAGTACAACTTCAAAAATCTGGACTTTGCCAATTTCAGATTTTAGAACTGTCCGAATTATAGAGTTTAGATAAAATTTAAATTAATATCAACTAAATACACTATTAAAGATTATTTTTAGTAAAAACCAGCAGCATACCCATTCTTCGTATGGAGTATATAATATAAAAACACTTAAAATGCACAATCATGTGCAAATTCCTATAATATACTAAATGACATTTTTAATCAAAATATTTTGTTAAAATATTTAATTTAATGCTCCTAAAAAGAAGTTTAGGAATCTCTGTTCTCACTATACAAAATTATCTTCACGAGCAGATCTGAAGAATAAATCATCCTGGCCCCTTTTGTTAGAAAATTTACAAAAAATATGGAATTGAATCAATATATCCAAAATAAAAGTGTTAAAATTGTAGACAATTTAGCAACATTTTAAAAATTTGCCAAATTTATCGCCAAGTGGGACTGTAGATAGTCCCTCTTAGTGATAAATTGATGAAACATCATCACGATACTATCCAACAACGAATTAATTTCATTCAACACAATTAATTTCATTTATTTCAATTTTATCAATTTCAAGATATTTTTATGGATTTACAAAAAATTTTATCAATTTGGTAACATTTTAAACATTCACTAAATATGTTACTAAATAGAATGGTTGGACTGACAGACACGAAACATCATTTCAGTACACTTCTAACAAAACTAAATAAATTTCATTAATTTGCATCGTTTTTATCAATTTGGCAACATTTCAGTCAATTTGGCAACGTTTAAGAAATTTGCCAAGTTAGCGATATCCAGCCAAATTCGTATCTCTGAATTTCCAGATCTGAATAAAATAACGTGATCCCTTTTGTATATACAGTACACGACCTCTTATCCGTCGTGCTAACCTCTTATCCGTGCCTAATATCCGGATGCTCCCAAAACCGGAATTCGGCAAAATAATGCCAAATTCTGCGACAACAAGTGATTATTTGCCAAATATTGCGCCAAAAAGCGATTTTTTGTTTAAAATCCCGCCAAATGCTATTTTGCCTTAATTAGCAATATTAATTTTTAAAAATGCCTCGAAACCTACATTTTTCCAGGGTTTGAAATAGGATGCGCGGGAATTCGCGAGCACTCACCGCCAGTGATCCTTCTTAAATTTCGAAAACAAACACGAGGAATTCTCGTGAGAGCGAATGAAAAGCAGGAATGAAAATATTCTGCGGATTGTGTTTTTTCTGGAAGTTCTGCATCTCCATAGTGCAATTCCACTTTTCCAGAAAACATCAGAAGTAGCATCGTTTTTCCCGAAAATTTCCTAAGCAGCTGCATCCGGAACGGGTGAGACACGTCTTTCCATTCTTCACTAGTTACGGATAAGGCTCCTGCATATATAGGAGCCTTAGTTATGGACAAGTCGCGGCAAGGCACTTTTTTAATAGCGTTTCATTTTTTTCTGGGTGCATAGGGCAGAGCACACTAGGCACAAAGGTTTCGATTTTTCCGAATTCGTTACATTTCCTTTTCTGCGCTTTGTTCCGGGACTTTGATTTTCGGTAAAAGTATTCCAACTTTTTTGCTAGAAATATTCCGATATCGCTAATGAAATCCTATTTGCTTTGTCTACGCCCTTCAAACTTGATGTGCCACACAGAATTCACACTATTTTGCAAAATTTAATAAACATTTATTGGAAAATGTTAGAAAAACTTCAATTGTAAACAAGCACGTACGAGAATCAGTCGACGTACCGCCAAAATCCAAAAGTTACTCCGTTCTGATTGGCTAATCGCTTTCGGATCGCTTGTTAAGAAGTTTTATCCCCATGGTCTGTGGTCCTGCAAATTGAGACGTCGACTTCCGGTTTATGCTAATTTCTACTTCAAACGATTAGAGATTAGCATACTCCGGAAGGAAAACATTAACTTCAACTTCAACGATACGGCGCTATTTAAGATAGTGGTTGTATCACTTGAATATCTCAGTCGAGATCAGATCAGAGATCAGGCTGGTCAGAGCTTGTCTTATCTTATCCTAGTGATCTGGTATGATCATCTTCATGTTTTCATGTCGTCATGATTGATCTTATATGTAAGCCGGTAAATGGCAAAGTGCATGGCCGATGCTGTTAGGCCTAACTGAAGTCTTATAGTTAAATTTTCCAAGACTCAGTTTATGTAAGCTAAACCTTATGATGATACCATTTTCTAAGTTATAGAAATGGTTAATGTTTTTTGTTTTTTTTTGTTAATTATGATGTTTTAAGTTTGTGAGAAATAAATTGTGTTTTTTTTCACGTTGACTACACTCTGTTCACACCCACTGTGACGCTCTGCTATCAACTGGTTTTTATGAAATTTTCACCAATAAGAAGAAAATTCCAACAAACGGGGTTATGGGCCCCTGGCACCCCTAGCAGACCTAGTACAGCATCCTAGTCAACGAGGTAGTTTTGGAAACATCAAGAAAAAAAAACGAACGAGCCCCGAGACGGGGGTTGCAGCAGCATTCTACTAAAAAATGGCGACACCGGGCATGGAGAAGCTAAAGAAGGATAATTTCTCTACGTGGAGTACTGACATAAAGTTCATGTTAATGAATAAAGGACTATATGGATTTGTCACGGGTACGGAGGAAAAACCTGATACGGAAACGACCAGGAAAGAAAAGGTGGAATACCAGAGACATAAAGAAAGAGCACTTTCAACACTCTATTACAGTCTAGAGGTAGAGTACCGCGATTTAATTTCATCAGTGGCGGAACCCATGACAACATGGAACATCTTGAAAGACCAATTCGAACCAAAATCCAGGGCTAAACTCATGAGACTCTTTGACAACTTCTTCAGCGAGAAACCAGTGCCGGGAGAATCAATTGGACTGTTCATTACAAGGATTAAAAGATGGGTATCCAAGCTGAAAGATCCAGGCCACCCAATGGCCGAGGTCCTGGTAGCTTTTCAAACAATTAGGCATCTCGATGAGGACTACCGAGGAATAGTGCAAAACCTTTACAGATTGACAGACGATGAGTTTACCCTAAAACACATCGAAACTGAACTGCTCGCCAAGGAGGACAGGATAGCTCAGCAAAAGCATGACGAGCAACAAAATGGAAGTAAGACTTTAGCATTTAATGTATATAACTCTAAAAGTACAAAATTGTCTAAATCCAAAAGTATTACTTCTTAAAATGTAAATTCTAGTAAACAAGTAGGCCCTTGCCATAAATGCAAGGCATATGGCCATTTGAAAGCTAATTGTAAATCTTTTTACGCTAAGTTAAGTGAAATCCAACATGGCATAGAAAATTGTAATGTTGAATCGACCAACAAATTCGGTTGGGTTGTTGACACGGCAGCAACTAAACATTTTTGAATTAATCTTGAATTATTTGACAAATTTAAAGAATTAAAAGGAACAACAATGACCTTAGCTGCCGGTGATCAAGAAAGCCCAATTGAAGGTGTCGGATCGATCAACATGTATGTGAAAATGAAAAATACTAAAAATCTAATTATTTTGAAAGACGTTATGTATGCCCCTAAATTAAGGAGGAATTTAATTGCTGCTTCACTACTAGAAGAACAAAATTGCATTTTCACCGGGAAAAATGATTTCCTTACTTTTTACAAGCCTGACGGCAGTAAATGGTTTTACGCCAAAAGACATAACGGCTTGTATTTCCTTCGACCTCAATATGAGGCGAAAGCCAAAAATTTTAATATTGAGAAATTTACAAGAAATGTAAATGCTAAACCTAAAACTAAAAATTTAAAATCTAAAAAGTCTAGTAATTTTAAAAGTAAAAGTAAAAATGAGTCATCTGATTGTAAAACTGAAAATGAAGATCATGTTTTTAAAAAACAAAGTAACAAAAGTAATTGTAAAATTGAAAATTGTAATAAAAATTGTGATAATGTTCAAAGTAATAATGTAAATAGAAATGCCAGTAAAGTTTTTAAACATAAAGTTGTAAACTCTAATGTTAGTATTTTTAAACCTAGCAAGCCTTGTAAATTTGATATTTCTAAAGGTTCAAGTAATGAAAAATCACCCATTGAAGTCGGGGGAAATACAAGACTACATAAAAGATTTTGTCACATCAACTTTGAATATTTACATCACACATGTAAAGCGTCAGCTGTTAGAGGATTGCCAAAAATCAGTGTTCGGAAAATTGACTATAAATGTTGTAAACTGGCAAAAACAAAAAGAATTTCGTTCAAACCCATAGGCAGAATAAGATCTGAAAAACCATTAGAACTAATCCATATGGACGTATGCGGGCCAATACCAAAACCATCGCGTGAAGGTGCTAAATATTTCCTTAGCATAACCGATGATGTTTCACTGAAAGTTACTGTGTATCCTATGAAACAAAAATCTGAAGTTTTTGAAAAGTTTAAACAGTTTCAACATCGAGCAGAGAGATTTTTAAATACCAAAATTTTGAGTGTCAGAACTTTGAGTGTCAGAAGGAGTAAAAGTTTAAGATTTTTCGATATAATATACAAACTTTTGGCATTCCCTCAACACGTTGTTTAGATACTGTTAAGTTTATACTGTGTGGCGAAGTATTTAAAAGTTTAAGATTTTCTATATAATATACAAACTTTTTGCATTCCCTCAACATGTAGTTTAGATACTGTTGAGTTTATACTGTGTGGCAATATATTTAAGAGTTTTTTAAACTTGTATCTCCTGTTTTTGACACAGAGATACTTTAAATTTGTATTCTCATGTAAATTGTATCATGATGTATTTTATACTTTTTAAACTTTGTCTTGAAAGATATAATTGTATACTAAAATCTATACATGATATTTTTTTTGCTCTATAAAGTAGTATATATTCAACTGAAATTTAAATTTGATTATAACTTGTATTTTTGTGATTACACAACTCAATCTGCAGGAGGGGGCCGTTTGTTAGAAAAATTTCAATTGTAAACAAGCACGTACGAGAATCAGTCGACGTACCGCCAAAATCCAAAAGATACTCCGTTCTAATTGGCTAATCGCTTTCGAATCGCTTGTTAAGAAGTTTTACCCCCATGGTCTGTGGTCCTGCAAATTGAGACGTCGACTTCCGGTTTATGCTAATTTCTACTTCAACCGATTAGAGATTAGCATACTCCGGAAGGAAAACATTAACTTCAACTTCAAGGATGTGGCGCTATTTAAGATAGTGGTTGTATCAGTTGAATGTCTCAGTCAAGATCAGATCACATCAGAGATCAGGCTGGTCACAGCTTGTCTTATCCTAGTGATCTGGTATGATCATCTTCATGTTTTCATGTCGTCATGATTGATCTTATATGTAAGCCGGTAAATGGTGAAGTGCATGGCCGATGTTGTTAGGCCTAACTGAAGTCTTATAGTTAAATTTTTCAAGACTCAGTTTATGTAAGCTAAACCTTATGATGATACCCTTTTCTAAGTTATAGAAATGGTTAATGTTTTTTTTTGTTAATGATGTTTTATGTTCGTGAGAAATAAATTGTGTTTTTTTCGCGTTGACTATTCTCTGTTCATATCCACTGTGACGCTCTGCTATCAACTGGTTTTTACGAAATTTTCACCAATAAGTAAAATTCCAACAGAAAAGATGAAAAAAAAAAGTCATCAGCGCATTTGCGAGATGATAGAAAGAACATTTAAGTAAGGAATTCCCAAAATTAATGAGTTAACTTTTGCCGAAATGCGAAGAAAAATATAGCAGCTATAAAATGTCAGTCAGGGCCTTCTGATTGATCTCTTTAAATACTTAACCTAAGCAATAAACTTAATCCAAGCATTTTCTCGGGAAAACCAGATTTTTTTTTTCATCTCCATGGAAATATACACATCTTCAATATTTTAAAAAACGTTGACGGAATTCCAACATCAAAATCATTTTCAATTAATTATTATTTTTGGATTATTTCAGTTAATTATTAAATTTGGATGAAAATGGCTATTTTGGACCGAAAATTAACCCTAGCAAAAAGTTTCATTGCAGTATATTTATGGAGTTTTAACGTGTTACATTTATTAATTAATAATTTATAAAAGACAGTTTAGCAATATCACGGAATTTTTTTTATTTAAACACGATCGCCGGTATATTTCGTTTTATTTTTAAATATTTTCCATTTTTTCAATCTGTTTCCATCCACTAATATTTTTATATTTTTTGTGCTTTTTATGCTGGGATATTATCTTTTAAACATATTGTTGGCGAAATTTAGATATATGTTTAGAATAACGAAATTAATTTTTTTTTATTTATTCAGGCATTTTGAATTATAAGGCTTATTAGAAATACATTTGAAGAGCATAAATCAAGAATTTGATATATTTACACCCATAGTTGAATCTCTCATTTCAATTAAAAATGAACATCCTTCTCATCTTAATTTTATTAAAAGTACTTTAAAATATTTTGAAACATATAAAAAAAAGATGCTTCTGCTAAAATATTAGATGAATATGGTGAGGGCCCACTTCAGTTGATATGTTCCAAAAAAAGACGTTTAATAACTACCCTGAATAATCAACTTTTTTCTTTCAAAAATTTTCTTAATCACTAAATTTGATACTATAATGCATTTTAGTTAGCCAAGTATAGCTTTTCATATAATTATAAAAAATCTTTATTTAATACATGTTTTTAAAATGAATTATAATTTTTCTATAACATTTTAGACCATTTCAGTAAGTTTTAGAAAAAGTGTTCCGAATTACGTAAAAACCCCTTATCCAGACTGCCTGAAGTCCCAAGCAGTCTGGATAATAGATCCTGTACTGTACTAACTGAAAACACTAAAATTGTATTAGAAGATATACCCGTTCTACTCTTTTTCTGTTTCAACAATTGTATAAATGAATTTATTGGCTAAACACAATATATGAGTTTATTAGCTAAACACAATATATAAGCTTGGAAACTCTTTGCCAAAATAAACAAAAGTGATATACGCAGTCCGCAATTAATATAATTAAAAGAAAAATCAAACCGTTCACTTATAAGATATAGTACATTTTTATATCCATTTATTTATTATTCAAATCGAAAAAATAATAATAAATATTAACAAACATATTTAATTTAATTGCATTGCTGAGCAACATGATTTAAGATAGAATTTTCCTCATAAAATGCGAAATTAAATAACCATTTTGATTTTTTTATATGTTTCATTGTTGAGTAAATGTTTGTGAAAAATAAACAATGGAGAGAGATTTTCCATTTAAATTCATGTTTCAAACAGTTCATGGCTTTCAGATAGCGACTAATTAGCGCAAAAATCTTTCCCCAAACTCAGAGATATAGTGTTTCAATTCACTTTCACGTTTTAACCAAACGATTTTCAACCTTTACATTTGGATAAACCACGGAGTTAGAGAGTAAAACTCCCAGGAAAAAGTTTCGTCTTTTAATAATATCTCAACAACCCCTGGTCTTAGAAAGCCGAAACTTGGACAAAATTTATGGAAGGCTATTTCAAAGCTATCCACAAAATTTCATTAAATTAATTAATTAGTTCAGCCAGTCTCCCGTGATGATGAGACAAACTAAAGCTTTGTTTTTTATTAATATCTCGCGAACCACTGGTTGTAGAAACTCGAAACATGAACTAAATTTACTAAACTTGAACTAAATTTACAGGCTACCCACAAAATTTCATCAAATTCATTTCAGCCGTTCTCCTGTTAATGATGGGATAAACAGACTGACAGATTTTCAATTTTATTTATATAGATAATGACAAAAAGTCAAGTTAACCCATTAAAAAATATTATTTAATACAAAAAAAAATAGAACAAAAGACATTTTAAGAAAAAATATACAAGACATAAAAAGAAAAAGAAAGTTTACATTTTATAATTTTGTTTAAACATTTGAACTAATGTTTGTTGTTTCATTAATTTTGGTTTGTGGGAAAGCAGTTTTTCTTTTATCCTGTATGTAGATGGACATTATTTTCTGTTTGGTTACGAAATTTCTCTGTTCAAGACCTTTAAATTGCATGATCGACTGTTTGAACATGATTATCAAAAAGTATTTTCTATATTGACCCCCCCCCCACACACACACACACACACCACCACCATCACCACCACACAGACACACACACACCACCATCACCACCACACAGACACACACACACCACCACCACCACACACACACACACACACACACACACATCTCAATTCGCTGGTGAAATGTCTCCATACTTTTACTTTCTCATACTATAAAGTATTGTTTTCATGAATACGTTTTATTTCAAGATTTTGATGCCAATATATGTTTTAGGACCTGCTGAACACATTTTGACTATTTTAGAGTAATGTCCATCTGTTGTCGATTGCTAGTGTACATGATAGCTGCCATAAATACTGATGGACTTTCACAAAACTTTATATCCAACTTTGTTATCGAAAAGTCTAGAACTAGATAGAATTTTTTGAAATTCGAATAAAATTTCACAATTTCTATGGCAGAATGAGACAAAAGTGTGCATAATCAGGCACAAAAGGGATTATTTATGACTCAATGATCGCAAAACTTAACAGCTTCAATCATTATAGTGATGCCACTCAGCTGATGAAGAGTTCAGTAGTGAAAGAAGAAATTATCAGTTTTAAGACTTTAGTAGTCAGGTTAAAAAATGAAATATATATGGTCACATAATACCAAAATGCATATACATAAAATTATTTAAGCATATATATAATTATGCATTAATATATATATTTATAAGTTTTTATCCAGTTAAAAATACTGTATATTGAAAACAAACATTTCAGTTTGGTAAAGCACAAGTTTTCACTAATGATAATAACAAATATTAATCTTTAATAAAAAATAAAATATAACAATGTATTTATAGATGTGAATATAACAATTTTAATATATCCTTGCCAAAATGGTTGCTTTTTTATTTGCCTAAATCATTGCTTTAATACCATGTTTTGAAAAATATCCCTTCAAAAGGCTCATACCCATTTTTCAAAGTAAGGAAAATATGTATTATGCAAAAGTAATTAAAAAATTAACCTTAATACGTAGGCAGAATATAAAAATAAGCTAGTCTAGTCAATCTAATAGCAACATTTAGAAGACGGATGGGAAAAGATACTAATGAACTCTCACGTAAACATATGCGAAAATAATTATAAAATCAACCCTTAATAATAGCCAAAATATGAGAAAAAAGCTAATTTAGTCAATCTAATATGCAACATTTAGAAGATGTGGATGGATGGAAAAAATACTAATGAATTATCGGCGATTCACAGGAATATAAAGTGAATTGATTAATCGTGCTGTTTATGCAAAAAAAAAAAAATTAACCTTAATAATTAATCAGAATATAAAAATAAGCTAGTTAGTCAATCTAATATGCAAGATTTTTAGAAGATGGAGATAGCTGGAAGAAGATACTAATCGACTTTCGGCGATTCACGAGAACATAAACTGAATTATACAATTGCACTGTTTATGTGCAAACAATTATGAAATTAACTGTTCAGCGATTTATGCAAAATGCACAGGTTTTAAGAAGTACATTTATTACTTCCATGGGAAAAAAAATGATCTTTTACATTCCACGCAGCAATAAATCATCATTGTCATGGTAATTTGATTGGCATTACCATGCATACGGCCGTAAATCTCCATTGTCACATTACTTTGATTGGCATTAACATGCACATGGACGTAAATCCCCATTGTCACATTAATTTTATTGGCATATGACTGATTGGCATTTGATTGGCTCATGCAGGTGCAAATCTCCATTATTACGTTAATTTGGTTGAAATTACCGTTTACACAGTCATAAATATACACTAGCCTTCACATAAGAGAATTTTCCATAGGAAACTATGCAAATTCCGCAATCCGCAATATGAGAAAGTTTCCCATAGAAACTACGGAGAATCCGAAGTAATTGGCATCTCTGTGAGCAGGTTGGAAAGTTTAAAATTCCCCGATTTTTCCAGAATTTTGAACAAAAAATCAATTTTCCCTGCAATTTCCCTGACATTTTAGTCCACTTACAAATTCCCTATAAATTCCCGATTTTCAGAGTCCGCATGAACCCTGTTTCTAGAGATTTCTATGGAGAGTAAATAAAGAAATCATCAATCATTTGGATAGAATTAACGTGATACAAGTCAAAGCAAATTGTGAAATATGTCAATGTTTTGAGAACATAATTCGCTATTTTGTAAATTAGTGGAGCATTCAATTGCTGTTTTATTGTACCAGACAGTTTCATGATCTTGTAAGATAGTTATTGAGTTATTCACTGTACATTGTTCCTGTTTATGTCTATTGGTGCTTTTAAATAAAAACATTAGTTATCCAAAAATTAGGACTCATTTTTGTATCTATCACCCATGATTTGAAAGGATATGTCATAACATATTGGTGTTAGAAATAGGATTTCTGGAAGCTTGAGCATGTAAACCCTTGTCTAGAAGGAAGACCATTTTGAAGGTATAATTTATTTGAAGATGAAAGTTAAGAACTTGATACAAGATATGAAAGTTATAACAGTCGGATACAAAGAAATGTTGAATGACGAACAATAGCTTTCATTATAACCTGTCGAGAACAATTGAAACCTGGACAAGAAGAGATGAAACACGAGATGAGTACCGTAGAATTCAAGATGAAAGCCAAGCAAAAAAATATATTACAGAAACAAAGTAATAACATATTCAAGAAATTGCCAGGTTCCTTTGCAAGTCAGCTAGAGTGCTGGACTTGTGGAGAGAGAAGCCATACAAAGAGAAGATGTCCACTCACTGAACATGAGGAGAAAAAGTCATTGGCTCCTGAAAAGCTGCATGAGAAACCAGTCGGTAGTCATCAAACAGGATGAATGTTACAGTGAGAAGAACATGCCCTTTTTAAAACCTACAAGGTTTTATCATAGAAACATAATGAGTCATATCAGTAACACCCAAAGTAAGATGATTTTGAATTCAGATTCGAATGCCACAACCATTAAAAGTGATGTGACTTGCCAGATTTATGGGCAATCTATGCATATAGCACCCACCCTTTCCTTGCATACAGTCACTAAGAAAAATTATAAATGGTAGGGAAAATAAATACTGATATTTCTATCAGGTTGAGCATCTACAATCATGTCACTTACATAGCAGATATTGTTGACCTCTGCATTCTAGGATTGGACTTTTTAAAGGAAAATGGATTTGTTTTTTACTTTTGGCATCCAAAAAGATCGAAAGATGGATATGTTGATGCATTCTCTAGAGCAGTGATATTCAAACTGTGTTCCGCGGAACCACGGGGTTCCGCTAAACGTTTTCAGGGGTTCCGCGACTTTTTTAATAAAATTTTAGATTTTTGTTATAAGATTTTATAACACTTTCATTAAATTTTTTGTTATTCAAAAATTTCGATAATTGATAAATGCGTTTGCAAATAACAACAATTAAGCCTGATTTTCAAAAGTTGTGTAGCAAGAAGCAAGCACATTCAAGTCATTAAATTGAGTTACTTCTAGTATTACTTCTGAATTAGATATATTCCGAATTTTTTTTATTTTCTTGCATTTATGCCTACAAATATGCTTGTATGTTTCACTGCAGTGGCGGCTTTTTACAGCCGGCAAATTCACCTCAGCTGTATTCAATAAAAAATCTGAATAACATGTTTTTAATAATTTATTTTTGTATTTAGTATTTGATTTTATGATTATAATGGTCAAAATTAATTTCCAGTCTTTGGTAGCTAATTTTTGTAAATTTAGCTTCAAAACTTTTTTGCGGAGGGAGAGGAAGCACCGAGATTTTCTGTTACGTCACTATGCTTAAAGTCACTCTGCTTAAAGTCTTTACGTCACTATGCTTACGGGGTATATTTTTGGTACTAGGGTTCCAAAAAAAATTTTTTTTTAAGCGTAGGGTTCCGAAGGCGTTAGAAGTTTGAAGACCACTGCTCTAGAGTCCTATGAATTGTGCACATTGCTCTCATGCTGAAAACTTTAGAAACTAGATTTCAGCGACTATCCAGCAAGTTATTACCAAGCAAATTTACCACCTGATCCTTGGAGTGATGAAGCACAAAGAAAAGACAAATATTTCGCAAAATTTAATTAGGTCACAAAAATCTTGCCAAATTCAGGCAACCCAACTTTGACATAATAGCAATGGTTTCTGTGGTAGGAATGGATGAAAGAGTGTTTTCTCCTTTTGGGGAAGCAAAGCTCTGTAAAGCATTTTACATATTCGTAGCACTGACCCTTTCTGACTGCACGTCCCGTGCAAGATAAACCAAGTGTAGTCCATAATATGAGGCTAATCTGTCAATACAGATGACATTTGGCTTGGTTGAAGACGATTTCTGAATTCGATAAATAGCATTGTTTATTTTCTTCATTATGATGTAAGGGCCTTATCAGTTGTGTTATTTTTTTTTTTTTAATTTATATTTCTGGCAACATTTACATTCTGCATTTATAGATATGAAAGTTCAGTTTCATTGCACGTTTTTGGTCTGAAAATTTTTTTAACACAGACAGATTTCTTGGCAGATGCAACTGATGTCAGTAAATTTAAAAATGCTCTTAGAATTATATACAAATTTAGAAACAATTAAATTGGCTTCTAAATTACATTTTAATAAATTGGTAGGTGTTGGTTTATCACTAATTTGTTTCGTAAATTTAAAAAAAAAAATGACTATATATTATTTAACTATAATATAGTTGTTGATTGTTGTTGAAACCCAGACCGTCCGACCTACCAGAAAGGTGTAAGGTAACTGTTTGGACGGTCGGGAAGTGCCACCCAATTCAGACCGGAACCCAGTGGGGGAGGCATCCACAGGGACCGTACCCTCCTTCCCCTACCACCAACCTCTCGGAAGGACTTTCGGACCCACATGTTTAACGTGATCGTACTCCGCATGAACACGGCGGCAGTTTTGGCAGTGGCTGGAATCGAACCCGGGCCTACCGAGTGCAACTCCAGCGCGCTAACCAATGGGCTACCGCGCCCTGAAACTATAATATAGTGAAGTAACTATAATATAGTGAAGTAATTTTGAGAAAAATTACTTCACTATAATAGAAACATCACTTCATTAAAAAGAAAAATTACTTCACTATATATTTTATCAGAAATATGTTTAAAAAATATCTGATGCAATTCATTAGCCAATTCTTTTAATTCATTATCGGTGATCTCTTCAAAATTCTAAAGAATTTTTAAAAGCTTACAAATTTGTTTTAATACTTCAAAGATTTGCTTTAAATTAGTTAATATTGAATTAATAAGGTTAAAAAAAGTGTTTAATCAATAATATTTTTCTGAATCCCAATCTGTTTTAATTATTAAATATATTATTAATCAAATTATTAAATAATTTTACTTCGAAGTCTGAGTCAGTATATTTCTGACTCCAATATATTGACTCCTGATAGCAACATACAAAAAACAGTTTAAACTAGTTTGAACAAATTATGCTGTTGAGCATGCAGTTCCATCTTCTTTACAAGCATAGATTTTATTTAATAACAATAAACATGTCTTAAGTCACATTTAAAAAATGCCAAAATTCATATTTTAAAGATTACATTATTAAACAGAAGATTGCCTAAAACCTTTCAAATGTAAAATCTTTTAATAATAAAATATTTTATGAAATCTTTTGCAAATAGCAAAACTAAATAAATATAAAGTTTATTGTGATAAATGACTAATATACATTCAATATTTAATTCGAAATTGTACACCAAGATTGAATATTTATAACTATCCTTAGATAAAAGCTTCAAATTTAAAATATTTAATCTCAAATGGCTTTGAAAATAATCTAAAAACATACTTTTAATAGTGTTTTTCAACATGTTTAGAGATAAATAATTTGATGTTTGAATAAATAATTTTAAAACTTACTTTTCCATCATCTTCTATGTCATAATTTAAATGATCAATAACTGCTGACCCTTCTTCATCTATTTCAAAACCACATTCATTGGCTAATTCTCTAATTAAATCACCTAGACAAAACACAAAATGATTTTTTAAAATGTTATGTCTACAAAATAACTTCAATGAACCATAATAAAAACCTCAATGTAATATTAACCTCAATGAACCACATTTCTTCAAATTTAATACAATTTTTCATCAAGATTATTTCAGACTAGAAAAATTCACACAATAAAAGAATATCAATAGTGTTCAACATTAGTAGGTGCACCTAACTTATAAACATACACTTTACATACACTTTAAAACTGTCCCTCTGTTTTGACACAAATACATGTTTCTGGGTTATCAAGTTTGTGTACTACTTCAATTCTTACTATTCTTGAGTAGGGAAGTCACATTATTAATCACACTTTTTGCAATTTGTGATAGAAAATTGAATTTAAGGATTGCTGAGAAAATCTTGACAATTATCATTTCTGTTGATTTGCAAATAAAAAATTGTAAATTTTCATAAAGTTTCAATATTTAAAAAAAAAAAAATCAAGTTTATCATTTCTGCTGATTTGTAAATCAAAAATTATAAATTTTCATCACATTTCAGTTATTAAAAAAAGTAAATATCAAGTTCCCATAATGCATTAACATTTTACAATATATTCATGTAATGTTCAATGCATTGCATGTTATTCCAAAACATATTTTGTTTAATCCACTGGACAGTAGTGTATTTTAACAATGGGGGGAAAGAATAAAAGAGAACTAACATAGAATTCCACAAAGGGATTTTTCTTGTAAGCTATAGATTGTTAAGAAATAAGCTGTTTAAAATATGATTTTTAAGGATAAACCTTTGAAGTTCTAGAATTTATAAAAAATAATAGTTTTAACTCTATATTGAAAATAAAACTTGGCAATTGAAAATTGCATTTGGCAAATAAAGACAACATTTGGGGATTGAGTTAGCAAGAAAAAATCCAGCGCAACCTTGGCTTAAATCTCCCTTTTTAAAACTGCATGTATAGAAATATTATACTTATGGCTATTTTGGAATTTCCCTCTAAATCCGATCTTTGTTTAGTATATCTAATGTATTACATATACTTATGTAATGTCCAATGTCATATAACAATATAATGTATTACATATAATGTATTACATATACTTATGTAATGTCCAATGTCATATAATGTCAACTTATGTAATGTCCAATTACATGTTCTTCCAAAACATTTTTGTTAAATCCACTGGACAGTAGTATATTTTAAGAATGGGGAGGAAGAAAAGAGTACTAACATAGAATTTCATAAAATAATTTTTCTTATAAGCTTTAGATTGTTAAAAAATGAAATCATTTAAACTGTGACTGTTACAAATAAATAAACCTTTGAAGTTCTAGAATTTAGAAAAAGATAATTTTAATACTATAGTGAAATTAGAAATGCTTGGGTAATGCCGGAAAATCCATTCTTGTATAATTTACAAAACCAAAATTGAAAGTAAACTTTTGTGTTAACATGATAAACAAAAACCTCCAATACTCTGCAAAGCTATACCACTATATAAAATTACAAAAATAGTAAATACAAATTTTGACAACAGTTCATAAATTTTCTTCACATTTAAGTATTTAATAACACTACTTAATCTTGAAAAATTGAAAAAACATAACAGTACTGTCCTCTCTAGATCCCGCAGTCAACAAGTGTTTTTAAGTGCAAGGACATTTGAAATTTGTCTCATTTTCCTTTTGATAACATTTCAATATAGAAATAAACACAAGCGCACAGAATACAGAAATATAATTTAGGGAAATAAATAAAAATCAATTTGCTCCATGAGCATTAAAGAATTCGAAGAATGCAACATATCTGGATAGGAGAAAAGGTAGAAAATCAGGGGTCTATTGACTATATCAGGAATGGCCAGGTACATAATATAGGTTCAGTTAACAAAATATTATAAACATAAAACTGATTGGTAAATTTTATTTAAACTACTAAAGGCATTATTTTGATACAGACAGGGGTTCGATTTAAATGGTATTGCACTGCAAATATCGAATAAAATTTACCAAATCAGAGATGGAAAAAATGCACCGACTCACAGTAATTGAGATACATCTTCCGTAGTTATAACCATTTTCCATCGCAAGTTTGTTTTGAAAATTCCCACACTAATAAATGCACACTTTCAAATGGATGCGTGACATCAAGAAGCCGTTGGATACATGTCATTCCCTCCAATAAAAAGCATGATTTTACCATTAGGCGTTCCCTCCAATAAAAAGCGTGATTTTACCGTTTGTAAATCAATGTTCAGTGCTTATTAATACCTATATTAACTGTATTTACTCATGTTCATCCTCCTTTTCTACCACAGTCTAAGAAAAATAAAATTTATTTGTATTGTATTGTATGATAACCATATTTAGTGAATAGAATATAAATGTGTGTTTATTTAGTTAATATTCAGTATTAATCTTCTCACATGGAAATCTCTCACTTGTGTATACTTTTGTGTATACTTAATACAGAATATACTTTCGGTTACCTTACACCTTTCTGGTAGGTCGGACGGTCTGGGTCTCAACAACAACAGAATATAATTTAGTTTCCTGTTTCGACTTCAACAATAAGTTTGTTTCCTTATATAGTCACGTAATTTTTTTTTCTTCCAATCTACATTGTTTTGCTTTGGTCTTAAAAAAATGATAGACCGTATTTTATAAGCTGCAAAGAATTTACTATAAACTTCCAAATTTGTTCTAGTTATTTCAAAAATGTCAAATATCCGTATATAGGAAGCCGTTAAGAAAATCCTAAGTGAACAAACCTCCGAGAACATTTCGATCTACAGATCCCCCCCCCCCCCCCCCCAAAACAAGAGGCCAAAATCCACCACTGTATTCAATGAACTGTACCATTAGCTTCGACTTGCACATATGCTATCGACAGCTACATGAACTGTATCATTAGCCATGACTTGCATGCATAGCCGTGTGCTATCGACAGCTACTTCATGTACACAGTTAGCCATAAATACGCGAGTAGATTGAATGAGCCCGCACTGCATGAATATTGTTATTGTTAGGAAAAAATTGATTTATGTCACATAGCCATTTGTTATGTCTGTATGAACTGACTGTGTCGTAAAAAAAAGGTAAGTTGCTTTAAATGGCCCATCAATAAAAGATGATAAAATTGAAGATAAAAAGCACTCACTAAGATCCATTGCAGAGAAAGCAGTAGATTCTATCAAGTCGTGTAGTTTAGTTGAAGTGAAAATTAAACTAATTTATTTTTCACGAAAGAAATATTAATGCACAACCTAAATAGTACAAGTATCCTGAACTTCGATAAGGTATCTGTTTAAAGTAGAAGTAACACTGTCTCAAAAGTTAAAACACTAAACAATAAGTAGGCCTAAACAAACTGCCCAAGTTCATTGCCAATTACAGGCAATCATGCTTTAGAAACTTGCATAACAACATGCAAAGCATGAGCATATGCAAGTGTGATCGGGATAACTTCCCAGAAAACAGAACCCTCCTCTACTGACACATCCACAAGTTTAAATAGTGCCGCGTCATTGAAGTAGAAGTTGGAGTATGCCAATTTCTAATTGGATGTAGAAATTAGCATATTCCAGATTCTGACGTCTCAATTTGCAAGAACACTGAACATGGAGTTAAAACCTATTGACAAGTAATCCTAAAGTGGTCAGCCAATCAGAACAAAGTAACTTTTGGGATTTTGACATTGCATCTACCAATGTACGCATTGCTTGTTTACATTAAGTTTTCTAACAGTTATTACATGCAGTGCTATTCATTTGTCATTATTGCATGTATCGTACATGGATTGCATGCACACGCTAATAAAAGGCGATTCATTTTGTATGCAGCAGCTGTATCATTACCCGTGTGCCCGCAATTGCGGTAGGAAACACGATTGACAGTTACTTAATGAACTGTACTGTTAGTCATGACTTGCGCACATAGCTGAGGTGTGCGATTGACAGCAACTTCATAAACTGCATAATTGGCCATGAATTTCGAGCATAACGGAAACATGCGAACAGCATTACTCCATGAATTGCCCCACTAGCTTCGACTTAAGCGCGTAGTTAAGGTGTGCGATAGACAGCTACTTCATTAACTTTAATGTTAGCCATGACTTGCGCGCATAGCTGAAGTATGCAATTGACAGCTACTTCATGAATTGCACTGTTAGCTGTGAAATGCGCTCATAAAAGAGACGTGTGAGCGACATTATTCCATGAACTGCACCGCTAGCCACGACTTACGTGTGTAGCTGAGATGTGCGATAGACAGCTACTTCATGAACTGCACCGTTAGTCATGACTTGCGTGTAAAGAAGACGTACAATCGACAACTACTTCATGAACTGCATCGTTAGCTATAATTTGTGCGCGTAGCTGAAGTACAAGATCAACACTTCATGAACTGCACACTTAGCCATGACTTGCACACGTAATGGAGGTGTGTGATTGACAGTTACTTTATCTATGACTTGCATCGCAGAGGTGCACTATCAACAGTTACTGCAAGAAAGGTATTGCAAATTGAAGTTAAAAGCTTTTGCAAAAAACGACAGGGCTGGTCGAAGGCAGTAATTAAATAATATAAGGGAAATAAGTTATCCTATATTTCATCATAGCTATAGCAACATGCTAATTTAGACACAACTCTTTCCCTTCAATCATCCTGTTTTTATACTCAACAAAACCATATACATGTTCCCACGGCTCAAAAGAATCCTAGTCCAGAAAACTATATTTTTAAATATTGGTTTTAAAGCAAAAATGCTTAAAGTTCAAATTTCAGTTTTGAGTTCAAATTAAAGTTCATTTTTTTTTAATTGGGAGCATGGCGATCCAATTGCGGAGTCTACCTTCCAAGCCTTTTTTATCCATTACTTTTCTTCATAAACTGATATGTGGCCCGAGCCCCTACGCAATGCATTCTTTTCAAGACTTATCCCTTAAAATCATCAATGCCTAGAGAGGTTGCTAACTACAGACAAAATTCCTCCTCTACTCTCTGGTTTTGACAGACTAAACATAAACAAAAAACATGTGGTAAAATGATGATCAAATATTCCATAAATGAGGGGTAATCCTAGTCCGACTAACTATATTTGTATCTGTTGGTTTGAGACCAAAAATTCTTCAAGAGTTCCAATTTTTAAAACTTTTTGCTCCAAATTGATACCAAGCAAGGAATAGATAAGCAAATTATTAACTTTGTAAGGAAAGAGAAATTTCGTGATTTATCTAATAAATATGAGGAAACACGTCTTTTTCTGCTTTATTTCCTTGATAGGAGAGGTTAAAGCCTTTAACCTCCCCTCTCAAAGAAATAAATTTGAAAGGCTTCTATGATGTGTTTGCTTGCGTTGGAGATTGCCGTGAATATCCTATGGAGATTCAAGCATTCCCCAAACTCCGGTCTGTAAATGATTACGTGGGCCGCCATTCATCTTGCGATCGTATTTCACTAAAACCGCCCGTGAACAGAGCTAGCTAAGGGATTTAACCACCAAGAATCAGCAATTCTGTCGATGACACTTTTGTTGTCTTTGTAAAGGATGAATGCTATTTTGAACAACGTTTGAATTTCTAAAGACTTTTATAACATCGATTGCCGTATGAATGAAATGGACTCAGGTGCTAGTAGAGTAAATTTGACGTCGCAGCTTTATAATTACAAAATTTTAGGATGAATAAAAAATTTTAGGTGTAATTTCAGGAATTTAAGGGAAGCTTCAAATTAATAGGAATTTTAGGTGGAATGCGATCCCTGCATTTTTAGCGATAATTTAAAATAAAGAACTAAAAATAAATAATAAATATAGAAACATAATATATATATTTTTTTAATTCTACTTACCAACATTTGAGCTAGCACCAACTAAAACATTGCCACCAGCATCAATAAAATCTGTTATAGCTTGTACATTAAGATTACCACCAAATTCTAAAAATAAAATGCACATGTTTTTATATTCATAAACATTCATAAGAATTGCAGAAAAAGGCAAATATACAAAACTAAAAAGGAAATGGATTTCAGAAATTAGCAAAGAGTTGCTTTGGATTTTTGATTACTTTCGCTAATCTATTCGCCAAATGAGATATTCTTTTGCCAAATGAAGTTTTTAGTTTGATTTTCCATTTGAAAAATTTCATTTAATTTATAAATTCTCAAATTCCAAAGGTTATAGTTTTGAAAAAGATACATACCCACACAACCACAGACTTCCAGTGGACAGCCAATAAAGCTCCCGTAAATCCTACAACTGTCATATCCTAAGCACGACGTCCACAGACGTCTTACTCAAGACCACCTTGCGATGTGTTCCAATCGTACTCCATTTGAAGTGTTTTATGACGTCTTCTGGAACTTCCGTTAACCTAGAGGGCGCACCATGCGTCTTTCGTCAGTCAACCGCTCTGTGCAAAACGACTTCCGGCGTCCATCTTGATTTTTCGATAAACCGAGAAACGAACTACTTTCACGTGCAGCAACGGTAAGAAATTTTGTTTGTCTTTTAATATGTGAACTGCTGATATAAAATTTTTATAGTTAATCAAAACCTAGTCCGACATCAATATATTGATGTCCGCCTAGGCAAAACTTAAAGACTTCCGACAGAAATCAGTAGATCGCGATTATTCAGTTTTTACGAAATTTCACTTGTATAGCAAAATATTTCAATTTTTCTGAAGTGGAATTGAATAGGTTTGAATCTTTTTAATACTTGGAACACAAAAATAAAGTTTAGAATGTTATAAATTTCTTGATTTGCTTTAATTTTAATTATGTAAACATCTCTATAAGCATGTGATTTATTACCATGTTTCAAGTTTTCTAATCATGCATGGATGAAATGTTTCAAATCTTTCTGTTTTATAATTTTGTTTTTACCATTGGGGGGGGGGGTAAGTTTTTTTTAACCTTATATTGTACAAAGGTACAATATAAGTTTTTTTTAACCTTGTACAAGGGTACAATATGGGAAAAAAATGTCATTTCATCTAGTGCAGAATATTTAATTTTGGGGGCTTTAGCCCTCTAGCCCCCCCCCCCCCTGAATCTGTTAGTGTTGCCGTGCATTAATTGTCTTGGATGATGACTATTAACAAACTCACGAATACTTTATCCAATTCTATTAAGTGATACCTGTCAAGAATTGTTAGCTCTCAAGAAGTGTACTTATCTAAATTTTATTATCCTTGTTTCGGCAAACAGTATTCAAAATTTTCCACTACATTGTACTAATAAACATACCATTCATAACCTCTAATTAATTCACCCAATAAAAAAAATATTTGAAGCAGAAATGCTGATTATATTGTAAAAAGAGCTTGTTTAAAAAACAAACGGGAAAAGTACATCTATGAAACTTTGCTTATGTTTAAAGTTTAGGGATATAAACTCACAAATTATGACAATATTATATAATATATTTGCTGTCATTGTTACCTCAATCACTTCTTTCATATAAAATGAATCTCGAAGATACATGTTAGGATGACACATACTATATTTCAAAATTTAATATTACCTTAATCAGCTTATATTTTAATAATACTATAAATAAAGATAAACACAAAAGTCTCATATCTGTATATTTCCTGTTTGGTTTTATAAGAAAATATAAATCTGTTTTTTATAATGCAATCAGCAGTTTTGTTTATAATTTTTCTTTTATTAGTTAAAGTAATTAAAAGATTTTAAAAGGTTTACTTGTGTAGTAAAATGCGGTATTGATATTTATTATTTACTTGGTTATTGGTTAAATTTAGCTGATCATCAGAAAATAATGAACGGTTATATTTGAATTTTTGTGTGTAATCATCAAATATGACATAAATATTTCAAGTTTTCTGCTATAATATTGAATGGAGCGGTTGGAAATGCCATTGTAACAAGTTTTAATATGTTAAGTCTATCTTAATATGTTGTTATACAAGTCAGAGGTATGAAACGTAGATGTACATGCATAGTCTGTATGTGAAAATTTCCAAAATTGTAACTAATTTTGCAGACAAAATAAAAATTATCTTTTCAGTTTAACATATGCAACAATCACATGCTTATTTTGTCATATTTGGAACCTATTTGCAATTAATTACATATTTAAACATTTTTATTTTATAAGTTACCTAACAGTCTTATGCACTTCAAAAGTTTGTGATATATTTTTTGTCATTTATCATTTTGTTTTGGTGGTTCTGTAAACAGATACGATTTTATTTACAGTTAGATATTATTTTATATTACTCTGTATGTTATAGTTTTCATAAAAAGCTTTTTATTTTAATTTTTAATTTGATTCTTATGTCTCCATTCTCAAAGTTATACTTTGCATTTTTTGTGCTTGGTATCGCAATTTCATCATTTATTTTCAAAATGACATTTTTTGAAAACAAGTAGCAGTTATACAGGAAAGTCATAAGTAGTTTATGTTTCTCTGGGATTTACTTAAATTTATAATTTCTTATTACAAAGTTAAATTTAATTGTACAGTTAAAATTGTATTTTATACTTATTCTGCACACTTATAATAATGTAACATTTCCAATATGTTTCAGAAATTTTAGCTCCCAGTTATTTGTAATTTCATTTTGTTTACTAGTAAGGTTTTTTATACAACATAAATAGCTTGGGTGGTATAAATTCACTCTACATGGAACAAAACTGAAACCTGAAGAACCCTTTTAGTTTTTTGTTCCGCATCTAGCTGCATTTATACATTTTAAACATACGTGAATGAAATATCCTTCCATATGTGATGGAAAATCTTGTGGACATGTGCCTATAAACACTTTATTTAAAAAAAAAAAAACTGATTTTTATATTTGGTAGGATTATTTACAACATATTATATGTTAAATATTGATAGTTTTCTAATTTCTTAATTGAACAGGTCGGAACTCTGTCACCTTCTAATCCTGACCTCAATTACTAGATTCCCAAGTTCTAATGAAATACAGGTAAGCTAATGTATACAATTTTTTTCTTTTTCTATAGGGAACCTTTCTGTTGAAAGGTCCACTATACTGCTTTTTTCTGTTAAGAAAATACACTGTTGCAAAAAAGATTCACCTACAGTCGTTAATAAAACAACATGCATGCCAAGTTTAAGTTTTGCAAATGATCAAACTGTCAGTGCCAATGATATTATAGGGCTCATTAAAAGGACGCAAAGTGCAGCATTTTAAACGACCAGTGTTCTCACTCACAGGCAAATGAAACTTTATTTCCTGCTTTGATACTGCAAATTGTGTACAAAGATGCTATTGAGACATACTCTATGGCTCTAGAAACAGTTGTTAGGTTTTGAGAGAAATCGCATCATAGGCCTAAGGAAAACTGTTTTAACTAACAGACGTATTAGTCACAAAACTATAACTGGCATTTCGGTAAACTGACAAATTAAAAATCATCAGCAACAATTTTAATTTAGCTGTTTAACACTTTGCGGACGGTAAGCGCATCCATGCGTCAACTGTGAAACTGTATTCAAGGACGACAGTCATGCATTCACGTCCAGGAGAAATTTACCCTAAAGGGCGACTGATACCAATGTGCGCTTTCATGTGGAAAATATTCGTTTGAATTTATTTGAATTATAGATGGTGCTAAATATCCATTCTAACATTTACAACATATTTTGCAAATATTTAACCTTGGTATAGGGGGTCCCTATGAATCAGCACTTCATCTAAAACGGTAAAATATGGTTTTTGTAATATAAACAAACAAATCATTTCTGCCAAACTCTTGCTATGCTGTAATTGAGTATATGTTCTCGTTTCGATTTTAGTTTAATGATTGCATTGGTGAATTAATAGAATGTAAGAGAGTATTTTCTTCCAAGTTTGGGTTTTAGTGAAATGTTCGGTAGTGAATTTATTAGGTTATTTCAGATGGCTATGTCAAGACATTTTCATGTATAGAAGAATGTACTAGCATGGTAATCGAACAGAATAGTCATAGAAGTAATGCAGATAGTGAAGATTCGTGGATATTTGGTATTTCTGATGAGTACACAGACAGTTTTTATAAATGCAAATTTTGCAATGTTTGTCTGTGTGTGAATCCATGTTGTTTGAAATACATTATGCGTAAAAGGCGTATTAATTAGTAACAAAGCTATTTTCTTCCTAAAAATTGTACATAATCTCTATTAGCTGTGTAAAGTATTAAGTACAATCATTTTAATATTTTTCCTGCATAACAAGTAACAATTTTAATCAAGTTAATTAATCATTTTTAATCATATGAAATTTTAATATTTAAATAAAAGATAATTTGCGTGTAACATATGCATCTAATGGAAAATAAGTATTTCTTTTATTCCTGAAAAAAGTAGAATGCTGTAGCGGATGACTTTTTTTTTTTTAGTTAGGCTAAGTGCAAAAACTATGCCGTCCTTTGGAACAGTTTGGAAGTGAAATGCTCCATCCTTTGGGCCACATCAGTTCTGAAAAGCCGCCATCCGCAAAGGGTTAAAAGTAATATAGTGGTGCTAGGGTTAGAAATTGGGAGCCGGGTATCAATATTACCTAATTATTTTTACTCGGGTACCAAAATGTTCTACTTGAATGCAATTTTGAAGTTACTTATTATGCAGCCAATAAAATAAATTACTTTTTATTAGCAGCACTCACTGCGCAGACACATGTAATCCATGACGTGCATTGGTTAGGTTGTTAGAAAGAAGATATGTCAGAATTTCTGCTGTACATATATGCATACTGAACATATGCAAGTACATATGCTTACTGATACATGGGGGAAAAAGCAGAAAAGTTAGACAGAGAAAATGATGATTGGATCTAAAATCTTGATTGTCAAAATAAAATTTGTAGATCCAAAATACTCATTTCAACCTAGAGTGGAGCTTGCTAGCTCGGATGTTGTAGCAAACTATTGGTTATTGCGAATTTTTTTTTCTGTCACCTTGAATCTTCTATACTTTTATAATGTTAAACAAAACATATTGCTTATAGCGAACAATTAAATGCATGTATGTTGGATATTGTGAAGTTTTTAGTTTGGGAAAGGTAAAAAATGTGTTTGTTTTTTTCAGATTACTTTAAGTAAAAGCAAAATCTCAGGAGCAACAATAAGTTTGGTGACAAAGATTCATCCCGAGAGACATTAAGCCCAAACATGTAAAGATTGCCTGTGGATGTTTAAATTATAACAGACGTGATGCTCATCTGAAAACAGTAGAGAACCAACAATCCATTTCTGATTCTGCTTATGAAGATACTTCAATGTAAAATAGGTTACAAGAAAAAGGAGTTTCGCTAGGTCTTATTTTTGACGATTATGCTGCAAGTGATGATTGTGTTGAAATAGAATCATAAGAGGTCAGTATTGCTAGCTACAGTTGCAGAAAATACGTTTAATGAATTAAAAAATAAATTGATTTAAAAAGAGATAGGTCAACCTTACTATATTCTATATTGATTTTTTGTTTTACAATACGCAGTCGGATAAGTCATTCTTATAATATTGCTTATCACCTAATCTTTTTATCATTTATTACAGTCTTTGAATTGATTGACAGCCATTTGGGCTATTCTGACTTGACTATGAGGATGTATTGGGAGTAGTGTAAAAATGTTTATCTATGAGTGTAATTAAGGAAATTAATTGTTTTGTATATTATGTCATATAAATTTTTGTCTAGCTAAGAAACCTTAGCTTTATAACATCAATGTTCTGGTGGTAATACAGTTGGCCCCACTTATGTAGGTATTGAATAATAGCATAATTATGTGCAAAGAATATAGCAAAATAAAAAGAAATCCCATTGTAGTAGTAATACTAAATATACTGCTTTATTGCTAGGCAGCCCTTCATTAATTGTATAAAAAGTGACTCTGTCTTCGCTAATTCCTGATACTGAATCCTATTTGCCTCAATTTATCAAATGAACTGTGAGGAGTTATGATTTTAGTCTACAATTTACTGCATATGTAAATTTTTAGATTTCATAGTATGCAATTAAAATTAATTAACAGTAAGTGATTGATTGCAGTGATGGGGAAATTCCTGTATATTGTCAAAACAAATCTATTCCCAATAACAAAAGCTATAGTAAAAATTGGAATCCTTATCTATCTATATTAAATGTAAAATAAATGCTTAACTGTTATTTGTCGTAACTTTGAGAGAAGTGGGGGCGAGTATAATCTATTTTATGCCTTGCAAAATTTTTTTAAAATGTAATACTAAAACTTACAAAGTAAACAACATTATAAGATTACTTATAGGTACACCATGAGTGATATAAATAAATTAATATATAGTATTATGTAATATTTCTAATATTATAGTAACTTTTAATTTGTAAAAGAAAATATTTCTTTACATGAGCATTTAAATGCCTGTGGTATATGTTAAGTATTTTTGTTGTTTTTACTTAATTCACATTTTTTCTGGAAAAAAAAAATAGAGAGAGGGGGGGGGGGGTATATTATTGTACAGTAAGAAGTTATCGTAATTTACTTCATCGCATATTCTAAAAGAGTGTATGTGTTTAAGCAGAGCGGACTCAGACCGTCATCCTAAAGTTTATCATGATTGTTTTTCATACTGATGGTGTACTCCGTATAAATAACATCTACAAAAACTACTAGCTTGTTTATAGTTCAACTTCTGGAATTTATCTGTCAAATTGTAATATAAATTCCATGGGCATCATTTTGCTTTGGGCGAATGTCAGGTTTGGAAACTGGCATCAACACATTTACTTGTTTATTTTTGCACACGGAATCACAACATGTGAAAAAGAGAATATAGTGAAATAAATTAAAGATATAGAATGTCAATATAACTTTAATTTATAACTGATTTAAGTCAAATATGTTTTGAATCAAAGATAGAGTTGTGATATCATTGTGTTTTAAATTGGAATTGTCATTTAAAATGAACTCGCCTTTCATTGGGTATCCCTATTGGAATGAACTCAAATATAGAATCCCTATACTGTTTTTTGAAGTGTGGAACATAATCGTTACGCTTACTTGTATATACACTTATCGTTATTACCTGTATCGTTACCTGTATGTAAATTGTATGGACATAATTTTGCTTTGAGGGAAATTATGAAGACGTCGTTGAAACCTACATTATTTCTTTAATTTATATTTATAATGCAAATATTTTTGGAAAACCAATTATGCTAAGTACTTTTCTGATTTTATCTAATATATATGATTATTGTTTTTCTAGATATATTGCCACGAAGACAATGGATAAACGGAATATTCATGTACTGCTGAAAATTGGAAATTTTGTAGAACTATAATAATATAAATTAAATTGTGTATAATAGATTTTTATTTATTCTATAATAAAAAAAATGTTTTTATGTATGTATGTCTTAATGTATCATACCAAAAATCGGTCCATCTTATAAAGTAAGTATAAAATAATTTAAATAAATTCCTTAAAATGTGGGACATTTTGCATGTCTCTCTAGGGCAGTGTTTCATAAATTGTGATCCATAACTTATACAGATGGACTGTGAATAAATCAAATTATTAGAAATCTCTATAGTATATCACTTGAATTTTGCATATTTGTTTTCAGATTACCAGATTATATCACTAATGAAATATCACGGTAGTGGAAGTGATATTAATTTGACCAATAAATAACATTCTTTTATGATCTAAATTACTTTTACATTTATTGAAATACGCAGAATGTGATTAAGTTTTTTTTATTTGTAAATGACAAAATTTTATTTTCAACTGTAAAAATATTTTACCACTAAAGGAAATTGATAATAGCTGATAGATGGGTCAGAATTTTTGTGTTATAAAGTGGGAAGATTTCATAATTTTCTCAGTAAATAGTTATTTATTATTCGTGGCAAATGAATTTTTGCCAGTAAATCTTATGGAAAAAGATATATAAATCAATGATTTAGAGAAGTAAATACACTCAATGTCTAGTGAAGTAAATACACTATAGTCAGTGCACACTTTATAAATAAATGAATACCATTGTTTTCATGAGTTATTCGTCAGATATTAAAAAACATTACTTTTCAACATGCAGCTATATTTTAAATATGAATAAATCAAAATAATTTATAGAAAGTATATGAAAGTTTTACTTTCTATACTTTCTATAAATTCTGCACATGTTCTTATTTAAAATTGAATGGCATCATTTATGACACTTAAGATATTGATATATTACATTTTTTTTTTAATTTAAAACTGAAAAAAGTCAGAAAATGTAATCCCATGAGAGATTCATTCACGTGACACATATTTGGATCAAAATGGACTAAAATATGAGGAAATAGCAGTATATCTGTATTCCAAGGTTTAACTGAAAAAATATTAGTAGACAGAAGGCGACAAATGTCTTCCCTACTAACAAGAACACATTGACTATTAACACTACAAATAAGTTGATTACTTTTAAATAAATACTAGTTTTTGTCATCAAACAAATGAAATTTGGATGTCATAAATATAAACTATATTGACTACTGGATTTCTTTTATGATAATTCGAATGTTGTAATCTTAAATGATCTATTAAGATGATATTCTTTTCCTAACTGTTTGTTTCTTTTTTTTTTATTTCCCATGTTAACCTATGGGAAATAATCTCTAGCTTGCCTGTTATCTACCAATTGTAGATTTAGAAAAGAGAAAGGTTTATGCTTTTCTTAAAAAATCTGCAAAATTAAAGTATTCTCTAGTATGTTTATAAAAGTAATGTACATTCATTTTACAAAAATATTAGAAATACTTCTATTTTAACAATTTTTTAAAAACACATTTCTATTCTCAGAATCTATGTTTAATAAAAACATGGAAAAAGATTAAAAAAAAAATAAAGTAATTAGTGATTTTGGAACTTTAACATGGGGAAAATAAAACAAGCAGCTAGAGGAAAAGCATCCTGAAAAATCCTAAATCCTCCTGTAATGTGCTAGAACACGTCCCATAATATCCCTGAAGAAACCTATAGAAAGCCTAGAACCACTGTCAATCCTCCTAAAAATAGCTCCAAAAGCCTCCAATGATATGCATAAGACATCCCATAAGTCCCGAAAGCCTTCAATGGTATTCCACAAAGCATCCCGAAACCTCCTGTGATATGCTGCAATACGTCCCACAAGTTCCTGAATATTCCACTAAAAGCCTAAACACATACTGAATAGGATCTCCATAGGCTCCAGTTACATGCCGTAAGACATCCCGTACGTTCCAAAAGCCTCCTGTGGTATGTCACAAGACATCCTACAGGTTCCTAAAGAATCCACTAAAAACCTAAACACATCCTGAAAAGTCATTAAATCATCCTAAAATGGATCTCCAGAGGACGTAAAAAAAAGAGACATTTGTATCTCCTATGGACCTCCTTAAGACGTCTTTAGGAAAATGTAGGACTTCCTTAGGAAGTCCTGAAATCCTGCATAGGACTTCCTCTGGACTTATTGTGGACGTACTTGTGTTGTGTGGGTAGAAGTATACATTACGATTAATATGCCACGATTTTTTATTTTGACATTGAGAGAATTCAGAACTGCTAAAATTTTCACCAAATTCAATTTTGTTTTGAAAATTGTGACAATGGCAATCAGAAGTGCACTTCTGAGTAAAGTTGGTAATAAAGGCATTGTTCCTAGAATTTCTTGAGCATTCAGACAATTGAACTAAGTAGACTAATTTTTTTATGCATGTGTGGTGACTCAAATGTTTCGACTAAACTTTTGAATTATATTATTCTGAACTATGTTATTTTGTAATATTTAATTTAGTAACTGTATGTAAGAAACTTTATTCTCAGAATTTGCATATGAGAATTTCTTAAGCTATCCTATCCTCATCATTGGCAAATTACTTGCCCTGTGACCAGAGGCATAGCAAGGTCAGATGGTACCCGGTGCGGAAAATTTCTTGTCAGCTCCCCACCCCCCATTGAAATTGTAAAAAGGAGGAAAAATAAGATACTTACAGTTGCAAGTGTTATTTTCTGGTTTATTTACTGTGCTTGATTACTTTGTGCTTGACTGTGTGTGTTGTTGTTAAGACCCAGACCGTCCGACCTACCAGAAAGGTGTAAGGTAACTGTTTGGACGGCCGGGAAGTGCCACCCAATTTAGACCGGAATCCAGTGGGGGAAGCATCCACAGGGACCGTATCCTCCTTCCCCTACCACCAACCTCTCGGAAGGACTTACGGACCCACATGTTTAACGTGATCGTACTCCACATGAACACGGCGGCAGTTGTGGCAGCGTGCAAATCCAGCGCGCAAATCACCGGGCTACCGCACCCGAAATGTGCCAACAGCACGCGGTGTTACCAGGTGGTCACCCACCCAAGTACTAACCGCGCCCGATGCTGCCTGACTTCGGTGATCTAACGAGAACCAGTGTTTTCAGCACGGTACGGCCGTTGGCTTGATTGTGTGTGTGTGGTTTTTTACACTGTAAGCATATGCACTTAAAACCTTTTTTTTCCCTAACTTTACTCTCTCTAAATTTTGAAACCACATCATCAAAATCAATTCCTTTCGCTACATTGTTTTCAATTGACAAGAAAGCTAAGCCAGAGAGCCGAACTTGACTCATGGTGGACCTAAGATAACTCTTCATTAATTTCAATTTGGGAAAACTCCTCTCACATGATGCTATACTGAAACACATAATGTTAACAAGAATCTTAAGGCTAAAGTCAGATTTGGTACAGAATCTGAAAGTTCATATTCAACAACAAACTCTAAAAATCTTAAAGAAGACCATTCCAGAGAATCTTCTTTTGAAACTTTGGCAGCTTGTGGATGTCTTCTTAGTCATGGAATCTCTCTAAGAATTCCATCTTCAGAAAGTTCATCATAGTTTAAGACTAAGTTTTGTATTAACTATGGAAGTTCGTCTTTTGTAGTTGTGATCAGATTTTTGGGCTCAAGAACTGCAAACCGAGCTGATATACTTTCCATATCTTTGCAGCTATTGTCGATTTCATGATAAAACCTGTCAATGCACTCTAACATTGATCTTTTCAATTCTTCATTCAACGTAAGTAGTTCATCTTTAGTCTTTTCTTCAGGCATCATTTTCTTCTTTCTGACGGTTCTTCTTTTCATTAAAGGAATGTCCATCTCTTCAAAAGTGTTCGTTGCAAACTGCAGTGCTATCTCCACGATTTCATTTCTTTTGTCTTTCAAAAAGGTCTTCAGACTTCTCATTTTGATAATACATTTCTCAAAACTGATTCCAACAAACTGTAGGTATTTTTGAGTGTGAAAAACTCAGACCACACGACAAACCCGAAGGCTTACTGTAGCAAGGTGTGTGGCCAGAGATATTTTTGAGTGTGGTTTACTTCTTCTAAGACATTACTTCAGAAATACAAAAAACATAAAGAAAAAAATCACATATTGCTGGCAAAAGCGTTTGCCCTGCTCCTCTTGTTTCGACAGTTTCTGTGGGATCAAAGTTCTTCTATAGCATCAACAATTTTCTTGAAATTAACATATACAGGTTTTACAGCTTCGTAGTGAGCACTCCATCTTGTATCTGAAAGTCTCTTGACTGTAACTCCAACATTAGTTACAAGGATCGTCCATCTGTGTGCGGAAACTGAGAAAAAGCAGTACAGACTTTCTAAGGTCCCAAAAAAAGGTTACATTGTGAAACGGTTTCAAAAGAATGCACTCCACACAGATTAAGAGAGTGATTTGTATAAAGAACAAATAATGCTTTAGGATTAAGTTTACGAATCCTCGCTTGGACTCCAGAGTGCACTCCACAGCCATTGTAGAGGCATTGTCATACCCCTCACCTCGACACAATGTGATATCCAGCCCGTTCTGTTCAATTGCATACTTTGAACCAGCTCAACTAGCTGTAGTAAATTTCCTCTGTTTTCTGCTAATGTATGCTCTCTGTGGCCACGGAATGGTAAATTTTGTTGAGCGAAAAATAATGTTACATCTAAGAGCCTTTTCAAAATATCTCTCCAATTCCTTTTTTCTGTTTCTGCAACAGTCTGGCTAAATTGATCAATTGTTTTGTTAGCAATTAAACTTGCTAGTAACGTTTTCCATTTTTCAAAACAAGTTCTCTTATATAACTCAAATAACTCTTTCATAAGTGCGAACAAGAATACGGTGAATAATATAAAAATGGGAGAGGCTATGCTAGAGAGTCAGTAAAGGGAAATATTTATTATTTCCATTTATCAGCCCTGAAAATTGAAATACTTTTTCAATAATGTACCGCTATTCTACTCCCGCTGAACACGAGTCAAGTGCTATAATCTTCGCAATGAGAATTTCTTATAAATGAAATGTTCTACTTAATTTCGCTATTTTGCAGCTTTGGCTTAACATACAAATACAAACAAATAGAATGCATCATAGCATTTACGTTACTTACCAAACTCAATATAATAGAGAAGATAATCACAATCAATCAATGAACTAAAAAATGTAACAAAAATGAATTCAGCAAGGTACTTATAAGCTTCAGTAATAATGCACAACTAACTCAACAGAATGACCTGGGATGACTGATAGGCACGGCAGCGGATAGGATTGGTTGCCTTGTGAGTGATGATGAGTCACCGATTGTTTACCTCTCGCTCGAGTACAAACTGCAGAGACAGACTTCGGCGGAAAGAAACACCCCCTCCCCTACCTTATCTATACTCTCTCTACTCTCTCTACTACACAGCATCGAATTCAGCCGTGTTTAGTTGTGTTTGTTGACTGAACTAAAAAATTCCAAACTTTCAATACCTATTATGTTGACTTGTTGAGGTTAATTAATTGTAGGATGAAGTTATTAAATTAGTTTTAAATAATATTACTTTTTCAAAAAAGTATTGTGAGCCCACCAATTATTTTTATTTTAAAAACACATATTTTTGCCATTTTGTCACCCCCCTTAGTGATGACACCCGGGGCGGTCCGCACCCACCGCACCCCCCTTCCTACGCCACTGTCTGTAACATTAGACACATCAAGACTATGTAATTAGGGCTCTGCTCCCATCATTCTCTCCTCTTTGATCTGAAAGATATGCACATAGCCAGCTGATTGACTTTTACGCCACATTTGTGTTACAATTTTTTATTTTTAACACAGTGTTTTTATGTTTTAACCAGTGCTTACTTTTTAAAAAAATTTTATAACTTTAAATCTGTTAAATTTGTTATTAAACATTAAGTTTGACAGCATGGTGTTATTCTTTAAATTGGTCCCCATAGGCAAGATTTCAACATTTTCATTGGGGGAGGGGTTAAGTTGGACATAAGATGAAGTCATATGATTTGTCTCCAAAATTTAGTCACATGATTTGACTTCAAAATTTAGTTGTGATACACTTTTGTATGTATATATATATATATATATATATATATATATATATACAGGCAGATCCAATGGTTTATAAGTTATTGAAAACAGGTAGTTGGCCATAGAAGCTTCACCATCATTTTTTATTACAATTTATTTATTTTATTTCAGGACGTAAATAAAAAAATTTTACTACAGCTCAGTTAGTGAACTGAAAATCACAATGTTTCAAAAATTATTAATCTTATCTCTAATGCGCCCATGCGTATAGTGTTGATTTCGATTATGCTGCACTTATACATTCATGCAGCGGCTAGTTTTCTTTTTTAAAACTGATTGCTAAAACAGTTAACATAATACACACACAGCAGAAGACTGGTCACTATAGGCCATAAAGTCAAAGAATTATTATTGATAAAGTTTTATTAACAATTTATAATAATGAAAAATGATATCTATGCTGTCTATAGCAGAAAATCTGAAAGATGTGCAGTCTTAAAATTTGATACAGGAGTACCTCAGCTCTCAAGAGAAAGCACCTAGTAGCAAATTTAATGAAAATGTGCAATAAATCATATTTTCTTCAAGAAATTTGAAAGGAAAAAAAAAGCTGTGATACTGTCTCAGTAATTATTTGAGATTTCCTCATTAAAATTTTATATAAAAAGCTTATTTTATTTATTTTAATTAAATATACATGCAGTTTAACCAATAACTGATATATCTGTTTTATACTATACCTACCATATCCTCTTTGAAATTTTAAATGTGTATCCAATCATAATTATTGATTCATATGAACGCATAACATAACAAAAAATGATTAGCCAAAATATAGAACATTACAAAATCAAAGATAAATCATCATACAAAAATTATCATACCTTCAACTGATGGTGAGAATATAACTAAATGCTTGAACAAATATTCTCCATACTTCATTAGAGTTAAACCTGGATCATCAGCAGTCTTAAATGTTAAATGAAAACCTCGATCTAGACAAAACAAAACATCAGTAATTACACAACCTTAAGATTATTCAATTTCAAAACTTAACATTTAAACTAATATTTGTACTAATACTGAAAAATGAGAATTGCAAAATATTAAAAATAATATTTAATATAATTGTCAGATTTTAAAAACAAATTATAAAGAATTCATTCTATTATCCTGCAATTGCTCATCTAATCTAATGACAAACAAATTTTGAATAAAGAATAAGAAACATCCTTCAACGCAATTAAGGAACATGTAATATAGCGATGTTTATATATATCTTGTTTAGTTTTAGAATAAACTGCTAAATCTTCAAGGAAGTTTAGGGCAGTTCGTTCTTAGCAGTTGTTAAGGGTGCATACTGTTCTACCCAGGGACAGATTGACACCATCAAACCAGCTCCGGCAAATAATTTATGTGGCCTACCTATACTCAAGTTATTCTCTAATACAACTTTTCCTCAATTGTCTTTCATGGGAAAACAGGTGTTCCTTGATAAAATTAAAAAAAAAAAACTTTTCAAAAATTAATTTTCTATATTTAATTAAATAAGGTGAATTTACCTATATTCAGACTAAGTTGTCACCTAGAGCTAAGAAAACTGACGAAGACCTCTATTCTTCTGTTGCCACTACAGAAACAAGCTTTGCTTAAATGATACAAAAACTGCGAAACTAGCAATAGGATATTGTTTGAATCTACATTTAAAAAGCTTTATTTATGAAATATAAAAGTAGCAATTTTTAGCATTTTAAAAAGAAGTAGGGGTGTTTTTACATTTGATGCATCACTAATATGAGTATGCAATTGTGTTAGAGAAGTCCTTGTTAGAAACATGCTCATATTTAGAAACTATATTCCAATTTTAGATAATGGTAAACATGGCACATTAAACTTGCACTTCTAAATTCACAACAAATTCTAACTGTCAAAACATTCTGAAGCTGACAAAATGTTATATAAATCAAAAGTTTTATAATTATCTAGACAAAATAAATCAGCTTTAGTACTTTGAGAAATGGTTTGAAGGATTTGAATTTGAGCATAACTTGATTTAAAGTAAAATACTGTACTACATTACCACAAGCAGTATCAGAAAAATATATTTATAAATTCATTTTTTTTTAGCTTTGATATGAAAGTTGTTCTTATAAAATATTCCCAATTCTTTAAAAAACAAATTAGTTGGTTCTAACAAATGTCAAACTGATTGACTGGATACATGAGGTTGATTTGTGTTAATATATACTATTTTAATACATTTAAAAGTACAACAGACCTCTGGTCGCTGTGCTAAGTTCTCTTTGAGCCACCCACCTCTAAGTCATAAGTCAATATATTTTAACATTCTTGGCGAATTTCAGATATCAAATTGGGATGACCTCTCAATCATAGGCACCGACTACAGGGGGCAGAGGGGCACGAGCCCCTGGTTAACTTTTCCAAAGGGGGCTTTGCCCCCTCTGAGAAATTTCAAGATTTTTTTCTAACTTCATATTTTACTAAATACCAAAAAATGAAATTTTTTAGACATAAAAATAGAAAGAAAATCCTATCATCGTAAATGTCACATTTCAGTTCAGTCTTGTTCATATCTTCCTTACTATAGCTCCCTAAACTATCTTGCACACAAACCAAGCTCATCTTTACTCCCAAGAAACATGTTTACGCTAATGACAAAAACACCTGGTTATCAGAACTTTTTCAACTGACCACCTAATTCAAGAAGAAATGGAATATTTACAGCCATGTTATTGGCATTTCCAAAAAATAGCTGTTTCCCTCCAGTAATAACTATAAATGATTACCATGAAATAGAGATGACTTATTTTGTCTACCTAAAGAGATCTTATCTGTAATTACTCCTCGATTCTATATACCAGTGCTATCTTTACAGGTGGTATCCATTCCGTTTGAAGCTGCAAACCCTGAGGGTAGCTTTATTCCTGGTAGGCACTGGACGTTTGGCACAGCACCGTACCCAGGCAAGGGCCAGAGGGAGCTAAGTCCTCCGCCCCGCAAGAGGTATACTCAGCCTACCCCTCTGATAAAAATATTAAAGCTTTAGTTGTGATAAGTATTGTCACCAACATGTCATCCAAATTTTGCATAAAAATATTTATGTGATTTTTTTTATAAATTGCTTTGTTTTAAAGATTTTTTAATTTAGCTGAATGTGTGGTTATAGTAATGATCAATTTATTCACATATTTAATTTAAAAATATTTAAATATTAAGACAATAGTATTTGGATACTTTTGTATTATTGCTAGGTTCATTGTTTTAATTTGTGTCAAAATCAACTGATAGACAGTTAAGAGTTGATATTAAGAGTTAACGTGTATTAACTTTCAGATTTTTTTTTATTAATTAACAGCTTTGCTACCAGTTAATGCTTATATTAAAATCCATTGTAACTATTATATATTATAATATTGATGCATAGTAACTATATGGATTTTCCTTATCAACTCTTAGCTTCCTTTCTAATATAAATAGGCCTATAAAGATTAAAAATATTTATTGTACAATAAATAAAACTGCTGATACCTTTCTTTCGACCCAACCCGTCCGACCTACCCAAAGGTGTAAGATATCTGTTTAGACCTGCAGGACAATGCCATCTAATTTCGAATGGAACCCAGTGGGGGCGACATCCACAGGGACCGACCCTCCTTCCTTTGCTACCAACTGCTCGGAAGGACTTTCAAACCCACAAATTTAACGTGCTCTTACACAGGGACAGTTTAGGCAAATCCGGAAATCGAACTCGAGTCCTCCGAGTACAATCTCCGTGACTTAACCAATCAGTTATCTCACTCCAAAACTGCTTTTTGTAAGACAATAACTTACAAAACTTCCTTGAGGAAAGCATATGTATATCAATTAGGTGACTACAGTTGCATTATAATTCCCCTTTTTCAGGTCAAAATAACAGTATGCGCTCTTAACAACCACTACTGCCGTTCGTTGAACAATTCGTTCTTGGTGGTTGTTAAGGGCGCATACTGTTCTTTTGGCCTGGAGTAGGGGCTTATTATGCCTTATTATGTAGGGGCCTTTATGCAAATGACCTCGAACCAATTGTAGTCACCTAACTGACATATGCTTGCTTTCTTCAAGGCGGTCTTGTAAGTTGTTATATCTTTATCTCTTATCGAGGTAAATATCTACCAACTTGATACCTACATTTCTGACCTTGAATGTTCACGGGAGCGAAAGTGCCTCCTCGCGCTCCCCTATGTGCACCCACAGAACATTTTCCAGAGAGCAAACTCATGGATGAGACGTACAATATTGACTAGCTTGATACCTACATTTGTGACTTTGAACGCCACTATTGGCACCCATGGCTATAAGTGTTGAAGATCCAAACCACTTGACTGGTCCTAGGGCTTACAGCAGCTATTTGAGTGGCTGAGAGAGATGGCTATAAGTGTTGAAAGCCCAGACCACACGACCAACCCAAAGGCTTCTGGCAGCTTATTGTGTGGCCCGATGGCTATAAGTGTATAAAGCTTCAGACTTCGCAGAGACTTTTGTGGGGTCTGGAAAGTCTATTTTTCCACCTCTGGGGAAATCAAAATTTCAACTCCATTAGGTTCTGTCCTGAGGTTACTAGTATAAGCAGGGAGCCTTTTCAATGGGCACCCATAAGGGAGGGAAAGGAGGCACTTCTGCTCTCCTGGACATTCAATGTCCCAAATGTGGGGATCAAGGTTGTCGATATTGTACATATCATTCTTGAGTTTGCTCCCTTGAAAAAGTGCTATGGGTGCCCATGTTTATAATATTGACAATGGGACAGAACCTAATGGAGCTGAATCTTTTTGTTTCTTTCTTGAGGACGAATAAAATTGGTGGGAGTGTCAAAAATACTTTTTCTGTCCTTCACAGCTTAACCGAATTAGCTTATATTTTGCGCAAATATTGTATTTGAAACAATCATAACTGTGAAACTCAATATATCTTATATCAAGAATATTAATTTCCCCAAAGGGACAGAAATTATCCAAATAACTTAAACTTCATTTTCCAAGATATTGAATATTCATCAATTTGAAGTCATTTTTATTAATTTTGTGTCATTTTTGCCAATTTGACAACATTTTAAATAATATGTCAAGTTGACGATATTTTGTTAATTTATCAACAAGCATTACAGACAGACAAACAAATAAATTACATTTAATGTATTGTTTGATGTCAAAATACAAAACTATTGCAAAACAGTGTCTTCTCTCATGAATGAAACCTACAAGAATAATGCTAACACAGTGGCTACATAATATTGCACATGGAATGGGAACATATTTCACGGTAGTTTGCACAGTTTTAGTTTCATGTATTTTTGAAAATTTATTTGAAAAACGTACAATATATCAAGAATGGCTCATGCTAGTATTCCAAAGTTTATGTTATTCATTTTCTAATGAAAAATTAAATAAAAAATGATATTTTATGTAATAATATTAAAGGTTCTGATTTTTTTTCAAAATTTCATTCAAAAACTTGGAGTTGGTTTCCAAATATTTGATTGCTTATAAAATCAATAGACTTCTAGTATTCACTGACTGTAATAATCGTAAAAATTTTCGTTTGAAACATTTCATCTGCTCGTTAGATATCGCATCCACTGACTCAAGGATGCACACACTAATATACATACACTGCAGAGTTCACTTTGGCGATAAGAGTTTGCAATTTCGTCCCAGTGGCTAAATGATAGAGCATCGGCTGGCCAATTTGAAAATCCAGAATTCGATTCCCGGTTGGAGTAGCAACGTTCTTTACAACACACACTAATATACGTACATACACATACACTAATATACATGCACATACATTAATATACATGTGCGCGCGCACACACACACAGATATCATTTTAAAAACATTCAATTCGATTTCAAGGATGTTTGAAACGAGCTCTACAGTCGAAAACACAAACTAGAATTCAAGTTTTCGACCTCATCATAATACTTTCCCTATACATCATATCAGTGTTTTTCAAACTTATTTTGTCACAAAACCCTTTTGAAATTTAATTTGATGGTAGAACCTCAAAATAAGGAAAAACCCTTGTTGTCCAAATTATGCATCAAAATTTTACTCGTTTTTAAATGAAAAACGCTGCATTATACTAGGTATGTCAGAAAATTGTCAAATGTAATTTATTGCTCCCACAAACTGAAAATGTTAAACAAATTTCCTTAAAATGTCATAAATTTTGCATTTTTAAAATGACAAATATTCCCTCCTTTCAAATAATCTTCAATTTTCGTCACTGATTCTTATATTATATAAGTATTGAACAACATACGGATACATATATTTACTACTAAATTTCGCATATAATCGCTTTATTCAAATAATAAATTATATAGGTGTGTAGAACATTTTTTAAACAAATTGCAAACAATCTGTGTGGAGTACAAAAAGTTCTTAAATACATGTATTTTCATAGAATTACTTTAAAACCAAAAAATACATAATACATGATTTTAAATAATCTGATACAAATGTATTTAATCAGTTTTCATGAACAATATCGCAGATTAAAAACAATTAGTCTTTCCCTCCGCTTTTTCAGGAATTTCAAGAATAGTAGGTATACCAGAACTGGCGATGAAACGACATTTGGCGTGTGATGTGAAAGAAGGGTTCTGCCGTAGGATACTCTTTGGCTTACCGCCATTCTGCTGTAATAAAACACAAGATTTGTGTTCATCATGCGATAAGCCCACCTATGGAAAATGCCAAGAACTGTGCATCAAGAACGCTTATTGCAAAAAATGTGTCAAAGAAATATAATGCTGTAACCATATTTTCGTTTTGAATTAAAGGTATGCTGTAAAGGTTTTCTGTGGTGGTCAAATTGACCACTGCCTGTCATTCTACGTAGTTCAAAATATTGTTGTTCTAGTGTTAAAAATTGTAGTTTACCTTGCCTTGGGTGCAAATTATTCTAGAGGCGGCCCTGGATCCCATTTGAACAAGTCTATGGGACTAATGTTCTACAATTTTCTGTGAGGTGGTTGTCATTTAGAAATAATCTTCTCCCCTTAGGCAATGACACCTAGAATCAGGGTAAGAAATTAGCGGGGGCCATGCGCGAAATGCGACCAAATTTTTAACGTTCGCGACTATGATTTCGGAATGGGGGGCCAAATCGCGACTAGAATTAAATCACTATAATTTACCAAAAATAACCGAGGGGAAAAAAAATTTGTTCTTTTATAAAACAATAAGTCACTTTAAAATTTTTTATTTTCATCATGTTTAAAGTAACCTGAAAGAATCAGCCCACATTCACTATTAAGCGACATTCATATTTTTGACGCAATTAATTTGCCAAATTCTGAAGATAAAGATTTATTTACAAATTATGGAAGTAAAGAACTTGATATTATTCTTAAAAATTTACCTTCATGTGTGCAAATTGATGAAAATGAAGTTAAAGAAGAATATTTGGAATGGAAATTTTGAGCTGCAGATAAAAAATCACAAGATTCAAATGTTTTATGGGATAGATTATTTAATAAATCAGAATCTTCAGATGAATACAGCAATTTGCTAAATATTATTTCATTTCAGCTTATAATATCATTCAGTACTGCTATTTGTGAACGAGGGTTCAGTATAATGAATCTTATAAAAACGGATGTTCGAAACAGATTGAAGGTTGAAACACTGAATGATGCATTATCCGGAAGTATATATATTTGGCAAGCAAATAAAATATTTAGATTAGGCCTATGTGGTTTTACCGTGTATATTTTTTATTTCATTAAAATGTTTTATTTTGGGCCTTAAAAATTTTCAAATGGCCCACAATAAATTGATGCTGGGGGCCATTCGGCCCCTAATTTTTTTTTCTAATTTCTTACACTGCCTAGAATAGTTCCAGGTAGCTTTACCTCAGGCCCATTTTCCTCAATTAAGTGTTAAGTTTTTCAACACATTTACAGTAGCTGAAAGATCAAAAAGCTTCTCTGTGTGTTGATATTAGTAAGATATTTATTACAGACTATTTATAACTTTTAGGTTTAGTAACTGGTGGTTTTCGGGAGTAAAGATCCAACTGTTGCCTTTTTCCAAAGGTCAACTTTTCTCTAATAAAGATTGTATTAAATCGTAGATACATGCCGGAATCGCTGTTTGCATCGACTCCAAATAATTGAGCTGGAAGTCATGGGAGTCACCCGAAAATAAGAACCCTTTGGTTCTTCTTGTTGTAACATATGCTTTATTGAAATCTAATCCATAAATAGAAATCTCATCACATACAAAAGAACAAGCAAAGCAGCAAACAGGGGAACACAGAGAACACCATCAATGCAACAGAAAAGAGTCCAAGGAAGCACACGGCGAAGAAGTGGCAGTCATTCTTTATCATTCCATAAGATTCCTAGTATTCCAATAAAGTTTAATGACATCTCCCTTGCATTGGGCATCAATATCCAGTCCTGGACACCCAAGAAGAAGTTCTGAGTTCATTCTGCCAACATTACATATTGGGCAAATGTTCGTGGGGAGAACACCTATTCTATTTAGGTGCTCTGCTAAACAATCAAACAATCACACATCAATTAGCGGTTTTCAATCTAAAATTGGCAACCGCTTCTTTACGTGGTCTAGCGTTGAAAATTTTCCAATTATCTTGGATATCAAGCCACATTTTACCCCTAAATTTAGTCATAAGGTTATCCTTATAAGTATTTATCATGTCTCTATGTACAAACTTTTTAAAGGATTCTGGTGGAACAAGTATTTGATTAATATTTACATTATTTCCCTTCTTGGCAAGCAGATCAGCTGCTTCATTTCCGTTAATTCCCACATGGGAAGGTATCCATTGAAAAACAATCTGTTTATCTCTACTTCTCAAGTATTTTATATTTTTCTCTATTTGAGTTATTATCAGCATTTCTGAGTGATGGTTTGTCGATACGGCCTGGATAGCTGCACTGGAGTCCACACATATTACAAAATTAGAGTAAGAGTTATTATTAACTCTGAATATCAAGCTGTTAATTGCCAAATGAATAGCATAAATTTCAGTATCAAAATTGGTCATATATTTTCCTACAGGAGCATATTGAGAAAACAATTCACAATAAACACCCGCCTCAGCTGTTTCATTTATTTGGGACCCATCAGTAAAACTTGTCCATTGGGGTTCAGAGTATTTTTCTTCCATCAAGGACATCGCAGCATCTTTCAGTATTACATCAATATTATCTTTCTTTGGTTCTTGATACAATTTATCTCTTGCTTTTCGAATCGGTGAGTGCACTAAAAGAAATAAAGTCGGGTATTAGACAAATTAGACACCGAGCTTGCGATCATGTGAAATCTTTATTCTCCACCATCATTATACAATCTACCATATCTCTGGAATGAAGAGAGGCAAGTGAGTGATCCATATCATCATCTGCTGGCTTTGCAAGCTCCTCTCAATGCGACTTCTTTGATGGGTGTCTTGTGTGTTATACCCCCTTGGAGTGGAGTACCTTCATATATATGTTCTTATAGGCCACCATGATCATCAGACCACCGTAGTCAACTTCTTCGAATTTTGTCTCAGAATTCAATAACGCATGGATCACCCCAGCTCCATTCTTGGAATCTCAGTTTCCCTCATGTTCGATGACAAGCCTAATGCCTTTATTCTGCCTCCCTGAGTAGATTGTGATGGTGATGAAAATCTTAATGCCTTTGTTTTCGAATTTCTTAGCTGGCATGCTTCTACACAAAGGTCTATGACTACACAAGAGCCAAAAACTGTATTCTGTTTTTCTGACGTTCTTCTGGGTTTCTCAGAGATAATTTTCAGTAACAAGCAAGAAATTGTTTATTGGCCCTTGATCAGCCCAATTACTGATGGCCCACCGGTCATCTGCCCAATGTCTTGCATGTCCAACTCTCCCCTAGTTCTACCAGTTCTTTTGGCCTGAAGGAGGGGCTTATAATGCTCTCAAAACAATTGTAACCTTGATGTAGTAGCAATTTACCAAACTGACATATGCCTGCTTTCTTCAAAAAAGTTTCATAACAGCAGTTTTATCTTTTGTAATTAAAATTTCAAGTTAAAATTTGAAAAAAAAATATATTATATTTCATTAGTAATTCCATTAGCTGCATCTACTAGATACATTTTTTTTTCTTTTAAGTTATGTGTGCATCAACAATTTAAGTACCGTAATTTCCCGTCTATAATCCATGGGTTATCTACTAAAAAAAGGGCCAAAGTGTTGATGCAGATTATCTGCCGCAACTTTTTTCAAGCAGAAAAAAGAAATCAGGAGTATTCACTAATAAATGGTGCTGTAAACTTGTTCGCTGCACATTTATAACTCTTTTACTTTGCATATACATTACATAGCATGCCATTTTAGATTCTAAAATTTTGTAGCTAAGTCAGTCTCTATCGTGATTGTGAGAAGTGAAAAATATCAGAGAGAAACAGTATTAGCTACACTGCCAAATTCAAACAAAGTAGAAGTCTGTAACAGAGAAGCAGGATGTTTATTTATTGATGAGTGAAATGTCTGATGACCGACAAAATAAACAGAAATTGGAAAACAACAGTGACAGAAAAGACATTCTTTTCATTATGGAAATCTGTCTTGGCCGACATTGGAGGATGAACTTTATATAGATTTCATCCAAAAGAGAAAAGGGCATACCGATATCAACTGTTAAAATACATTTAAAAGTTAAGTAATAGCACAACAGACGGAAATACAGAATTTTCAAAGTGGGACAGGGTCATTCCATGCCACTTCAACCAGAGCATATCACTCAATCCATCAAATTTTTCTGAAATTTTATATAAAATTACATACAACAAATTTCTACCATGCAAAATTTTAGTTTATTCTGTGGATTAGTTTTCAGGAGAGGTGGAAAGTCTGGCAGGAAAAACATTGGCTAGCTTGAGCCCTTCCTCTATGCCTTTCAATAGATAATACGAATGCTTAAAAATTAAATCCACCCCCTGCACTTGCGCCAACTGCGGTGGCGCCCACCCAGCCAGTTACCGTGGCTGCCCTAAATTCCCCAAACCCAAGCCCAGGCTCCCCATAAACTTAAATCAAAACAACAAATTTAATTCGAGGTATGTCAGTAAAAATATTTCTTATGCAAAATTGTTCCAAAGTGACGCGGAAGATTTCCCCGAGCTCCCAACCCATCCTGTTAATAAAACTAAAGTACGAACCCTCCCATATCCACTGAATCTAAGGAAAAAAAAAAGAGTTAAATTGAGAAATCATTGGTTTGCTATGTGGCTATCAGAGCTATTTTTCCCCAAAACATATTCATGATTGCTACACTAAGGTCATTCCGTCCAGCTGTCCAAATAGATGCTCATGTCCTTGTTGATGAGTCGGACGGTCTAGGTCTTCAACTAAGGTCATTCCCCTTATGAGAGCTGCTGAGGATTATTTAGATAGGATAAGTATATTATATGCTAGCCTAAACGGCCTCTCCGTCGACTCTAAAGGTCAACACACTCATGAATAGTTGTTTTTTGAGCCCGTTCTGTTGTACATTGTTTTCCGCGTGTATTTTTATGCAGCTTTTCATCGATTCAAGGCCAGTGCTCCACGGAGCACAGCGTGACACCCCCCCTCTCTCTTCGAGGAAAATTTGTTCCTCCTTTTCAAAATTTATGCGACTCGATAGATTCCTGCTGTGACTTGTCACAATAGGAATTGAAGAGCACCGCCTGTTTCTTTATTGAACCTTCTTTCCTATAATTATCTTTCGTTACTATCCCCCTCCGCACTTAAGATTGAAGTTTAAAGGCAGCCTTCCGCTGCCTGGGTACTTCGTTAATGGATATCCTTGAATCCTTGAATCCTGTGGATTAGTTTTTTAGCAATAAATTTTCAAAGAAATGGAATTCATTTGGTACTGCTTTGTGAATGCATGAAATGAAAATCTCATGTTTGATAAAATCCTTTCTTGGTCTGCACCAAATTGTCAAAAACACATTTTTCCTGTAGATATTTTAGAATATATGCTTATTGTTAAACAGCATGCATTTTGACAACATTTTAATTTAAACACTGTTATTTTTATTAACTGGTATCAGTTTTATAGGAAGAATTGAAATACAAAAAAATATATATATATTTTAAATATTTCTCTTGTGACTATATATTGATAACTAAATTACATAATTTTAAATCATATCAAAGCTTAATTAGATATGTTTTAGTTACCATCATTCCTTTTGAAAAAACAAGTCCCTTTTTACTTTCTTCCCAAAATATGAAAAGAAGTCCAGGAAAAAGAAAAGAAATTTGATACCCTCCCAGAAACTGAGATCTTCTCCTGCAGAAATATATAATTATAATCAATGTGATTTAACTCAAGGTTATGACTACAGTCCAATTAGGAAAGGATTTTCCTCTAAGGTGTGCCACTAGGGCTTCTTTGTAGATTCTGGGGCTATTAATGAATGTAGTTAAGAATGTGTAGTTTCCCTCTTTCAATAAGTTCTTTTTGCTAGCTAAAAGTATTAGTGCAAATTTGTATCTCATTGTTTTATAAATAATAACCTCGTGTAATTTTCAGTGTGCAATAAGTAAATATTTTTCAGAAATATGTAATAAAAATTAAAGGACATTTTTTAATTATCTTGTAATGATCATTAGCTTTTTCGGTGGTACTATAAGATGTATGCAACTATAAACAGAAATTTTTATAAACGTTTTCTATTTATTCACCAGAAAAAGTGCTATGATCCTTTCAATATCCGCAAGAATTATGTGGAATCAAAACTAAAATGCATTACATTACAACTTGCAGAAAAGTTAAAAAGAATGTTTATTTCCATTAAAAAAAATCTGCCAAAAAAAATAGAAGAAAAAGAAGGTATAAAACAAAAATAAATGAAGATAAGTTTGATGTTGGTGATTCTCCTCAATCTAAAACTGAACAGTATGAAGAAGCCCCAGTTGTACTGGAAGTGTGCAACAAAGAGAAGCAAGGTGCTGAAGACACAAGAACTAAGTTCAAGAGTTTCTCCAGTAAAGTTGCATAGTGTCCCCTCGTCACAGCAGGGTACTCGGAAAGCACAAATTGTGTTCAGCTACTTCTGCTTTAAAAACAGAACTACATTGTGTTTATGTAGAACAATAAAAATTCAAAGTTCAGTGAAAAAGATTAAGAAAACAGAAATACATGCTAATCAGTTAAAGATTTTAATGAATTAATCACCAAAATTCAAAAGAAAGTAAATGAGGCAAGCTATCGTGAAAAAATTCAGTTGTTAATCGTACCTCCATTATCCATTCCACAAGAAAGTCAATGAAACTATTGATGTGACTAACTGTGAATTTTATCTTTATCAAAGTCTAGAAAAAGGAAACAAATTTTACATAGTGCTGATAAACTTAAAGTTGTGGTATGAATTGAAACATGCAAATACTGAGGAGTGAAAGGAGTGGTGATGTATAAAAACAATCCTGAATAATCGTGTGATCATAGATCATTAAAAGACTTAATGAAATCGAATCCAAAAAATTGACCATAAAAATCACAATGTCCAATAGTAGAAGCAAGACCATTTCCATTCACACGTTGAGACAAAAACTCAAAGGGTTAGGATTAAACAGATGTGGTTGCAAAAAGAAAACCACTGGTTACTAAGATTAAATCTGTAAAAAGGACCCCAATTCACAAAGGAAAATAAAAGATTGGACTGATGAGCAATGGGGAAAAATCATGTGGTCAGATGAGAGTTCATATTTACTATTTTCCAATATGATGGACACATCAAGGTTAGAAGGGAACTGCATGAAGCACTGGATCCTTCCTGCACTGTACAGACCTCAGAAGGAAGTGTTATAATCTAGAGCTGCTTGTGTTTCGCTGGTCTAGGCACAGCAACACTATGCAGCAATAAAATGAAATCGGCCGAGTATCTAAACATACTGAATGACCAGCTTACTCTATCAATGGCATTTTTCTTCCCTGAAAGCATATTGCAGAATGACAATGCCACAATTCATTACCCTACAATTGTGAAAGATTGATTTGAGAAGCACTAGACCTCATTCGCACACTTGAATTGGCCACCAAAGTCCTGATCTCAACCCCACTGAGAGGATGTGGGACATACTAGAGAAGCATCTAATGAATAATTCACAACACTTCCATTATCAACCAAGAATCTTAGCAAAATGTTACGGAAAATCTAGCCACAAATAAGTTTTAAGTCATTGCATAACTCATAGGCACAATGGCACAATAAATGCATGCTGTAATTCATGCTAAAAGTGGCCCAACAAATTATTAACATGCACAACTTTTTTTTTTTTGGCCAGGAAATATATAAAAAGCAACAATATTAAAAACTGTTAGTAATAGAATTTGTGATGATCATTTTTGAGCACACTGTTTCTTTTATTTATAATTATTAATGACTTTCACAATCCTTAGTCATTTTTTTTTCTAGTCAGTCATAAATCATAATGCTCCATAGACCTGTATACACATCGGAAAAGCAGGAGTAATACTTAAATGTTAGCTATTCATAATTTCTATTTATTCATAGTACAAGCAATTTTGAAATCTGAGCCAGTAATTGTGGAAAATTTTAAAGTTTAAATACATGTTTTCTATTCTCAAGCTATCTTTCCTATTTTACTTTCATGCTTATTAAACATTTTTTCTTACATTACCATATATTATAATTGAAAACACTCACTAATATTTCTGGAACTTCCTTTTTTATTTCAGAAAAATTTCTTAGAATTCAATTTCTTTGGTATATTTTTTTATGATTATGAACAAATTTTATGGGTTTGCAGAAAATTACATAGTATTTCTGTTTAACCAACAAGATGAATTTTAGTAGCTCAATTAATGAGATAATTGTCCAATGTGACTGACTTTGATTTTGAATAGCTTGCTATGTTCACCTATATCAAAAAGCAGAACTCAAACTACCCCCTGTGTAACAGTGAACATACAAGCCTATTAATACTAATTAAAAAAAATTATCAGTTTGAAAATTATCAGTTGGAAATATTGAAATTAAGTAACATTGCGTGATGTTGCCTTGTGGCTGTTTGTTTTGATGAGGGTTTACCTTTGTTCCTATTGGTTTTTGTCCAGTCTTTTTTTTTGTGTGTATGCATGTTTCTTTTCTTGTAGTTATTTTTTTAAATTAATAGTGTACTTGTGTTGTATCACATGTTTCCTGCCATATAGTGGCAGTTCATGTATTGAGAAATTTGACATATGTTTAACTAACGAATTTTAATAAATCTGTGCAGACATTTCGTTGGGCTATCTCCATGAAGGTGTGATTTGCTTAGTTTGTTCGGATTAGGTTTGGCTCTGGGTGGCCTATTTAACCTTTCTGTATGGGTGAGCCCTTTTCCGGTCACACAATTTGATGCCTTACAAATTCAGGTAGGCCATGTGACTTGGGTCATGGATGTCTTCTCCTCCATCAAAAAAATATATAGGGGACCCTGCCCCCCCCCCCTCTAGATCCGGAATTCCCCCACTTGAGTGGTGTCCATCTCTCACTATGGGCAGCTTTGATTACATGTGTGGGTAAGAAAGTGAAAGCACTTAACAAATTGAATTGTCTCTTGTAAAGATTTTATTTATGTTGTGATTAGAACATTTTACTTTTTAAACATGATAGTATTAAATATTGTAAGTCAACTTTAAAATTAATTTATATGAGAGGATGTAGAGAATTGTATGTTTTTTTGCTATTTTGGCAACCTTCCAAAACCTTTGTTGTCATTTATTATCGTTTTAAATTAATTTGTGTTTTATTATACTAGTGGCAGTCAGAAATTGCTGTTTTAGGAAGTGAAGTATGAGTTTTGTTTTATTACGTTTCTTTCAAGCTGTAATGATGAAATTAAGAGTTAGCAAGTTTTATGTAAAAGCATGCAGTTTGTGTAAAATATAGTTTTGAGTGCAACCGGTGTCCATAAGTTATTTGATTAGTTATCTCGATAGCATACTGAGTTTTTTTATTCTAGATACAAATCAACCCTAGTAATAGAAACAGCTATCTTAGAATGGACAAATTCTCTTAGTGACTCCGCTGCTATATTAAAACTCAAAATCATTCTATGTAAATACACATTCCCGTTGCCCATCTAATCTAATGATAAATTATAAAACAAATATATTTGATCAAGATCACGAAACATGATTCAATACATACAATCAAGGTACAGTTAATTATAAAATTAATGCTATCACCTTGCAATCCTTTAAAAAAAACTGAATGAGTTTCTCTAAGCGCTAAATTGTCTAGTAGTACAAGAGTTTCTCCACCACAAGACACAGAATAGATTGATAAAAATAAGAAAAGTGTAATTGATAAACAGGCAGTTTTGATATCCATTGTGGTTTTATATAGGTGACAAGTACACAAAAAAAAACAGCATAAAATCTAAGTTAGACAGCCTTTTTTAGGAAGCAGTTCAACCAAAAGAAGTTCAATTATGCATTTTAAATATCAAGCCGGTTAAAATATACACGTCGAAACTTCACCAATTCAACGCCGCACAGATATGCCGACAACATTGACGTGACGTGGAAAGAGGGTGGAACGTCCGGAATTAATTTTTATAAGGTCTGAAAATAGTTCTTCAAAAAGTCATACACACCAAATTCTAGGGATATGACAAAAAATACCCACACAAATAGCCAATGTAAATACACTACGTGCCAATGAAAATAAGACACCAAGAAGGAGTGGGCAGAAAGTGATAAAAATCGGCAAACAGAGAGAGACAGCAACGAACAATAAGTGATGTTTATTGCAACATGATACACCTATACACTGAGCGATAACACCGTCTGATCAGTAAGTTGAGACCCAGACCGTCCAACCTACCAGAAAGGTGTAAGGTAACTCTTTGAACGGCCGGGAAGTTGATCAGTAGGTTGTAGAACCACTGCGGGCGACAATACAGACAGCAACACGTCTAGGTACAGGATCAATGCGCGTGCGGACGATGTCCTGGGGGTGGTCGCCCATTCCCTGTCAACCATTTACCAGAGTTCGGCTTCTAAACGCGACGGTGGCAGCGCACGCAAGGCGACTTCCAATCACGTCCCAGACATGTTCGATTGGTGAGGGGTCAGAGGAGACTGGTGGCCAGGGAAGCACCTAGGTACCTTGCAGGGCATGTTGGCTGATGCGTGCCGTATGTGGTCGGGCGTTATCCTGCTGGTAAATGGCATTGGGAACCCCTGAAGGAAGGGTAGTATCACCGGCCGCAGAACGTCATCCACGTATCGTTGGGCCGCCATCATAGTGCCCTCAATATGGACCAGAAGTGACCTGCTATAGCGCCCCAATCCATGGTGCCACGGTGTGGCGTTCCCTAGATGCGGCCGGATTGGACGTGTCACCATTTTGGCGCCAGACTCGTATACGGCGACTGTCATTGCTAAAACAGAAGCGTGACTCATCTGAGAACACGACCCTGTGCCATTCCTCCGTCCACGTGGCTCTATCGCAACACCATTGAAAACGGAGGTGTCTGTGCTATTGGATCCTGGTGACCAATGGGCGGATAATGGTCCTGGTGGATATGAGAACATCAAGGATGTCCTGCTCAGTGCAAAAGGGCGACGGAAGTAGCCTGCGGGGCCGCCAACGCTTGTCTGTAGATGCATCGGTCCACATACCGACGCCCCTCAAACGTGCCACATTCCCGATGATTTCCCTGGCAGATAGAGCGGCGCGACTATTGCCAATTCGGCAGGTTCTTTCCTTTATATCTCACTCAACGTGGGCAGGACAGCTGCACCTACCCTGCGATTTGCATATTTTTCTGCCTACTCCTTCTTGGTGTCTCATTTTCACTGTCACGTAGTGTATATACCGATTCGTTTATACAACGGCAACATCACACGTAACCTCATATGCAATTATCTTTACAACGAAAATTTATTTTGTTAATTGAAAAAATTGCTCCCAAACAGTTCGAAGTAAGAAAAATCTTCGCCGTAATAGCTAGGCTGGGTCAACCGACTTTTAAATTGAAGCGTAGTCGCCAAGCAAGGAATATACAAATACACCAAGAGCGTATATAACAATATTTTTTAAAAGGAAATTTATTTGATTATTCAATCATTCACCTATAAAGTGGCCAAGTAGCACCGTTGCTCTGGTGCATTATAGGATTCTGAACGGGTGGCAGCCACAGGGATCGTACCATCCTTCTACTAATCCGTCACCTATCGGCTCTAAATTTATTGCGTTCATATTCCATGCAGGCATAGGGATATTTTTGAGGTAGCGTCGAGGAACACACGGGACGAGAATATCGCATGCGATCTTCTTGCCATAACTACTTAGTTCAAATCAGTTACAAAATGTTTCTATGTTAAATAACATTTCGTTGATTGCTTAATATTGGAATCAATTATTGCACTGTTTGAAATGAACTTCATTTTCCTATATATTAATTTTCGCAAATTTGGCGACATGTGACTATACTGTGTCTCATTTTATAAAAGATTGTTTATGATGATAGTATTTTTATTGGAAGAAATAATTGAAGTATTTAAGTTCATAGCTCTATAAGTCCCTGTTCTATCAACATACCACATTGTCTAAAGGAAATTCAACTGAATAACCTTCACTACTTGGTCGTCAACTTCTTATTATCTAATGTTATAATACATCATTTATGATAATCTTATTAATTTATTGTACAATATATTCCCTATAATCACTATTGAAGAATTTCATTAGCAGCTCCCAGTGAAGAGGTCCAAACCCACAGCTGTAAAAGCCCGAGCTAAACAGTGAGACCAAAGCTCATCTTCAAGCCTGGCTCTTTAGTTTGAGATTGCTTTCATATAAAAGTGAAACAGCTTGATCGATGACCTACTTCTACTCATAATTAGGGAACTTTAATCAGAACATAATACATATACCATGCTTTCTTGTTGCATCAAATGAAAACAGATGGGACCTTAATAACACTACGGACACCTAGATATAATTCACAAATCATTATGGTATTTTAAAGCTTTTCATTCATAGGAATTTTCTTCTCTGAATCCAGGGTATTGTGTGTACCATCTATGACTACCCTAGTTAAGAGTTTTAGCCGATAACCTATTTAACTATGTAAACTATAATAGCTTTTTATATACCAGACAAAATTACTACATGGGTTTTCATGCATTAATAATAAGATTATTGATATATACATTTGATAGATTTATTTTCCAAATGACTGAACTGCAGTATGCAAAATGAATGAAAATACTCCATGCATCTTCCATGAGTTTCATTCACAAACTTTTCAAAATTACAACAGTCTTGTATTCTGAAGGTTTAAATTGTCTCAAAATCTTGATAGTTATGGAAGAAACAATGGCTTGATCACAAGTACAATAATGTCCATGGTAGAGATAACTGATTCTTAAACTAGTTTTTGAAACAGATGAGAAGTGTGAAAAAATCCTGCTTTCTTTGTGGGGGGGATATGCAATATGCAGTGCTTCAGAATAATGCGAGTGAAATTAACCAGTGATAAGTAGCAAAGTCTGGTATAAAACCTGCCACTAAATTATAATAAAAACTCAATTTTCTGTTGAAAATGCAAGTAGAAATTTTATTTTGTTATAATTTGTTGAAAAAAAAAACTTCTTTTATTTGAATTTTAGATTGTTCATCTAGTACTGTAGGAACCAAGACAGATAGCTTGCCACTTGCATTTCAGTTTGTGTTTCATAATACCCCAAAAAGGAAACTGCTTCCTGGAAGCGTGCCATGGATTTTTCTCAACCACCTTTCATATATAACAACCACTTTCAATGAAGCAATTGCTTTAGAACTAAACAATGCAATTGAGCATGCTGCTGAAATTAATAAGTTTGAATTTGGTGAATGTTGTTTGTTGTAAGTAGATTTTTTTTTACTTGTATCCACACATTCCTTTCAATTTTCCACCATGTAACTGAAAATATATTCAGACTCAGTGTAGCGATCAGGATCTGTAGACAAGTTTTGTACCCTTCACTGTGGTATAGACAATAATTGTGCATTGATGCAGTACACAGCAAGAAACTACATGTGCCAAAATTTTGCTAACCTCTTTGGTGATCGAGTTTGGACAGCATGTGCAGTTGTTTTTGCAATAAGTTTAAAATTTAAGAATAAGATTTTGCTCCCCAATTGTTGAATTGTATGATATAATCTTGTATGATAATCTTTTTTTTTTTCTTTTCTTATTTTAAAGAATTACTGATGTAAAAGTTCACTTTGTCAAATACTCATGCATATTCAAGAGAACCTGTAAATAGGCAATGTCTGTGAAAAACAGACAAAATCCATTGTCTGGCAGATTTCTATTATTCAGAGGTTTTACTGTATTGTATAAAAGATATGATAGCACATTTAAACTGTACAGGTTAGTCATAATGAAATGACATCACATATGAACATGGGATTTGTTAGTTCCCCCAGAGGCACGTCAGATGTTTGAATTTAACATGAAAGTAAAACCATATTCTATATTTCATTTAGTTATTCATCCGAAATCTATATCTATGAAAACTGTAATAATGGTGTTCTATCTTTAACAGTAACAATTAAACTAATCATCAATGTCAATGAGTTCTAACTAGTTCTAAAGGTATTCTTCCCAATTTGGCTTAATCCAATATGATTAACCCGTCATTTTACAATCATTTGACTAAGAAAGTCAAAATTTTGCAATAGTGGTTAGCATTTTAAAAGGACAAAAAATTCAAAAATTCTGATTTGAACACCTTGTTAATTAGCAGAAACACTTACAGCATAAAAACTATAACACAATTAATTATTTATCAGCCTTTTAATGTATTAGTTCAAACAAGAAATAAATCCATATGTGATATTTGCACACAACACAGATAATTTGAAGTGCTATTTTTTTATTGAATTTTTGTTATTGTACACAGCTTACAGATTTTAAAATTAAGAAAGATTAATATGTAATATGATCTTTATGTCAAATTTATAAACTTTACAATCATTTTAAAATAAACAATTTTAAATGCAAATTTTATATTAGAAATTTGAAGCACCAATATTTTTTTAATCAATATTTGCTAAGTGTTAATTATTTTTCTTTTAATATACACCGATGCCAAAAATCAGTACAGGGTACCTATTAGCAAGAGTATAGCGTAGTATTTTTAGTACAATGACCCTTCAAAATGACCAATGCTCATTCTTATGAAGCAACTTTAGCATTTGTCTTTACATAGACTGTAAAGACAAATAATCATTAGTAACCATGCATTGTCTACTTCTTGTACACAGTAACAAGAATCAGCTGCATTCTATATGAAACTTTATATGTAACTTGTAGATATTTATGTAAATAAAATGTTTTGCCTTTAATTTATCACTTCCCAGTTAATTATACAAGAAAATAAGATTCTTGCAATTCTCAACTAGATTCTCTAAAGCTTCATTCCCAAGAGAAAAAACATCATTTGCATCATTATGCAGAGGGGGTATTAAATGTGCAAAAATCAAATGTGTTTAAGCTGCCAATAGAAGAATGCTTTTCATGCAAGACTTTGCTATTCACCATATTTATATTACATAGCTGCCAACCTCCAAATATGAAAAACCGGGAGATTTTTGTGCGAAAATATGAAAAAAACTTGAGATTTTGATCAGTCCAATTTTAGACGATGCAGACAGATTGCAAAAGTGGAAATTGTTTTCACAATTAAAGAAAATATAAGGAGGATCGCGCACAAATGCCGTTTTTCGCGATACTGCTGCAAAATAGCCTTTCATTTAATTAATAATACGTTTAAACAATAGTTTTTCTGTATGAAATACGAAATAATTATAAAAAAATTTGACGATGCTGACAGATTGCAAAAGTGGAAATTATTTTCACAATTAAATTAAATATACGGAGGATCGCGCACAAATGCCGTTTTTCGCGATACTGCTGCAAAATAGCCTTTCATTTCATTAATAATACGTTTGAACAATAGTTTTTCTGTATAAAATACGAAATAATTATAAAAAAATTTGAGGATGCTGACAGATTGTAAATGTGGAAAAATAGTTTCATAATAAAACGAAATATAAGGAGATCGCGCACAAATGCGGTTTTAAGCGATACTGCTGCAAAAAAGACTTTAATTTCATTAATAATACTTTTGAACAATAGTTTTGTATATAAAACAAAATAATTTAATAAAATTTTAGTCGATGCAAATGCGTTTTTCCCACATTAATTAGATAATCATTCGTCATCTCTCTCGTGACGCTGTGGGAATAATCCCCGTTTGCGAGCGCCGATTACGCGATAGCTGGGAAACGGATTTTTAGACGAAAGAACGGGAAAAAAAACTTCGATTTCAAAATTTGTGACTTCGTTTCTCATTTCGTGATATTTTCAGAATATTCGCAATCTATTTCCGATTTTTCACTTTTGTAATCTGTAGATACAAATACAAAAATACGAACGTCAATCGCGATCCACTCCTACACCGCGGAAAACAACTGAAAGTCACGATTTGTATTAGAGTGATTTCTGCCTAGAAGGAGGGAAAATAAGGGCAGCTGAATGAAAACCGGGAGATTGAGCGACTTACCCAGGAGACCGGGTGATATAGCGAAAAACCGGGAGTCTCCCGGTAAAACCGGTAGAGTTGGCAGCTATGATATTACATGTTAGGAAAACAATGAATAGACAGACACATGTAGTATATCCACAGGATTAATCCTTGGATAGAATGCACATCTCATGATCAGTAGCTCGAATCCCAGTGGTTCATTTTCTTAATCACTTGAGCTTGGTTTGTCTCATAAAAGGAAAGATAAGCATATTAGGTAAAGCAGGGCTTTCTGGAAGGATGCAAAAATGATTTACAAAACTGCAGATTTAAAATCGATTAGCAATTATACAAATTTGCTGTCCCTACTCCTAAATAAAATGTTATTACAGATTTGCTACGATCCTGGGAATGGTAGAAATCGGTGCTAAAAAAGCAGAAATCTGTGTTTCCGAGGAATTATGCAATGTCTGGGTAATTGATAAATTTCAAACAAAAAAGCCGGATAATTTCGTTAGTAATCCGGAGGCCGAAGAAATAATGAAAAATAAGGAGTCTCCAGTCAAAATCCAGAGGGTTGGCAAGTCTGTATAAGTAGTCCTTGAATTCATTTTTACTTTTCCAGCTTAAAAATACAGCCTTTTGTGCCTTTTTGAAGATAAATTCAAATCAGTAATGTGGTACTTAACTTTCATTTTGAGGGGGGAAAATCCAGATGAAATATTTTTTTCAGTTTTGAGTAAAGTAAGTTAAAAATCTACTTGGAATATTATTACAACTTCAACTTCTGTTGACAGCATCTAATAGGCAACCACTCAATCTGATTCAATATCCAAGTAAACACTGAACTGCCCATGATAAACACAGATGGCTGTTAAGTTCAATTCAACTTCATGTAGCTGAATGTTTCATACTTTAATAAATTAAATATTTTCCTGTTAATTCAATCAAATAAAACAGCATGCACTTTACTCAGAAAACTTTATTTTACTTTGTTTACATAGTTAACAAAAAGTTTGTGTATCATTCAACCTACCTAATTTTACTCCTTCAGCAAATAGCATATAACTAAATAATATATAACTGCAAATAGCATATAACTGCCGGCAGTATTAGATCTATTATATTTTCAAGTTATGGTTTTCTTGACTGACTTAGTTAATTAAATATTTAAACCTTTCCATAAAATCTAAATCCTTCCACAGTACAAATGGGTTACAAAATAAATTATAATCTGTTAATAAATTATATAAGGGTAATAGATGATAAAATCCTAAAACATAAGCTTAAAATTATATATATACATGTGATAAACAAAATCTAGTATCCTTAAAGGGTAATTTATAACAAGACTAAACTTGCAACATTTACACATGAAAGACTGTAAAATATACTAAATATACAACGAAAATGTTAAACCAGCAAACTTTCCATGATTAGTTAGAACAATACTATTTACTTAGTTAAAAAAGTAAAATGATTTGAGGACAAAATTATGCAATATTTACTGAAAAAGAACACATTATTATATTCAATAATGGTTTGGTTTAAAAGTATTTTCTATAAATGACCCCCCCCCCCCCCCACTCAAAAAAAAAAAAAAAAAAAAAAAAAAAATCAAACAGTTGAAGACAGAAAACGCACTGTGCATATGGTAGAATGCCAAATGCATTTCTATATCGAAAATCTAAACAAACATAATACTAGTAGATTTTTTATTATGGTGTTGCATTTATCAAACAAGACTTTTTAATTTAACACAATTAAACAGCTGTTTGAAAATTCACTATCGATATACTATCTATTTAAGTGTGCCACAATAGGCTGTGACATGTTCTTGCTGAATTGAAGAATACTGCACTGTTTTTTAGTATGACATAGTGAACATTTACTAACTAGTTTTATATCCAATAAATAACATACTTGTATTGTATTTAATTTGTATCTTCCTTTTAAAGTTTTTAACCATTATTAGCATAGTTTATTGGAAACTTTTATCAATTATTGAAAATACTTTTCAAAAGAAATTCCTGCCTTTATGCATTCTTGCCTATATACTTTTAGAGCAAACCATAATTAAATAGAGTAATTTGTTCTTTTCAGTAAGTTTTTGAAACAACATGAATCCCTTTGCAGTCACAGTACAATATTTAAAGAACCAATGTCATAAATAATTAAAACCAAACTTTAATTGAGCTTTGGAAAACAATTTGTCTCAACTCTAATAGCCAGTATCTAAGGAGTCAATAAGCAATACTAATAAATATGTCCTAAGTTGTCAAAATGTTTAAAGTCCTTTAAAGAGACTTCCTAAAAACTAGGTTCTGTTTAGCTGTAAATTTTTGTTATTTAAAATATTTCAACAAATACCAACAAAAAGTACTTATACTCAAGAAAAAAGAAATTATCAGCTGCCTTTCTAAAACAAATATCCTTTTCATTAGGAGTTGAAAACTACCTTTACTGAAAGCAAAACACTATAAATACCGTATCCTCACAAACAAATTCAACAAAATATTTTCAACAAAACAATTTAGGGTTGGATATGAATTTATATCATTTTGTAAATGCAAATGCAAGAAAAAGTTTCATATTATGCAAATGCAAGAAAAAGTTCATATTGCACCTTAGCAATATCTACATGTTTTGCTACAGGATCTCATACAGTCAATACAACATCAATATTTTGACAATATACTTCTATTTATTTATTTTTTACATTATTGATCATACTGAAGATACTGTTCTGCAAATGTTTCTAATTCAGTATATAAGTAATCAGCCTTGTTCCTATAAAAAATAAACACAACAAGTAATGAATTATTTCTTTAAAAGCAGAAAAACAAGATTCAAATAATAAATTTCTTTCTGTAAAATAATAAGCATGCAAAAACAGCATTCGGAATAATAAATGAAAGGTAAATATCAAAATTTCACAGTTACACTTTCCACCATTAAAGTAGTTACAGTTTTTTCAATAATAACCAACTACATTCATAAGCTTATCTAATATATTAGCATATTCACTCATAATATGAGGAAAGAAGTAAAAAATAGTTCGAACTTATACGGTAGCAAAGAACAAAGTCAGCAAAATTTCATTCTTGTTATGTTTAATGAGCATGCAGATTTTGAAACAATTCAAGCTAAGAAGAAAAGAAACAGCCCAAATTATAAGATCTCACTTCAAATGCACATTTAATAGCTTTGCGACCTCAGTGAGTGCTTTTAATGAAATAATAAAAAGGGTATAAGAGCAACATCGCAAAATACATGCAAGAGACTAACAACCTATAATAGGCATTAAAATACTCAAAGAAACATGTCACTCACTTTAGCTCTTGACTTAACAAAAGGAAAGCATTAAATCATAAAACTCATGTACTGATTTTTGTTTTTAATTTTAAAACATCACTAAAATATTATAAACTGAAAACTAACCTATCAATAAGTACAAATTTCTTATTTTTAATTCTAAATTTCTACTTCTCAATTTATTCCTAATTTGAGTTTTAGTTTAACGGGCACAATTTTTTCATAAATCATTTATGCAAAGTGTGTTCATGAAACAGGAGCTGTTTCAACATAAAATAAGAAAAAACACATGTGAACCATTTATATAAACATTCTGCATTTCTAGAAAATAATTTTTGTTAAATGGGGAAGAGAATAAAATAAATACATAAAAGTGTACAGAAAAAAATAAATGCCTAAAAGTGTACAGAAAAAAATAAATGCTTAAAAGTGCACAAAATAAAAGTTAACAGAAAAATATAAACAGAATAATTAAAAAAAATTATTTAGCTCAGATATAACTTTAATGTACTTTCAGTAAAGAATAATATATCGAGATTTTCAAATTATCTAAATTACAATTTAACTTGTCTTAATCAGGGTTAAACATGCAGCAAGCAGCAGTATTGCAGAAACATGTTCAACAAAACACAAGTAGATACATCTAATGGATGTAGTCCATTAAGAAATATGTATCCAGTTTTACAAACTATTATGTTTATAGTTTGTTTTAAGCTGTACAACAATTTTAACAAGCTTAAAAGCCACTGACTTGGAATTAAGGAAGGAAGAAGATATTTTATTAGGTAATAGGTATACTGTTTGAATGATTCTCATTCAAAAATAAATGAATGGGTGAATGATAAAATGGGTTTTATTCTCATTACAAAATAGAAAAATCAGGAGGTTTCATTGCTAAAAAATTTAAAAGATAAAGGAAAAAATCTAACGTGGGCAGCACATTACTTTCCCTGTAGACTCATATTCAAACTCTCTTTATTTCTTCAATAATTCATTAAATGGAGTTTATTTGCTTAAATAACAGTCATAATTATTTTAAATTAAACTGAATATTCATTTTAATTCAATTTTCATTTCCATTTGGTAACTGGACACATTTTCAAAGGTGGCATAGCGAAAATGCGAAAAAAAAAAACTAAGATACCTCAAGAACAGCTGGTCCTAGAGTAATGGGGTTGGTCTTATTCTTTCCATCATCAAATATTAAGTATAAAATAAGCATTTAATTGATATATTTGAGTATACATAGTCTCTCAGCTTTAGATGTAATGATTTTTGCAGACCATTTCATTCACACACACACACACACAAAAGGCAGGTTCCTTTTTTTCCCGAATTGTATCAAAATCTAATCAGCACCACATTAACCTACAAGTGATTTTCTACCAAATTTTGTGAAATTTGGTCAATTAGTTTTTCAGCTAGAGTGGATACAGGCAATTCTTGTGGGCCATTTCGGGGGTAAAAAAAAGGGGGGGCGGGCAGGTTCTTTTATCACGAATCGTACTAAAATCTTAGCACAAGGGACTTGCATACCAAATTTTATGAAATTCAGTCAATTGGGTTTTCAGATAAGAATGGATACAAAATCGGCAGACAGATACACAGAGAGAGAGAGAAAGAGAGAGACATCACCCTAAAAATAACTTTTTCATGTTCTAGAGGTCCCAAAAAATGTAGGTCCGTTGAAAATTCGAGTTGTGATTTCCAGCACAATTCCAATATTTTCCCTATACATTACCATGTATTGCAGGGAAATTAAATAAACTATTTGGCATCAAATATTGACTGAAAGACCATATCAAGTAAATAATATACAACTATCTGCTATTGGCCATTAATTTTACATTAACCCATTATCTCACATTGACATATTTTACATTACATCACTGTTTTCCAAACATTTGAGTCAAAAGCCTGGATATATTCTATATGATTTCCTACAATGTTAAAAACATGTAATGAGCAAGGATTTTTAGGTGGATCTGAATAACTTTGTACACTGATGCTACATAGCAAGATTCAAATATGTACACTATTGAAGTGAAGATTTTAAGGTGCTCAAAATGCAATTTTAATATGCTATTACAATTAATAATAATAATAAATACAATCTATATTTAATGCAAGAAAATGCTTTGGGGTTTTGAGGAAGTGAACAAGTGTTTCAGATTTTTGCATAGTTGTACACATTATTGTTACAAAAAAAAAAAAGACGGGGGGGTCATAAATGCCATACAATGTTTACTTTTACTGTGTACAATAGTGTCTAACAGCAAAAATATGCAAGAAATTTGAAATAAAACTGAAGCATTTACAAGATGTTTCCATGCATATGTTGGGTTATACTTTTGGATATTTAATAATTTTAGGAGTTTTGTTTTTAATTTAAACATGTTCAGGGGTGTTATTTACATTGTCACTCTTCATTTTCAAATTCTTTAGGTTTTTGATATTCTTTGTTCAAATATATTCTATTCCATAGGTTTTGTGTTAAAAACGGTGAAAGTTCGTTCTTTTTAGGTTTTAGCAATTTAAATTTATTTAAAGTGGCTAATTTGCAATTCCATTTATTGTTCTTTTTATTCCCTTTAATTTGATTCCAGATTTATTGCTCTCGGTTAAAAATTTGTTAATTCATTGCAATTTTACATTTATTTTACATTTTACGCAATTTTACATTATGCAATTTTACATTTTTTTTAATTCTATTTTCAGCTTTTTAAATATTTCAGAATCGTTCATATTTAAATTGTTGCCGAATTTGTATATTCCAAATCGTTTTCATTTCTTTTTAATTTTCGTCTGCTTTGAAATTCCATTTCTCTTTAAAATTTCGAGTTTTTAATTGGTTGACCGTAATATTAAAATTGTCTGTCCTTTATTATTTTATCATTCATCGATAATTTTGTTTACAATCTGTGGCAACGATGTTTCGCAGTATATAAGCAAAATTGCCCACTTTTTCGATCGCTTTTCTCTTCTGTTTTTTTTTTTTTTTTGCTCTTCTCTTCCTTCTGAATTAGAACCCAAGATGTGATCTATTAAGTTGTTGTTTTTAGTGTTTCGGCGCGAGCCGAACCGAAGTTCGAAATGAAACGTTCTTTTATTCTCAGCTAAGCCTGCACTGAGTTTTCTCCGAGATGAATTCTTATGAGTTTACTGTTTAACCAACTTTCTTTTGCTGTTTTTTAACACTTTACAACAAAGTTGAAAAGTGTTTATGACTTTGTTCATTCTGTCTGTCTGTCTGTCCGTTAGCACGATAACTGCCATAAAAATGACTTAATCAAAATGAAATTTTAGTATGTTGTTCAGACGGTCTGTAGGACCTATGGGAATATAAATGAATAATATCACACAATTAGTTTTGGATTGAACCCGGGTTGAAAAAATGAAATACATTGAGCCCTATGGGACCTAATTTTTCTAACATTTTTTAAGCAGATTTAAAATTCACAAATTGCTTCGAAAATTTTAGGTAATAGTCAAATTGTTCCATAAAATATATAAAAAAAAATTCAGCTAAATATATTCAGTAGTTTTTTAAATAAAAATTAAAATAATAATTACACATCTTATATGAAACGATCACGTGACCATGATATGAAACGATCACATGACCCACTTCAAAATGATATATGGCATCCACCTTGTTTCAAATTCGTGATTTTTTAAAGTTCTTTTTAATTCATATTGAGTGTTGTATCCACCCTAAAACTACTTTATTTCTCCTTAAATTCTGTGCATCTACATACTAAAACAACACAATGACAATATATTTGAGTTTAAATTCTCATTCAAATTTGATTATTTCTACAACTAAGCCTATTTTTCACCTATGTAAAATGTAAACAGCAAAATATGTAGAATGAGTTGTATTAGAATTACTGTATTTCTTTAACACAAAATAATTCAGTCCATGGAGTCTGCATGGCTGATATGAATGAAATATTAATTGATTTTATAAACAGAAGGACGATTTTTTTCGATGAAGTTTTAAGCATAAAGTTTATGAATTGTAGCTCCATGGTCTTAATTTTTAAATAAAATAAATTATTATAGTATTGTGATGAATGAAATTGAGAAAGTTATGAATGAAATCCTGCTTAGAGAGATCCAGGCGTGTTATTTTTTCTATGACGTCATTTGAATTAATTTCAGTTGTTTTCGATGAAGTTTTCAAATATAATAAATTATCGTAGTATTATGATAGATTTTAAAATATTACTGTGGAATGTATTGCATTTTAGAGATATTTAAACCACGCAATTTATATTTCAATGCCGTCATTTGAATGAAGTTCATTTTTTTCAATGAAGGTTTAAGTTTTCAAATATAATAAATCAATGTAGTATTGTGATAAGTTTTAAAATATTACCGAGGAATGTATTGCATTTTCGACTTTTTTAAATAAAATTGCATTGCAGTTGGAACGTGTTTCATAATCAATGCTTTAAGCATGATTGATCTTTCTTGTTGTTTAATTGATTCCTCCTTCCGTGCTCTCTGAAAATGTTTCGTCTGGATGATGTGGGAGCAGGAAGTTTGTTATGTCTAGACGGACTGAACGATTGGAAGTGTTATTGGTTTCCCATCCTCTAAATAATGTTTCTGCGATGTCAGCGAAGATGATTTAACATGTCAACTAAGGGTTTGTTTCTCCCGGGTTATGCTGCTCTTATTATGAAGAACTGGAGTGTCATATTTGGTGAAAAGCACCGGACATATGCTATGCATTCAGTTCTGATGTCAAAGATCCGGTGCAGCTGTGTGGAGAATTTACTACTTCGTCCTATTTGGAATCCTTTTGGAATTCGGATCCGGCCGAAGATTTTCCTCACCTCTGATGGACATAACCCTCCTTTGCCGTGTTTGCCTTTCAAGAAGTGTCCTTTGGGAACTTTGGTGACATTTTTGCTGTTGGGTCCTTTCCTGCAGATTGTTGGGAAGGGATTCCCTTCCCTTTACTATTAAACTTTCTTATTTACTATTTATATTATTTATACATTAATTTTACTTAATTATATTTATTTAATTATTTTATTTACATTTTCTTATTTAATATTATTTACATTATTATTTTATTTTATTTGCCTGATCGTATAGATTTTAAACAATAAAGTTTACTTTTATAATTATTATTTGTTTCTTTATTTACTTAGTTTATTACCTACAGCATGGTCTGTGCTAAACTATGCAATACCTTTTAAAACACTTCAACATCATATGACTTCTAAAAATTCCACTTACCTTTAAATAAATAAATAGCACAGCCAACAGCAACTAAAGAATTCACAACTCATTTGTTAAATTAAAAATTAACTTTTATTAACAACAATTAAAAAAAATCATCCTATTCATTATTACTTAAGTGCTTCCAAACATAAACAAGTTAGATTTTATAAGATTCTTACTCAGCTATTTTAGTGGTTAGTACATTGCACAAAGGATAATTAAAATTAATTCCAATTAAAACAAAACTCAATTAACACTTTGAATATTCATCAATAAATTTAAAAATAAAGCAAAACCCAAGAATCAGGATCCACTCTGGTCTAAAGACCAGAGTTTGGTCTGCCTGAAGAGCTGTCCACCAAAACTTAAATGCTTAATATTAACTTTCTAAATAAATGAAACAAACACAACTTGTACATATTAAAATTAACAATATTTAGTGTAATCGTTGAAAGGATGGCCGGACAAATCCGGGAAAACTTAAATTTCATTTGAAGACACAAGGACACTATTTTTGTGGAAACGGCATTGAAAGGATGACCGGACAAATTCGGGAAAACTTAGATTTCATTTGAAGACACAAGGACACTATTTTTGTGGAAACGGCATTGAAAGGATGACCGGACAAATCCAGGAAAACTTAGATTTCATTTGAAGACACAAGGACACTTGCAGAAGGATCATAGAACAGGCTTGCACTAACACACCTGGATGATGTTGGACACTGCACTGATGTTGATCACGCACTTAGGGACAAAAATTGGCCATGCTGATGGGAAAGCACGGCTACGAAAACCCGCCTGACCCAGCAGGATGATGTCGATGATCTTTGTACAACATGAAGCATAAAACAGTCCGCTGAGTACCTACTGCTGCACACAAACCCTTTTGTAAAAATGCAGATTTAAAAGAGTCTGCTATGCATGATATACTGGCAAGTGATTGGTCATCCGCGGGATACGGGCGCCCTTGCATTGGGGCCCCGTTCCACGGATCTTAGCAGCAGCAAAAATTACACCTCCTTCAAAAGCCGCTCAGGAATCGAATGCCCCGGCAACACACGCTTGCCTTCCCAGGAGACGCAAAACCCTGCGCTTCGCGCTGAGCGTTTACGCATATACTGTGGAAATAAAAACGCTGTTATGCCAAGAATCATTAAACAGATAACCTCCGCCAAGCGGCAACCTGCCGCGCAACAGCCCCACCGGATGCGATGGCACCCCAATTGCAGGTGTCCAGCAGATAAGCCGTGCGAAGGCCAAATTTTTCCTAAAATGCATCCTTTTTTCTCCACTCTCATGAATGAAGTGAATTGAAGTTAAAAACCTGAGAGCGAGAAGCCGAAAGATTAACAAAAGTTATTTTAACGTTTAAGATGCATTGCATATAATTTTGAATAATGAAAACAAGGAAAAAGATAACAAATTACGTTAAAGGGGAAATAAATTGCCGAAATATTCAAAAACAACAAATAAATTTTGAATTTTGAAGGGAAAGGGGGAAAATAACGAATTTTAAGCTATTACATAATTTTGAACTATTAATTAAATTTTGAACCCCAAATCTCGGCATAGCAAGATCTCAGAAGCTTATCTTGGAGCCTTGGTGATATAATTCTTTTTCTTCAAATTTCAGACTATTTTACTTTTGCATTATTTAAAATTTAATTGAGCTGGCATAGAATAAGACCCCCCCTTATATATTTTAGGTCACCTGAACCTGATGTTATCTTTAAATTTTGTTGAAATTCCCTTTTGGCTAACTGATGTTCTTTTATTCTAAATTCAAGTTTTGGCAAATAATTGTATAATTTTAATATTGTTAACTTTAAGATGTTTAATTTGTCTAGTTAATGAGATGCTTAAAAGTTGTAAAATGTTTTGAAAATTCTTTAAAAATGAAGTTTAAGATTTTAATACACGTTAGATTTTTGAAAACTTAAAATTCTGTGTTCTCTCTTTCACTTTAATGTTTTTATTTTTAGGGAAGTTCCATTTAATTTTATGTAGTTACATATTTGTAAATTTTGGGAGAAACTGATCAAATGGCGCATTTTCAGATTTATTTTAGATGAACTTTACAGGTTTAGGAACTTTTGGAATGTTTTCAGGAATTTAGAATGTTTTAGAATATCATAAAGTTCTCGTTTCTCCCTCCGACACATATAGAAATTTAAAAATATAAAGTTTAACAAGACAAATGAAAATTATTTGTTACTCAATTACACTTATGATGAAAAAATTAATAAAAAAATGCATTCAAATAGACTAAATAATAATAGAAATATAAAAACTACAGTGCTTTTATAAGTTTCTAAACACCCTAGTATAAGAATTTTTTTATAAAATTTAATTTTTCTTATTTATCCACTTCCTCCTTTTATAATGTTAATACATACCTCAATGTACGAGAAGCCACACTTGATTCCTCTAACTTTTGAGTATCCTGATCCAAGACCCCAATCTCATTTTGCATATCAGATATAACTTCATCCACAAGATGGCATAAGCGAGCAAAAGTGCTGGATAATTCCCTAAAAGAAATTTAAAATTGTTAAATTATTTAAAATAAAACACTCAAACATTGTATAAAAATGAGCAAATTTATTTTAGTCAGAGATGGACACATGATCTCTGGGTACTAAAATAAGTGTTGCTATTTTTTTCTTGTGTTCTATAGTAACTTAGGGGGCAGATTATGTTGGACTATAAAAGCTGTAACTAAGCATTCAACATGTATTACACTATTCTTTTCAACAGCAAAAAAACTATATATCTCATCTGTCTTATTCATCATCTGCGAAGCATAGACAACTGGTTTTTCAATATCATCAACCATAGTACTTAAAATACATCTAATAACATATTCACATGTTTCACAATTAAAAATTACATTTTTACTTACATAAAGTAATTCTAATACAAAAGATATCACTAATTCCTTAGCTTTAACAAAGGATTGTTCATTAATACTTTTCCACTTAACATGATTATCTAGTAATCTATGTAAAGGTTCCAAGACATTAACAATACAAGGTAAAAATTCCTATAGTAAGTTAACATCCCTAAAAAGGGATGAAGCTGTTTGACATTACTCGGGGAAGAAGCACTTAAAATAACTAAAATAACTTTTCTAACAATGGATTAAGTCCTTTACTAATTTTATGTCCCTAATAATTTACTTCAGGTTGTAATATAAAGTTAAATTTATCCTTATTTCAACTACTGCCATACTCTGAAATATATTTTAGAATTAGGAAAAGGAAAAAGAGCAATATATATAAGCACAAATAAGACAATAATACAGCATACAGCTGTTTTGAGGATACACTAGATCCCCTTCATCAGTGCAAGAGAAGCATCAAACCTGAAATCCAAAAGACAAAATGGGTGCAAATAGAAGAAATGGGGGGAGGGAAGGGGGGAGAAGCTATATACCCAAGACCTGGATTAAGAGCTACAGTCCAGCCAATCTGAAATGAGAAGTAGCAAACAGGACTAGCATGGACCAAAACACAACAAAAATATCCCAAAAAGACAAGTAGTCTGAACAATACATTAGACCCAACAAGACAAAAAATAAGTTAAAACAACACATAAGAGACCAAAGGTTAGGAAATGGAACAAAGAAAGTGGAAAAGTTTACAGGGCACTCTAGACTGTGGACAAAAAGAGCATTGGATAAGTCTTCAACTAAATTACTATAATTTTTCTGGATATGGAAGGCTTCAAAGAAGTCAGTGTCATAGACTGACGTGCATTTTTGTATGATCTTTGCAGAAGAAAACATAAAACAGTGGTCAAAGACCACCGACTCAAATAGTGACGTTCGTGAAATTCTATACAGACCTTGGCTAATGGGACGATATGTGTCGACGATGTTTCTTTAAAATTTGAATGAATTTAAAAGTTCTGAATATTTAAATTAGTTTAAATCTGGAAATCCCAAATAAATTTTTCAACACCCTCAGGAAGTTGATGCTGAGTCTATATCATTAGTTATCGAAGCTAATCCTGAAAAATAAATATTGCATGAAAAATGTAAATTTTTAATTGGAAGTGACATCTCCTAAACCAAAAGTGGAAATCCTTAGTAAATTTTACTATCTTCTATGGAAATTGATGTCCAGAGTCAATCATTATTCGAGCTATATTTATAGCCAATCCTGTGAAATAGATGTTTGAATGAAATTTTTAAAACAAAGTGGAAATTCTTTGTGAGCCACCCTCTCTTCCAGAATTTGATGCTGAATCTATATGTTGTTATCTGAGCTCTTTTTATACTCAATCTTGAGAAATAGATGCTTCAAGAAAAATGTACATGTTTGAAAGAAAATGAAAAAATAACTAGAAATTGATTTTTGGGTGAATCCTACCTTCTTACAGGGTTCCCACACCTCAAGTAGAAAAAAAAATAAGGCCTTTTCAAGGCTTTTTTTCTTTTTTTTTTAATAATGCTACTTAGAACTTAGCAATACAATCAAAGAAAAATTCAACAAATATACATTAGAGAGAGAAAAAAATGCAAGTATAATTAATTAAGTATATTCTTCTATAAACACCCTTTTAAATATATTTTTCTCTACTACACAGAAATATATAGTATGGATACACGTCAACTAATTAAAACTTTAAAATCAAAGACAACTAAAAATAGGTTTAAAAGTCCTTTAATAAAATCTCTTTTCCTCGACATACAAAATTACACGGCCAAAGCACTTTCACGCATCACAATGCCCGAAAGTGCATTGGTGTTTTGTCATCAGCCATCAGTGGCAAAAGCCACTGATGAAGGGGATTGTGATGCCAGAAAGTGCTTTGTCTGTATAATTTTGTACGTTGAGGAAAAGAGATCTTATTAAAGGACTTTCAAACCTATTTTTGGTTGTCTTTGATTTTAAAGTTTAAATCAAAGAAATAATTAACACTTCTGTTTTATTTATGTCCCCTAGCTCAATTTTATTTTCTTAGGCCGATCATCGAAGGAATGGTGTACCATGGAGACTCAGCCACTTACTGAAAGATGAGTCATGGGTTCGTGACACTCACACCACAATTATTTACACAAATATTTAAGACGGACAAAAGAAATGGATGAATTAAAAAATAGGGCCTTATTAAGGTCTTTTAACAAAAAAATAAGGTTCTTTTAAGGGTCCTTAAACACAAAAAGAAAAATCAGGCTTATCTAAGGGTTTCTCAAGGCTCGTGGGAACCCTGTATTATCCAAAATTTAATCACTATAGCAACTTTGTATGTATATTGCAGCAAACTTATTGATGACAAAAAATGGGTAACAAAATATATTAAAACTTCTGGATAATAGAAGTACAGCATTTACAAATACATTTGTGTATTAAATTATTTCTATCATACCTATTTTAATTACACTTATATTTTCAATCAATATTGTATTGTTTAAAAGACAAAGTGAAGCTATCTTTTTATTATTTTTTTTTTTAAGAATTAGTTTAAACTGCACTTTAACTGAATAGCAGATATCCTAAGAGTAGAAACACATTCTATTACTGTAATATATATATATATATATATATATATATATATATATATATATAATTAGAATTAATAAACACTATTTGCTAGTTAAGCATTAAGTTAATTCATTTAGAAATACTTACTGTTGCACTTGGTGACTGCAATTAGCACTAGTAAGGTCAACAATAAGTCGCAACTTTCTTGTCGTGTGGCCCACATATTGTTTCTTAAAAGCCCTTTCTTTTGCTTTATTAGTCCAGGTAATTCTTTCATATCCATATAACAAGCCATAGATTCCTAATGAGGCAGCAATGACACGCCATCCAGCCATTTTCCAAAGCTAAAACCAAGAAATTGTTTAAATACTGTAATATATATATATATATATATATATATATATATAAATAAATGTAGAGTGAAGCCTATCTTAATGACCACTTTTTCTCACAATGGATTCAAACTCCATAGATGTCTACCTACACCACATCTTCCAGGTATAATAAATGTCAGGGTTGCACTTGAAGGCAACAATGTTCCTCCGCGTTTTGAAATTTTTAGACATTTCAATCTACATGTGGTCATTGGCAGAATGGAAGGGGTGAAAATTAATTCCACCTTATACTTCCTAATAAGCACTAACTTCATACAACATTTATTTCTGTATATTTGTTCTTGTTCTACCAAAAGTATTGAATAAAATGTCCTCAAAAAATATTTTATGGTCAAATGATCGAATTGAAGTTTAATTTAATGTATTAGGGGGCTCTGCCCTCTGCTCATTATGCTTCACCAACCCTGTAACTCATTTTGCTCATTTGGAGGCTTTGCCTCCTACTCGCTGCACTCGTTTAGTGAGCTATTATAAATTATAAGTGAGCCAAACTAGAGTTTAAATCGGTAAACAGTTTATTTAATCGTGTTACCCTATTATATCTCTATATATGTACCAAATTTCATAGTTTTATATGCAATAGTTTTTATGGTAGGATATTGAGAAGACTGAACTACTCGATGGATGTGCCGATACGAAAGAACATTTCTAGCTTTTGAAGTGCATGAAAAGCAAAATATCTCGCAAACTACATCAAAATTAAAATAAAAGGGGCTCCATTTTGCAAAAACTTAACTATGTAGGTACCTGCTTGTAAAAATTCGTGGTCTTGCTATTATTAGCCTATCCAAGACACAAACTCGCAGCTCATGTTGCCTGACATTAAATATTTCTTGAATTACAATATATTTAAAAAAACAGTTTTTTCCAGCATGTTCCCCAAAGCTTTCTCTACAAGTGTACCAAATTTTTTATTTTTGTATGCAATGGTTTTTACAGTACAAAGAAAAACTCGAGGAACGAGAAATCTGTCAAGCAGCAGTGCAGCGGCAGCTACTTATGTTTAATATATAGTTTTATTATTTCCTTTTATCTTTAACTTAAGTATGACATCAGTTTTGTCATCTTTCCTAAATTCACCTCTACTAAATGACTACCCTTCTAAACAACTATCACCTCGACTAAACTATTTTTTGCTAGAATGGCAGGTGGTTACTATATTGAGGTTGACCACTGATCTATATAATCATATTCTTATAGAAGACAGTTTGGAATCACTGGTCTACATAACTAAGAGGCCCCAGATTTCAGATATGTTCACAATATAAAAGGTGGACCTCACCATTTTCTTGATTATATTCTGGAATTGCTTAAAAAGGCTGATGATCTTAGTTATGACCAGGTTATCTGGTTACTTGGCAGAAAAAAACACAGTATGGTTATTCTGCACAGTTCTAGACAGCATATCTGTACATCATGTGATCGCATAACCAAACTGTGACTAAGACAAGTTTCCAAATGACAGGTGGTTCTGAACTAATTTTTAAATGCTCTCAGGGATCATAGCAGATTTTCTAAAAATTGTAGGTAGGAATTTAAGGTATTTTTTTCAAAATTTTAGGAAAATTTTAGGAGCTAATTTTTATTATTTCTATTATTAGTACTGTTTAATTACCGTTCTTTTCATTAATTAAAGGAGAATTGATACAAAAAACAAACATCATTGAAAGAAAAAGGTAATCTTTTGAATATTTTTCCTATTTCAATTTTCCTTTTAATGCTCTGTAGACTTGAAAATTAAAATTATCACTTAGTATCCAGTGGCCACTTTATCACAGGTGTTTTTGGTGTAAATATATACATACATACACACTATATATATGTATGTTAGAAAAATGTTAGTTTAGTTTTCAAACAACTTTATATAAACAGAAAAAAAAATCTTAATATAATTAACAAAAAAAGAATCCAAAGAGCTCAAAATCACATTAATTTCTGAAAAATTGTAAAATAAAATATGGCCATAAGAGCAAAAATCTAGCTGATAAGTTAGTAGTTATTGCATGTAATGTACAAGGATTGCATGCACCCGCGCAGCGGGCGGGCTTAAAGCAAATAATGCTAATAAAAGCCACTTTATTTTGGGAAAAGTGTTTATCTGTTAGCCCTGAACCCTCGTAGTGGGCAGGAACGCGATTGACAGCTATTTCAAATCTATGCAAATTGCATGTGCCCGCGCAGCGTGTATATCGTTATTACATGCAGTTGAATTGTCGTTATTGCATATATCGTACGTGGATTGCATGTACCCGCTAATAAAAGACGATTTATTTTATACACAGCAGCTGTATCATTACTCGTGTGCCCGCATTGCGATCGGAAACGCGATTGACAGCTACTTAATGAGTTAGCCATAACTTCTGCGCGTAACTGAGGTGTGATCGACAGCAACTTCATAAACTGCATCATTAGCCGTGAATTGTGCATGTTGCTACATCGTTAGCTATAACTTTCGCGCGTAGCTGAGGTGTGCGATTGACAGCTACTTTCTTGGAAAATTAAAAAATTTGAATTTGAAGATAGCAAAGTACGCACTGGCATAGAGTCAATAAGTGTTGGCTGGGTCATGAAAGTACACAGGTCCAGTTTTAAAGAAAAACTTCGTTCACTTTATTTTGTGAAAAACACAACTAGGCATATTACACGTACCTGGTAATTTTCCATGCCATAAAACATCAAAATATACTATGTACAAAAAGTTTGCAGTTGTAAATGACTAGACAGAGATTCCTTGAAGCATTGGTAGTAAGTAACTATACTACCTCTATCACTTGCATGTATTTGCAGCCACCATTGAAGGTATCCCACTTGGCAAAGGGAAACCAAAGGATAGAACATCAAAAATATTTAAAGCGACTTCCGAACGTTTGTAAGTAAATTTAACATTCAATACACGCTGGTCTGAACTGATCACATCTGCATCCGTTTTGACTTAAAAACCGTCGTCAAGCGATATCACGCAGTGCTTCTGTCAAAAACATTTCTGTCCGCCTGCATCAGACTATCAGTGTCTAATCGATCGTCGTCTCAAGTCATCATCTCAAGTCTGAGTGTGTTTTGAGATCTGTCTGCGATCTCATCTGATCGATCTAATTGCTTCAAGAAACCTCTGCCCTATATATCCGAGAATGGACAGCTCCAGAAACGCCCCCGGATATGCAAATCAGATGCGCACGCATTGAGAACTGATTTGCATAAAACCTCATGTTGAAAAACGTCACGGTTCACACCGGTGAACGGGAAGAGTCGTTCATATTAAATTTGCATAAACGCCCGTTCACGGGAACGTGAATCGCGATGTATTGATTTTTTCCAACATACTTCATGAACTGCATCGTTAGTTATAACTTTCGTGCGTAATGGAAACAATCAATAGCCACTTGATGAACTATATCGTTAGCCGTAACTTGCGCACATAGCGGAGATAGATAACTACTGTTGGAAACTTGGTTTTGTTTACATCGCGATTCTCGTTTCGCGGGAGCGTGACATCATTATTCTAAATGATTTTTCCGTTGTCGTGAACGAATCGCGATGTGGACAAAACTGGGCTTATCATGCAAATCACCTTCTCGCCGCTCACGCATCCTGTTTTGCATATCCAGAGGGCGTTGCCGGCAACGGTTGTGTTCCAGAACGCACCCATCGTCGGATATAAAAGCTGGACACATTTTTTGGTTTAAGCAGATCGATCGGTTCAGGGATCGATGCAGCGGACATATCTTGGATTGGATCGAGATCGCTGATCTCGGACGGATCTACATAGTCTTATTCGATGTAGTCGAATGTTATGATAATGTTTATCGGTTGACGTGGATGTTTTAGTGAATCGTAAAGATTTAATGGTTCTCAGTTAAGGAGACCATGTTGTTCCGTGTTGTGGACTTGATGCAGTGTTAATCCGTGAAGTTTAAAGTTTTTGCCATAGCGTGTGACCAGCTATAGGTGGCATCGGGAAATGCACGTTGTTACGTAAGTTTGAAAAGTTTTATTCTACTTACTCGTGTAAAGATTGCTTAAACCAAGAATGTGTCTAACTGTGGAACTTTTTCTGAAATCTTACGAATGAGCTTGAGAGCTCATGTTTTGTATATAGTATGCTTTGATTTGTCTTACATTGCCATAAATATATTGTAAGCAAATGCAATGGATTCGCTCCTTAAATAAAAGTGATTTGAACCAAATTGGAACTGTTATTTTCAACACCTCTACAGTTAGTTGTATTTTTTTACAACTTCCATTTTGACGTTGTTATCACTACTATCTCTGCTTAAATTCCAGCGAAGATTTTTCAATTTCGTACCTCATCAATTTTAATAACCAACAGGTTATGATGTGTACCCCCAGCAATAGTTATGGGCCCTAGCTCCCCCATAACAACGTTCAAAATCTAATTTAGAAGTGTTAGTGTTCCATAAAGAAGCAGAGAATCCTATCGACAGGGGCCGCGGACAGCGCCATTTGCATGTCGATGAAAGCATAAACAAAAACTCAGTTCAGTTCAGTTCCAAAAGACCACATTGCCATGGAGGCAAATAAAATTAGTGCATTGACGAGAGACAATTACGTCACATGGAGAAATGAAATTTCATTCGCTCTGAAAGGAGAGGGCTGTTTCGGATTTGTAGACCGAACAGCGTTACCGGTGGATGAAAAGACGTAACGGCGTGACTATGAAGAGTACATGCGTAGAAGGGAACGCACGTTAGCTATCCTGTTCCAGAATGTTTCATCTGACTACCAAGAGTTAATAGACATTAACGACGATCCGGCAGATGCGTGGGACAAGTTAAAGACACATTTCGAAGCGCCGACTCGTGCTAATTTAGTGTGCTTATTGGATGAGTTCTTTAGCCTGCGTCCGGAGCCAGATGAACCAGTGGATATCTTCTGCACGCGTTTAAAGAAAGCAGTCGCCAAGCTGAAGGACGTTAAGCACCCGGTGGAAAGCGTCTATGTGGCATTCCAAGCCATAAGATACCTCTCGGACGACTTTCAAGGGATGGTCCAGCAAATATATCGATGGGAGGATAAGGATTTTACCTTAGAAAAAATCCAGTGCGAGCTATCCGAGGAAGAAGGACATATCCGGCAACTCCGTAGCGACAGAAATCATGTAAGTCAGAATTCATCTGTATTTTTGTCTCAATGTAATGTAAATGTAAAAAGTAAAAATAACAGTACATTTAAAACTGGAAAACCAGTTAAAAAGGTCATAGGACCATGTTATTTTTGTAAAAAGGCTGGTCATGTAAAGAGAAATTGCCCTACTCTTAAGTCTAGCTCTAATATAATAGAATTATATACTTCTGCTAGAATTGAAGCAAATACTGTGCAGGATCCTAGCGATAGACTCAGCTGGGTAATTGACACTGCTGCTACGCGGCACTTTTGCAATGACATTAATCTGTTCTCAAAATTTAAAGAAAGCAAAGGTGCATCTATGTCGCTGGCAGTGGGTGATATTGAGAGCCCAGTTGAAGCTATCGGTACGGTCAAAATGTTTGTTCAGTTTAAGAACATAAGAAGTGATATTGTTCTTTCTGATGTTATGTTTTCACCTAAGTTAAGGTGAAACTTATTAGCTGCATCTGTTCTTGAGGAGCAGGGGGCAGCATTTAAAGGGGCTAATGGGGTATTGTGGTTTAACACTCCAAAGGGAGAAAAATACTTCTATGTTAAAAGAAAAGAAGGCTTGTATTTTTTAAAACCTCAATATGAAACTCAGACAGTAAATAACAATATCGAAGACCGTAAAACTAAAGGAAAGGATCACAATAGGGATAAAGATTCTAAGAAAGATAAAAAGACCCCAAATAGGAACAGTATTAACAAAATGAAAATTTTGCCTAGTGTAAATAAAAGTAAAGATAACTCTGAGGTGAAGTCAAAGTCAAAGGGAAGAGTTAATGGGAAACCAAGTTGTTCGGTTTCAGAAGTCTATATAAATAAAATTGAAAATCTGTCTGTCTGTTTGTCCCATCATCACGGGAGAACGGCTGAACCGAATTTGATGAAATTTGGTGGGTAGCCTAGAAATAGCCCCACTTAAAATTTAGTCCATGTTTGGAGTTTCTACGACCAGTGCTTCTCGAGATATTAGTAAAAAACGAAATTTTCGTTTGTCTCATCATCCTAGAAAAACGGCTGAACCGAATTTAATGAAATTTTGTGGATAGTCTTGAAATAGCCCCCCATAAATTTAGTCCAAATTTCGAGTTTCTAAGACCAGGGGTTGTCGAGATATTAATGAAAAACGGAACTTTTCCTATGAGTTATACTCTCCAACTCCGTGGTTTATTCAAACAGAAAGGATCAAAATCATTTGTTTAAAACGTCAAAAGGAAATAAAACTTTATTTCCGAGTTTGGTGCAGGATTTTTGCATTAAATAGTCACTATCGTTAAACACGAATTGTTTGAAACATGAATTTAAATGGAAAAATCTACCTCCATGGTTATCTTTCACAAGTTATTACTCAACGATGAAATATATAAAGAAATCAAAATGGCTATTTAATTTCGCATTTTATGAGGAAGATTCTATCTTATATCATGTTGCTCCGCCACGGAATGAAATTAAATGGATGTAAAAATATGTTTTTTAAATGAAAGGTTTGGTTGTTCTTTTAATTATATAAATTGCGGACTGCGTACATCACTTTCATTTATTTTAGCAAAGAGGTTTCCAGCTCATATATTGTGTTTAGCTAATAAACTCATATATTGTGTTTACCCAATAAATACATTTAGCCGATTGTTGAAGCAGAAAAAGAGTAGAACGACTGTATCTTATAATACAATTTTAGTGTTTTCATTTAGTATATACAAACGGGATCAGGATATTTTATTCTTCAGATCTGCAAATTTAGAGCTACGAGTTTAGCGGAATATCTCTAAATAACTTGATAACTTTTCTTAAACTTTACCAAATTAGCGGAAATGTTAGTTACAAATTAGCGGAGATGGCATTATTCAGACGATATATGATTTCCATCAATTTATTTTAAGCAAATGATATCATGTCGCTTAGCAATGCATCCAATGCGTTATGTGCTATACGATTTTTATTAAATCTTTTCCGATTTGAATAATAAAGATATGTATGTAAGATAAATTTCATTGACATTGTATTTTTGACTGGATAATATGAATTACGGTCTTCAGGTTTAAACATTACTATTATTGATATTTTCGGGGACTGTTGATTCAGGGATTATTGATATTTTCAAGTTATTATGCAATTGTTTATTTATGACGAAATTTGATGAAACTCATATATAGTACGTTGTACGAGTTATCTACAAATGCACGGATATATCTTCTAATCTACGAGAATATAAGTAGTACAGGTATATTGGCATATATCGGAATCAATTACGACCTTCTGGTATAAAGATTACGCGGATTAGTGATATTTTCAATTTATTACATCATCTCTTTTATTTTAGCAAATATTTTTGAGACTCATATTGTAATACGGGAAATCTTCTACTAACACACTGGCATATTTTCTAATCTGCGACAATATAAGTAGTATGAGGTTACATATATTGATTCAATTCCTTTTTTTTGTAAATTTGCTTACAAAAGGGGCCAGGATGTTTTATTCTTCAGATTTGCCCGTGAATATAATTTTGCATAGTGAGAACAGATATTCTTAAACTTCTCTTTAGGAGCAATAAATTTAATAATTTAACGGAATTTGCACATGATTGCGAATTATAAGTTTCTTTATATTATATATTCCGTACGAAGAACGGGTATGCTGCTAGTTTTAAATAAAACTGAACTCTGGCATAGGAGATATTTTGCCACATTAACACTGATTATTTATATCAGACAAGTAAAGTTTCCGCGGCTAATGGACTCCCTAGACTAAAATATGCAAAAATTGATTGTTTACATTGTAAATTAGCAAAGTCTAAGAGGATTTCTTTTAAGCCAATTGGTAGGATAAGGTCCACTAAACCTTTACAATTACTCTATATGGATGTGTGTGGTCCCTTACCTACAGCTTCAATGGGAGGAAACAGATACTTTTTGACAATAACTGACGACTTCAGCCGGAAGGTGTTCATGTATATCATGAAACAAAAGTCAGAGGTGTTTAAGATCTTTAAGGAATTCCAAGTTAAGGAAGAAAGGCAGCTAGGTAAAAAGATTTTTTGTATCCGTACGGACAATGGTATGGAGTTCGGTCACAACCAATTCAAGGCATACTTAAATAAATTGGGGATTAAATCAGAAAGGTCAAATGTATATACACCCGAACAGAACGGGGTTTCTGAGAGATTTAATCTAACAGCACTAGATTGTGTAAAAGCTATGCTTGATCAAAGTCAGGTTGGTGACAGGTTGGATTCGCTTCTTAAATAAAAGTGATTTGAACCAAATTGGAACTGTTATTTTCAACACCTCTACAGTTAGTTGTATTTTTTTACAACTTCCATTTTGACGTTGTTATCACTACTATCTCTGCTTAAATTCCAGCGAAGATTTTTCAATTTCGTACCTCATCAATTTTAATAACCAACAGGTTATGATGTGTACCCCCTGCAACTACATCAACTGTACCGTTAGCCGTGACTTGGCCGCGTAGCTGAGGTGTGCAATTGACAACTGCTATATCAACTGCACCGTTAGCCATCACTTGAGCACGTAACGAAGGCGTGCGATTGACATCTATTCCATGAACTGCACCGGTAACCACGATTTATGCGTGTAGCTGAGGTATGCGATAGACAGCTACTTAATGAACTGAACCATTAGTTATGACTTGAGCACATAACGGAGATGTGCAATCGACAGCTACTTCATGAACTACATAGTTAGCCGTAATTTGCGCATGTAGCTGAGATAGACAGCTACTTCATTAAATGTACCATTAGCCGTGACTTGCACACGTAGCTGAGGTGTCCGAATGACAGCTACTTCATCAACTGCACCGTTAGCCATGACTTGCGCGAGTAACGAAGGCGTGCGATCGACATCTATTCCATGAAATGCACCGCTAGCCACAATTTATGCGTGTAGCTGAGGTGTGCGATAGACAGCTACTTAATGAACTGAACCATTAGTTATGACTTGAGCACATAACGGAAACATGCGATCGACAGCTACTTCATGAACTACATCGTTAGCCGTAACTTGCACTCGTAGCTGAGGTACAAGATCAACACTTCATAAACTACACACTTAGCCGTGACTTGCGCATGTAACGTAGGTGTGCGATCAACAGTTACTTCATAAACTGCCCGTTATTTATGGCTTGTGTCGCAGAAGTGCACGATCGACAGCTACTGCAAGAAAGGTATTGCAAGTTTAAAAACTTTTTTAAAAACAATAGGGCTGGTCGCCGAAGGCAGTAATTAAATAATATGAGGGAAATAAGTTATCCTATATTTCATCAAAGCTACTGCAACGCGTTAATTTAGACACAGCTATTTCCCTTCAATCATCCTCTGTTTTGATAGAATCAACAAAAACACATACACAAGTTCCAGCGGCTCAAAAGAACTCTAGTCCAGAAAACTATATTTTTAAATATTGGTTTTTGAGCAAAAATTCTTAGAGTTCAAATCTTTGGTACTTTTCATCCCAGATGCATATTAAACATGGAATAATTTGACAAAATGTTAAGTTTAAAAAGAAATGAAAACTGTTTAAAAGTTTTATCTGTTGGAAACGGGAATGTGTTTATTTAACATTCTTCACATTTCTGCTCTTTTATTGTTTTTATTTTAATTTTTATGGGAAGCGTGGCGATCCAATTGCGGGACCTCCCAACTATGCCGTATTTTATTTTATCCATTGCTTTTCTTCATAAACTGCTATGTGGTTCGGGCCCCTACGCAATGCATCATTTTGAAGAGATATCCTTTAATATCATCAATGTCTAGAGAGGTTGCTAACAGCAGACAAAAATTCCTTCTCTACTCTCCTGTTTTGACATGATGTTGATCAAATATTATGTAATGAGGGACGTAAGAGAATCAGAATCTGACTAACTATATTTGTATTATTGGATTTAGACATAAGTTCTTCAAAATTTTTGCACACAATTGATGAAAATTTTAACTTTGCAAAGAAAGAGAAACTTCAGTGATTTATCTAGTAAATATGAGGAAGCACACTATTCAACAATCGAACCAGTCTTTTTCTATTTTATTTCTTTGAGAGGTTAAAGGCTTCTAGGGTTTTTAGCTTGCGTTGGAGATTCCTAAGATATCCTGTGGAGATTCCCACTCCCACAAACAAAAGAATCTCCCTCAAACTCCTGTCATAAATGATCACGTGGGTCGCCATTCGTCTTGCGATCGTATTTCACTAAAACCGCCCGCGGACGGAGAGGATATAACCATTGAGAATCTGCGATTTTGTCGTGATTGACACTTTTTTCGTCTGTGTAAAAGATGAGTGCTATTTTGAACAACATTTTAATTTCTGAAGTCTTTTTTAACATCGATTGCCGTATGAATAGAATGCATTCGGGCGATAGTAGAGTAAATTTGGCGCCGCAGCAAAACATTACAAAATTTTAGGATGATTTAAAAATTTTAGGTTAATTTTAGGAATTCAAGGGAAGCTTCAAACTTTTAGGAATTTTAGGACGAATGCGATCCCTGTGCTCTGGTCATGATCGGCACTCAACGGTCATAACCGGAAAGTCTTTTCAAACTCACCTTCTGTAATACTATATCTTTAAATTAGGTCATAGAACAGAAGGCGGATAAGTTATGTTGCGACAAAATGTTATAGAGTTTTCCATATCTCCTTCTCCATCTTTAAGAACTTTTGTAGGACAACAATGTCTTGTGCTTCACATTTGAAGTAGAAATTTATATCAATCAAGTAAACGTGCCTAACAATTGTGCTGTACTAGGCTATGGTAGTTAAGGGAATATAGACTTTAAAAATATTTTGTATTTGAAAAAATAGGAAAATTTGAAATTATTCAATTAAAAGCAGGAAAAATGGATAGCAGTCTTTAAAAGGAGGGATATGATAGTTGAAATATGCTAATTTATGATAGATATTTAATATAAATACAAAACAACCTTTGCATGTAGGCTGTTTTGTATTTTCAGCAGGAAATAAAAAAGCTGCTTCTCCAAATATTCAAAGATCGTGTTTTATCAATCATCCTTACAGTGCAATAGGAAAGATCCTGAACTTTGATTGAAAGAAAGATTTTCCGGATGAAAAGATTTTCAGAATGATGTACTTCTAGAAACAGAACTGTATGAATACATTTATCACTGAAACTGTATCTCTATAACATTTTGTCACTGCAGCATCCAAGTTAATGCCAAGATTGATTGTCTTATAAAACTAGAGGTGTTGCCAGGCGGAAGATCATGTGATGTGGAATGGTCTATACAGATGGAAGCAATTTAATTGGTGCAAGTAAACACAAACATATGAAAGCAAAAACAGATTTTTAAAGTGCATCCTTTCATTATTTGTATGTAACTTAAATGTCTGAAAAAAAAAAAAAAGAGTCCAATATCCAGTTTCACTATTATTTTATTATGTGTTAAAAATTCTCCCTTATAGACTTTTTAATCTTACAATATTGACTATTCATATCATCATTATTATAATCAGTCACCTAACTTAAAGGATAAAATTCTATGGGGGCCCAAGATGGACTGTCCCAATAAGGTTGAAAATCTAAAGCAATACAATGTACTACAAAAAACAATGATATGCAAAATTTTATGTCGCTATGATTAGTGGAAACTGGTTAATTAGAACCTTAAAGATTTGAAATGTGATAAATATACTCTATTAGAAGTTAAATAAAAGGTTGTAATAAAGGCAAACATTTCGAAAGCAACAAAAAATAAATTTTAGGCACAACAAAAATTGATCTATTGAAAGTTATTTTATGAGAATTTTTAAGATGCACCTTAATGAGTTGATCTTGATTTTTCAAAAATATTTTTTTACTCTGAAACCTTGATATGCTACAAAATACAGTATTTTACAATTATCTACAGTTCAGGATTTTATATCTCCCAATTGCCTGTATTGCTAATAATATAGGATAACTATTATATAAAAAAATATTTTCTGGATATGTATTGCCAGAAGAAATATATTAAAAGGAACACCTGCCTTCAAAATTTGTGTGACACTGGTTTATTTAGTTACTTCAGAAAAAGATGAAAAAAACCTCACTCTATGCAAATTAATTTTTTCATAACTTAGACAATCTCATTTTAAAAATTAATTATAAATTATAAGCTAATTTCCAATCTTTTGAAATTATTTGAAGGAACAATTTTAAATACTAAAATTTATGTTTCACAGTTTACATTTATAATTACTTTTGATGCATTGAAAACAGAATGCAAAATTTCCAAAGAATCATGAAGGCAATAATGAAAGAAAATTGTGAGATGACATCAAGTATCATATAGTTTTATAATTAAATTCTGAGAAATAATTGTTTTGCTAAAAGTGCAGTGAAAAATAAATTGCAAATACTAGCAAATGAATACAAGATTTTCCACCTAAACAGCATTATAAAATTATGATTTTGTTGAGTTTTCATATAGATTTTTAAAACTTTTATAGATTAGAAACCTAACAAATCATAAGGATTGCACCTAATAGCAAAATAAAGTAGGCCTTCAGTGTATTGCATTTGTCTAACACGAAATTCACAATATATCAGACATTACAGATAAAAAAAAAACTTGAATTAAAATGTTAGCTAAACTTTTGCTAGACATTTAAAGATTCTTTACTTTTTAAAGATTTCTTTAAACATTTCCTGGTAGAGTAGCAAATCTGAAGACAATTTTTGCAAAATTTTCCGGGGAAAAAAAAAATTTATAACGATTTTCTGGAAAAAATATATATATATATATATATATATATATATATATAGAGAGAGAGAGAGAGAGAGAGACATATACACACAAATCAAGATAGCATTTTAAAAATGTTGATGCAAAAATGTTTCTTTTTGATGATTCCTATAATTTCATGCTGTAGAAAACTAAAATTATAATATGGTGAGTTCAAATAAATGAAATCCTAGTTTACAAATAAAGCTTTTATTTTTAAGCATATTTCAATATGAGGATTTTAATGGCATGAAATTGAAGCAAGATGCATGTGAATACTTATTTGAAATAAAAGGACTACTTACCACACTTGCAACACCAAGAACTATAACAGCTGATTTTGATGTTCCGGAGCTGAGGTAAGCTAAAGTTAAGTTGTGAAGAAGTGTCGTGAAATCAGGAGAAGGTGCTACAGCTCTTACTTCATTGCTAGGAGTCTGAGGTGTACTGGGAATAGGCCAATGTATCTAAAAAGTTATTTTATGTCAGTATTAATCACAATGCCTTCAAAATGCGAGCAAAAATCCAAATTATTAGACTTATGGTGTTAACAATGTTTTAATTCCTATGAGTAGACAGACACTCCTCGTTTGTGAAAACTACATTTTGTTATAAAAAATTAGATACAGTAAAATATATTAAATTTATCAAGATCTGGTTATAACATACCAGAGTTCTTAATATACATTAATGTGAACATCACATGACCTCCTAAGTGACATAATACTAACTTCGGGAACACATAGCAATCCATCTTTGCGTATGCTAAAACTTTAACACAGATTTTGCATTTAGTTCATGTATTTTTTCTACACATCATTGTAAAGAAATTACATTATTTTACTACAGTAAATGCAAAATGTTACCCAGCATTAAAAACAATGTATGAATTTTACACTATATCTATAAGAAAAGTAATGTAATAGGATTAAAAATTTGAAATATATTATTCAATTAACTTATATGGTTGCCTATGTGTGTTTGTATATCTGTATTTGTATGTGTGCAATATACATATCTACTAGCTTAAAAACTGTGCACCAGAATTTCATGAAATTTAGCAGTTTGACATGCATTACCCTGGTACTGATTTAATGTTTGTGAAAATAGGAGAAAAAGTAGTTGGCCTTACTTTAGAATTGGCAAGAAATCTTTTTTTAAATGGGATTATCTATATTAATCAAATGATAAGTAATTTTTGATAAAATGAAAGCAATGATATAATATAATATATTTTAAACTTTTGTGTGTATGCATGTATGAGAATTAGTCAAGTTGGAATTATTTAAAAAGTGCCAGGTGCCAGATAAAAATGAAATTAATGAAAATTTGTAAGTTTAATGCAATTTTAATAAAATTTCAAACATTTTGAGTGACAAAATGATTATGCATCATCCCAAATATAATTATCAAAAGAGGCACAAACATATTTGAATGTATAGAAAAAGTTAGATGACAAAGACAGATGATTGTAATAATTAAGACAACGAGATCTTTACAGGTTATATTAAACTGCTCTGAAACATATCTGAAATATCATGATGCCCACTTCTGCTTAAACACAATCTCTGCATTGCATATTTAATGCTATTTAAGCATAAGAGTGGGATCACAGTTTCGAATTTTCAGACAATATACTGATTTTTAGAGTCCTATTCTAAAAATTTTTAATACAATTTACATTCTATAAATTATTATATGAAATTAAAAATTAACTCCAAAAACTAACTTAAATTTCTCTATTACAAACCGGACTTGCAAAATGAAAGAGAAAGTTAATGAGGAGAAAAACATTCATATTCTTTTATGCTTTAGAAGTTACAAATAACAACGACAAATCTAATGAACTGCTAGAAAAATTGACGAGCTTTGAGATGTCTTGTGACAATTTGAAAATTGAAAAGGTGTAAACAGAGTGAATACTTGGATTAAAAACAAAAATTTTATGGAATATAAAAGTTGTTAATTTTTTATATGGGGTAAATACTGGAATTTTAGGGCACTGTAACAAAATTTTCAAAGTATATATTTAGACAGTTTAGTTTGTTGACTATTGATAAGACTTGCCCACCCTGGAACTTCAAAATTAGTGATATTTATATATATATATATATATAAAAAATAGGGACGAACATTTTTAGAAATCTTCACCTATAAAATGCCTTAGGCACTTTCTCCGTAAAAAAGAGAATTTATAAATCACACAAAATGCCATTAAAGTTTTTTTTTTTTTAAATAATTGTCTAGCAGTAATTTTTTTAATAAATAGTGAAAATAGAAAATTTTCAAGAATAATATAGATTATGCTAAAAAACAACAATAAAGAACTGAACTTTTTTTTACACATGTACATAAAAAAAATCTCCAGTAAATAAACTTGCTGAAATGTATATATTAATAGTTGTTTTACAGAAGATCTTCTTTTAGATTTAAGAAAGCTAAAATTGGCAATGAAAGAGCACAAGAGTTACTATTGTGATTTATGAGGAAAAATGTTAAAATTTATGATTTTCTTAAAAATAGAGTTAACATTTGCTATTTTATTTGAAAGCAAAAAAAATACAAATTAGAAGTGCTAAAGTTTGTGGAAGATTACTTTTTTACAAGTGCTAAAAAGGAGGGAAGGACTGATAACAATTTTTAGCATTTTTCTTTGTATACAAATTATCAATTTATACTTTAAAGTTAAATCGCGAATTTTAGTGCCCTTTCTAAAACATTACAAAAGTTTTAAAAGAGATTTGAAAACAAAATTTCAAATTTTATCGCTCATTTTCGAAATGCACAAATCCGTATAGAAATTCCATATCACAATTTCTGAGAAAGAAAAAAAGCACTTAAATTAGCAATTTTCTAAATAGTTAAAATTTACTAATTAATTTAGAGTAAAAGTGCTAAAATATTCTATTTTATTTAAAAGTACTTTTGCTAAAATATAGTACTTTATGAAACAGCATTAAAATTTTTAATTTTATTTTCACAAAAGCTAAAATTCTCAATAGTTTATTTAAAAGTGCTAATATCAAGACTAATTATTTTGGTTATAAATTTTGGTGCTGTACTAATAAAAAATCACAGAACCTTTTCTAAAAGATCGCATTTAGTGATTAAAAAAAGGCACAATTCAGCATCTTTTTTTTAAAATATGCACATTCATATGGAAATTTGATATGATGTTGATTGCAAACATAGAAAATGATAATCACCTCATCAGTAAAATAAGAAACTTATGTAATACCCATCGAATCCTTTTAGCAAAATAAAACAGAAAAAGGGTAGAAAATTAAAAGTTGAGAATATTATTTGTTTACACCATGCCTTATTGCAAGTTGTGCATGCACTTATTAAAGCCACACTCTCCTAGTCTTTACTCTCTCAGAGGAAGTAATTCTTTTTGCTTGAGATCGGATGCATTTCAAAGGTATACATTTTAAATCATTTAAAATAAACATGTAACACATAAAACTAAATAACTTTATTCAAATATGTCAAGAAAAAAGCAAAAATATACATACTGATTCAGCTGATCGTCCAAGAACTTTTTTAGACCTACTGGGGCTAAGGAAACATTTATACATGTTTACTAACCCCAATGAGAATCTAAATTCTAGATCTTCTTGAAAATCTGCACACAAACTATCACAGTTTAGGCGATACAGCACTTCAAAACTATGACGTGGCAAAACATTCATCATTTTTGGTCGATGCTCTGGAGGTATTAGAGAAGACATTCGATCTAAATAAAAAATGCACATTTTACATATTGCAAACTAATGTACCAAAAAAAAAAGTCACTGTGTTAAATGATACTGTGTTTAATGGTATTAAATATTACTGTATAAAAAGATATTCCAGGGTTCATGTCTATTTCCCAAAATGAAATTCCCTGAGTTTTCTAGATATTCCCTGTTGTCTTCATAAAAATTCCAGGTACTGCATGCTAGGATTTTATTACAAATTTCAAACAATAATTCTAGATTTAACCGATATTTGCAGTGAATACATGACAGTGAGAAAAAAACATATTCAAAAAAACAAAAAGTGGTTTATATTTGTATGCAATTTTATCTGCTTATACAGTACAACCTCGAATATCTGGACATAGCCAATTTTGGATTTCAGAATTTTCTGGATTATAATTTGGATAAAATTTAAACTTAATATTAACTACATACCCTATAAAACCTTATTTTTAGTAAAAATGACAAAAAGTCAAGTTAACCCATAAAAATATTATTTAATATATAAAAAAAAAATTTTTTTTTAAGAAAAAATATACATATACTAGAAATAAAAAGAAAACTGTTTACATTTTATGATTTTGTTTAAATATTTGAACTAATGTTTGTTTTATTAATTTTGGTTTGTGGGAAAGCAGTTTTTTGTTTTATCCTGTAGGTAGATAGGCATTATTTCCTGCTTGGTTACGAAGTTTCTTCGTTCAAGACCTTTAATACTGTTTGTACATTATAAATAGGTTTCTCTTTCTTGAGTATAAGTCGATCTATCGACACCCTCCCCCTACAGACACACGCACCTTAATTCGCAAGTGAAATGTATCCATATTTTTACTTTCTCATACTATAGAATAGAGAAATTACCGTATATTTTCTATTTAAAGGTTTTGATCCCAATACATGCTTTAGGACCTGCTGAACACATTTTGACTATTTTAGACAGAGTTCATACTCTTTTACAAGAACCCATTTCCAGGATTTTGTAAGAAGTTCCAGGAGGGTTCGAGCATTTTTCCAGGAGTTTTTCTACACATTAAAAGTAGAAGTGAAAGTAAGGTTTTATACCAACTACACCACTCTGGTCATACAAAAATTTGTATTGAATTACAATACACCAATAAAGGAAAAGTTTGCCAATTTACAATCTAATTTAAATATCAGTGACTGAACAGGGTCCATTAATAATTTTTTTCTTAACCATGTCTAATAATTTTTCAAATGAATCCAGCATAGCTGGTATGGTTGGTAACCAAATATTTTGTTTTCCATTTCTCCATATAAATATAATTTCTTTGAAACTCAATGGGTTCTTGGGGAGGGGGGGGGGGGGGGTATGACCCACAAATTCTCCTCCTTCAGCAATGCCTCTGCTCACATTTGCTTTGTACTGCTGTATATTGCTGCTTTGTATTTTCACAAGATTTATATGGATAATGGCTGCTTATAGTTTCAGTAATCTAGACAGGAAATTCTTATTCAGTAATTACTAGAGTGGTTCGATTTGCGATAAAAGAATTGTTTGCAATGATAATCAGAAAAATATTTGATCAAACATTTAAAATTTTTTATATGAAATGTTCAAATTTTTAAACTAAAACAAAATATGAATATATTAGTCTTCATTACTAAACAAAAAAGAAATTCCAAAATCCTTAATAGAACTTGCTTAGCTTAAACTAAAAAATAAGTAGGAAACAGAACATGCTTAGCTTAATAGAAAACAGAATATGCTTAGCTTAAACTAAATGTATTTTTTTTATTAATTTTCAGCCTGCTCTAGCTCAGACTTTAATAATTTCTTCCTAAAACATGAAAAATAAAGAACATTTGACATGGTTTTTATTTTTTTAAGTAATAAAAAAATGTAATGTGTTTGCATTTAAATTTAGCTTAAAATCAGCCCCATATTTTCTAACAACAATACAGAATATACATTTTGAAACAACATTATTTTGAGAAACAAATAATATTTTTTTCATCACCAGATAATATTAAATTCTTCTAGATAAACTGTTAAATTCTTCTGGGCAAATTGAATTGTGCAATCGCACAATTCAATCAAAAAGTAATAATTAAAAAATTAACCTTAACAAATAACCAAAATGTGAAAATAAGCTAGTTTTGTCAATCTAATGATTAATATATAGAGGATGGAGATGGATAGAAAAGGATACTTGTGGACTCACAGGACTACACGAGAATTCCCTGAATTGCACAATCGTACCGAATATGTCAAAATAATTATAAAATTAACAAGAATAATAAACCAAAACAAGTTTTGTTAATTTAGTGTGCAATAATTACAGGATGTAAATGGATGGAAAAAGATACTAGCCAATGCTCGGCAATGTACACGATACTACAGGAATTACGCAATTCCTCTATTTATAAGAAAATAATTAAAAAATTAGCCTTTATAATTAACCAAAATGTGAAAATAGGCTAGCTCAGTTCATCTAATGCCTAATATTTAGAAATTGGGGATGGATGGAAAAGGATAATTGTGGACGCCCAGGACTAGACTATAGGAGTAATTAATTGAATTGCACAATCATACTAAATGTGTCAAAATAATTAAAATATTTACATGAATAATAAACCAACATATAGAAATAAGCAAGTTTTGTCAATTTAAGGTGCAATAATTACAGGATGGATGGAAAAAAAAAATAGGAATTTTCCGTAATTTTAAGGGTCTTTTCCGCAGTCCGTAATTTTGTTCAGAAATCAATAAGTACGAAAAATTTATAATGATTGGTCGTTAGTTTGGTGGCGCCACCTATTGATTATATAATAAAATAAAAGATCGCAATGTCGATTTTCCAGGCGTATTTTTCGATTTTCAGGAGTTTAGAGCCAAAATGAATAAAATAAGGAGTTTTCAAGGACCCTTATAAGAAAAATCTTAAATCCAGGAGTTTTCAAGGATTTCCAGAAGGCGTACGAACCCTGTTTAGAGTAATGTCCATGCGTAGTGAATTGCTAATGTACACAATAGCCTCCATCCTCTATGTACACAATAGCTGCCACAAATATTGATGGATTTTCACAAAACTTTATATCCGGCTTTCAGACGTGCCAACTTTCCAAACAGAAAAAGCAGGAGACTATTTTGTCAAATGCTTAATATTTGTTTAAAATAACATTATATATTTCTTACAAAAATAACATTAAAATACTGTACCATTTTAAATGCATTATGCTTTTAAGTTATCTGAAAAAATTTTCATGAACTATCTTTTGAATTAAAATAGTGTTAGTAAAAAATCATAAAAATTAAATTGATAATATTAATTCTTGATTAATTTCTTAAATCTTAATCCCCCCCCCCCCCCGCCTCAAAAAAAAAAAAATAAAATAAAAAAATAAATAAATAAACTGAATTAAATATCAGGTGTAGTACTGGGAAAAATATGGAAATTCAGGACACCAATGTTACAAAATTTCAGGACAATAAATTATAAAACAAAAAATGTATAAAGGTTTTATAGGGTGAAAATTCCTTTATAATGAAAACAAATATTTATGTTTGGTAAAACACAGGTTTTCACTAAAAAGAATAACAAATATTGATCTTTAATTAAAAAAAAAATATAGCAATGAATTATACTCCTGCCAAGATGGGTTCCTTTTCATTTGCTTAAATCATTGCTTCAATACCACTTTTTGGAAAATATCTCTTCAAAAGGTTCATATCCACTTTTCAAACCAGAAAAATATATATATTATACAAATATAATTAAAAATGTAACCTTAATAATTAGTCATAATATGAAAATAAGCTAGTTTAGTCGATCTAATATGCAACATTTAAAAGATGGAGATGGGTGGGAAAAGATACTAAATTACTCTCGGCAATTCACGAGAACTATCTGAATTATGCAATCGCACTGTTTTTGCGAATATAATTAAGAAATTAACCATAATAATCAGAATATGAAAATAAGCTAGTTTAGTCAATCAAAAATGCAATATTTAAAAGATTGAGATGGGTGGGAAAAGATACTATTGTACTCTAGGCGATTCATGGGAACAAACTGAATTGCGCAATCACACTGTTTATGCAAATTAATGAAGAAAATAACATTTTAGCAATTTACACTGAATTAGACAACCTTTGAAGAAGTATATTTATTACTTTCATAAAACTAGCATAGTTGCCAACTCTGAAAATTCGTAATTTTTATTCTCAGGAAAAATTTCATGATTTTAGTCAAATTCGTCAGCAAATGTTATGCAAAATTATTGCAAAATAAATACATCATACTTAAAAAATGGATAAAATCACCAAAAATAGGGAAAGAGAAAAAAAAGACCGATAGAGGGAAAATGGCATAATTAAGAAATTAACCTTCATAATTAACCAAAATATGAAAATAGGTTAGTTTAGTCAAGTTAATATGCAACAATAGGGAGATGGAGATTGATGGAAAAGGATGATTGCGTATTCTCGGCAACGGTCACAAAAAAACTGAATTTCACGATCATACTATTTATATGAAAATAATTAAAAAATTAACCTTTATAATCAAAAATAAGAAAATAAGCTAGTTTAGTTAAGTTAATGTGCAATAATAAGGGTATGGAGATTGCTGAGAATACACAATTGCCTTTTTCCATCTAAGTCCGGGGGGGGGGGGGGGGACTGAATTATGCAATCTTATAATTTAAGTGAAATATGTTGGTTATTTCTTTATTTTTACTCACTATAAAAATAAATTAGGTCTATTGTTCTGATATGAAATCATTAGAAGAAAATGGATGCAAACTGATAATTTTGAACTCTCAGCAAAGCAGGGAATATGAATTGAATGGTGGGATGCATGGAGTTCACGGGATTTTCCGTAGTTTTGGGATTAATGTCCGTAAAACTGTAATATGGAGTCCAGCTTATTATCATATTTTTATTGATTATAAAGGTTAATTTTTAATTATTTTCACATAAATAGTACGATAGTGAAATTCAGTTTTTTTTTTCTCGCGAGCCTTTCCAGATTACGCAATTAGTACAAACCCCAGTGCAAACTACGGAAAATCCGTAAAAGTTCACATCTCTGCACATGACTTACTTTTCCACGAAATAATTCATCCAATCATTGAGTGTTAAAAGTACTTAGTGCCAGTTGGTACATTTTTACGACTGCTATTATCCATGTGACTGGAATACATCCGCAAGTCGCCAGAAACAGAGTGATGAAAATTTGATTATCATTTTCAGAGGAAGAGGGGACACTTTTAGGGAATTTTTGTAACGGAATCTGGGAAAAAGAGGGACTTTTAGCTTGGGAACAAAAAATCTGAAAAAATTGGTTTCCGATCGGAATGATGTCCGAAAATCGGAAACTTTCCGGGTAAATCGGAAGCATTGGTAGCTATGAACTAGTGATCATGATCTTAATTTACATTACATGCGGCCATAAATTTACATTGGCCTAGATAGAAGGCAATTTCCATAGAAAACTATGCAAATTCTGTAACCCGTAGTATAAGATGAGATTGTTTCCCGTAGGAACTACGGAGAATTCTTAGTAATCGGCATCTCCGATTTTGAGATACGTAAAATTTTAGGATGGCAAGTAAAAATAAGGCCATTTCAGTATAAGTACAACCTCTGAAATATGAATATAAAAAATTTTTGAATAATACATTAAATATAAATATAAAAAATTCTTGAATAAAACATTAAATCTCAAAGTAAATTCTTAACTTTTCTATGCAGTAACTAACCAACACATTAGTTCATTTATAATCAAGTTTCAATTTTACAGACTGTTAACCACTAAATTAATTTTTTTCTAGTCCGCATTTTTTAAAGTGTATTGCGTGGAATTCTGGGGTTCCGCGATATAATAGTTTCTTTTGAATGCATAATTTGGACCACAATGGACTTTTCAATTATAGCTCTTTGTGTGTTTCATTATGAGTCAGGGTTGTTTATTTTATTACTTTTCTTATATACATAATGTATAAGGAAAGTATTGTGACGGGGTCGAAAATTCGAAATCGAGTTTTCGACGGGAGAGCACGTCTCAAGCATCCCTGATCACGAATCAAACATTTTTGAAGTGATGTCTGTGTGTGTGTGTGTCAGTGAGTCTGTGGAGACGATAACTGACGAACGAATGGACCAATTCGAATCAAATTTGGTACAAAAATCACAATCCGTAAACACTGGAAGCCTATTGTTTTTATACGCAATCGAATGTTCAGAATCCCCCTAAATTTTCGAATGAAATTTTGGAAAAATCGTTAAAAAATCAAAACCACTAATAAAGTTACGCAAATAGACATTTCTTATGTAATTTTTTATTAGAAAACGATTGACATAAATTTTAGAACGCTAACATGAACCGTTCTCGAGATATTGTACATATTTCAAAAAAATTATCAAAAAGTCATATAAAATAAAAAAAAATATTTTCTATTGAGAAACATGTTCACTTTTCATATGTAATACCATGCGATAAATTGAGTGACATCATTCTCGTGGATCTAGCTCATTCCATTCATGAAAAAAGATACTTTGAATAATACTTTTGTATTTGAATGCCAATAGTCATTTATCTGCTGTAAGAATAACTTATTTCTTAGTGCATAACGCTTGGCGAGATTTTGGCGACGAATTTGGCGGAATGTCGCCAACTTGGCGACTTTTTTTAAATGTTGCCAAATTAACGAAAATCTCGCCAAATGGATAAATATGACGATAAATCAATGAAAATGACGACTAATTGTCGAAAATTCAATATCTTGGAAAGAATATTAGTATCTACTATAAGAAAAATCTATTTTTTTACTGTAAAAGTATAAAATTCATTACATTATATAAGGAAAGTCATGTGTTGCCCACATCAGATTTTTTCTTTCAATCCGGCCTGGCATCTAATTTTAGAGCTCTACCAACAAACTGAATTTCAATATGGTTCCGCGACCCAAAAAATTTGAAAAACACTGTTCTAGATGATAAATGACACATAGCAATATTAGCTATCACAGAAATGAAATTAAAACAAAATAGGCACATTAGAGAATAAAAACCAGGAATGAAATCAAAACAGCTGTGCACTCTATTTTCCCAAGACAGAGGGCCGAGTTGGAAGAAATGAAATAAACAACCCTGACTCAGAAACACACAAAGAGCTATAATTGCTCCTGGAAGAAAAAACACAATGCACATCGCCTCATCTTGCAAATCGAATTTCTACTATCCATCACTTCCCCTATCAGTGTCCAAAGTCCATATATCTTTCCTTAGATCATTACTATCTAGGAGCAAACTGACCTCCTTTTCCTCCGAAATACTCCCGAGGTGCTACGGTCTCAAGCTTCTGGTTGTTGACGTCAAAGATCGTAGTCAGTAGTGATTAAATGCACCATTTCCATGGTCCGGATTCGGCTTCAGAACAAAAAATACTGGTGCTATATTTCAGAACTTAGCAAAAATATTTTCTTTAAATTTGGTTATAGGTGAATTACATTGTTACCCTACAAAAATCATGCTAAAAAGATGCCAATTGTGCTTTTAAAAATGATGGATATATGATATGCACTGAAATTTTCAGCAGACTGAAAAAAAAAAAAAAAGAAGTATGATAAGTGATAAGTTAAACTTCTTGTATACTTATTTCTTTCTGCAATGTAGGGAATAAGAAAATTTGATTTAATTGACTGACATAAAAGTAAAATTAAAAAAACAAAAACAATTTTGCTAAGTTCCCAAACAAACACCAGAGGCTCTGCAATCCATTTTATCGATTAGTACATAAGCCTTTCAGTAGACCTTCATGTAACATTTATGACTTTAGCATCACTATTTACAGAGTTATATCGCCATTCCAGAATTTTCGGAACACTATACACAAACAAAGAAAATGACAAATTTGCAGAAAGGAATATTTTGTTGATGCAAGTTAACATTCAGGTGTATTTAAGTATACTAAAACACAATTTAAAATAAACACATTAAGAGATATTAAAATATTCTAAATATGCAATCATCTTTCTTCACTTTTCAAATGCCCATTAGGGGGGAAAAAATAAAAAAACTTACAATCAAATTAAACAATTCTAATTTTAAAATAAATTGTTCACTTTATCCATGGCTTGCAAAATAAAAGTGGGTTATTATAGCAATGGCAATCCTGCTCAATTTTGTGGTTTATTGCCCAAAAAAATTGAACCCAGCAATTGATAATTAAGAAAATATATGGTTTTAACTCCAGAAGAATTTATTTATTTTTTTAAATTTATTATAACAAATATAATACCTAGAAATATACAAAATAATGAATAAATCGATACACACCAATCATCTCTTTCTGTACCCTTCTAGCAGCCATTTGAATTCCATTACAAAAAAATTGCCCGAGATTACTTTCTAGACCTTTATTAAAAAAAAAACTATACAAAATAAATAGAGAGGTATTAAAATGTCTGTTTTATATAATACAGTAGCTTATCTTCATTTCTCAAATTTCCACAAGAAGATAAAAGGAAAAAAATACTTTGTCTAAATTTTGCAGTTTTAATTTTAACTTGATTTGCTAACTTCATCCACAACTTGCAACAAAAAAAAAGTGGATTATTATAGCAATGTTCATCACTGTGGCAATCCTGCTTAATTTTGCAGTTTATTACCAAAATCTGAATATAAATATCTAAAAATTGGTAATTGTTCCTGGTCTGACTTTTTGTAAAATGTTGTACCCTTGTGGTGTTTAGAACAGTGTAAGGGTTAAATTGGTTGGGATCTACTTACATAGTCAACATCATAGCCCCCTTTGTAGCTGATTTTCAAGGATGTAATTGGATATACATAAATATACAAATTAAACAAACAAAGATATAGGCTCGGATTCAAAAGTAAGATAACAATTATAATACAGTCAACCCTTGTTATCTATACATCTGGATGATACATCACTTCAGCTATCATGTTCTTCTAGCCAGTCTAAAAAAGGTGGATATCACTATGGATCATCACTATGGATCATCATATCACTATGGATATCACATCACTTTTAAAGATTTCCATTTAACCTTTTCCCAGTATCTATCACAATCTCTTTAATTTGGGGGAGGTATGAAACACATTAATAGACATCACGATGCAAAGATGAAAACCACATGTGGCCATTCAGTTGTATAGAAAGGATGGCCATCTCTGCACCTGTAGTTCCATCAACAAAAAAATGTAACAGTAAGAAATGTTATGTTCTAAAGGGCAGTTTTCAGCAATATTTTTCTCTACTTCAGGGTCTTTTACTTGTAATTTACTAATTTGAATATTTTTTTTTTCATATAAGCTTGCCCCATGATAGCTATGAAAAAATTATTTTTCTAACTCTAATTGCAGCCGTGATACAGGGAGTTGAAAACCACCAACTTTATCTTGTGGTGTGAAGTAAATATACAATTAGCACCACTCGCACCTTCCATTTTAATTACTTGGTACAAAATGCTGCCACATTCCTGAATTATATTAATGATAATAATTTTTATTTTAAGGTGTGTTTAATCTTAAAAAATGTATTTCTACAACTTATTTTATAAAAATTGTTTTTTAAGTTCATCTGGTTAAGACTTCTCTTAGCTTAAGAGATCACCTTTTAATGATTCTGAGGATGACATGACAAGGGTTAACTGTAGTATTTTTTGTGCCATTTTTACTTCACAAATTATAATTTCTTTTAAAATTTTTAAGGCAGGTTATGAAATGAAGGTGAAACAAATTTATACAGATTATTCATTATGCATTTTCAATAAAAAAGGAAAAATTTCAATTTTAAATTATAGCATAAAAAATATACCTTAAATATAGTTCAGGACATGTTGATCACAAGTTTAAAAGAAATTTATTTCTGATGATTAATTTTAATTTTTTAACCACATCATAACTGCCAACCTCCAAATATGAAAAACCAGGAGATTTTCGTGCGAAAATATGAAAAAAACGGGAAATTTTGATAAGCCCCCAATTTTAGACGATGCAGACAGATTGCAAAAGTGGAAATTATTTTCACAATTAAAAACGAAACATAAAGAGGATCGCCCACAAATGCCATTTTTCGTGATACTGCTGCAAAATAGCCTTTCATTTCATTAATAATATGTTTGAACAATACTTTTTCTGTATAAAATACGAAATAATTATAAAAAAATTTGACGATGCTGACAGATTGCAAAAGTGGAAAAATAGTTTCATAATAAAACGAAATATAAGGAGGATCGCGCACAAACGTCGTTTTTAACGCTACTGCTGAAAAAAATAGTTTCACTTCATTAGTAATATGTTTGAACAATAGTTTTGTATATAAAACAAAATAATTTAATAAAATTTTAGTCGATGCAAATGAGTTTTTCCCACATTAATTAGATAATCATTGGTCATCTCTCTCGTGATGCTGTGGGAATAATTGCCGTTTGCGAGCACCGATTACACGATAGCTGAGAAATGCATTTTTAGACAAAAAAAGGGAAAACTTAGATTTCAAAATTTGTGACTTCGTTTCTCATTTCACAATGTTTTCGGAAAATTCGTGATCTATTTCCAATTTTTTTACTTTTGTAACCTGTAGATACAAATACAAAAATACAAACGTCAATCGCAATCCATTCCTACACTGCGGTAGCAGAAAACTGTACTGCAGAAAACAACTGAAAGTCACAATTTGCATTCCAGTGATTTCTGCATAGAAATGGGGAAAATAAGGGCCGTTGAGTGAAAACCGGGAAATTGAGCGACTTACACGGGAGACCAGGAGATATAGTGAAAAACCGGGAGTCTCCCGGTAAAACAGGGAGAGTTGGCAGCTATGCCATATTAATGGAGCTTGGAATCTCCTTTACATGGACTAATAAATAATAAGAATTGATTTTAAATCCATAAGAATATTAAAACAAAGAAAAACATATGATATGTGTTTGCAACAAATATTAAACATACAAAATGTTTCAATTAATTAGTACAAACCAATCATCTCTTTCTGTGCACTTTCAACATTCATTTGTAATTGACTAGATAATCTACCCCTGAGATTACTTCCTAGGCCTTGTTCTACATGGCTATTTAATTCCTAGAAATGTAGAAGAAACAGTAATTATTTTTATTTTAATATATTATAATCAGCAAAGCTAAGAATTTTATAACTTAAAGCTTGTTAGAAAACTTGCTGCTTGCTTTACCTTGCCATGAATGAAAATTGAAATGTCATCACCTGCAATGTAAATCACCTCCCCCCCCCCTCCATAAACGTAGCCGGTATATATTATCGATGCCTTCTTTCTACGAGAGCCTTTAGGTCTGCATTGTAATCACAGGCGCTAATTATTTTCTCTCCACCCAGTGAATCTGATGACCGAACGAAAATGAGATAGCATGCTTAAGATCGAAGTGACATGTTCTGGTCTCCTTTTAGAGGTCTACATGTGCCGAAGTTTCAGATTTTCACCAAACCGACAATACCAATGCTTAAACCTGGTACAAGCCTAAAGAAATTTATAAATGTATATTGAACTCTGCCTAAAAACAACTGCGTCTCTACCAGCCCGAAATGATTTGTATTCAAATATGCTAAAAACATAAATTTGTAAAAATTTTGTATGGAGAATTTAGTTTTCTTAAGCATTTATTTTTACATAGCTGAAGTCCAAACCCGTGCAGAGCGCTATCACCTTTTAACTCTTTAACCAAAGCTATAAAATTTCCATTTACTGTAATAGATGGGAGTGTATAACAAGTTTGAATTTTTGAAAAGGATTCTTCTAGTTTCAGAAGTATTTTCTTGTCTTCCCCACTTTGGTTTCAACTTTAAAACTAATATGGTTACAATTCATTCATGGCATTTTTTCCAATTGTCTGGCAACTAAAGTTAAAGCTATGAACCATCTATTCAGTCCAAGAAGATTTAAATCTTAATTCAGTGACATTCCCTAGAAATTAAAGAGTGTCAATGAGGTTTAAATTGCCAAAAAAGGACAAAAGGATTTATATGATTATTGGATGAAAATTATAGGACAAAAGGATTTATATGATTATTTATTTATCAATCCTTGAAGTTATCAAACATTGTAAAGAGGAGAGATTCCTTTCACCTCTTACTTTTCTGCACCCACCCATAGATCGGAATTCCGCATCATCGAGTTTGATCTTTAAATGGGTAAGGGCTGTGGGAGTGGTGTATGAATATGCAGTTATCACACTTCATCATAAGGCAGTCGATTCAAATTTATTGTTGTGCGATGTATTTAAGCACATATATTAATGAATATAATGTGAAAAAAAATTCTTAGGAGGATGGATAAAAAATTTCAATAGCCATCCTCATGCCGATTTCCCAAAACCTGATTATTATATATACACATATATACCTGTGTAAAGAAGTCCAAAAATGAACAAAATTTCTGAGAAAATACCATAACATGTAAAATGCCCACACACACACAAAAAAAATACCTTAATAAAGTTACTTAAGATCAGTTTGTTTTATTTTTATGAAACACATTTGTTTACACTTGAACAACATATCCACACAAAAAATATGCAAAATCATAAACATCCTAGTCTTAATATTCAAGTAAAATAGTCTTATTTTCACATATACGCTAGAATAATTTTAGAAAATGTGTCCAGTTGCAGAGTTATGGTTTAAGTACTGCCATGTTCATCGTAAACCAATGACATACAGAGTACATCTTTACATATCCCAATACCTTAAAAAGAAGCCTGAAAGTGTCCATTTCCTTTTTATACTACTTTATTTCATTCACTGGGGAACAGTTGTTTACAGTTTGAAGACAAAATAAGCATTTCAATATGCGCTCAGAATGTGAGGAGTTCAACTCAAATTTGATGAAATCTTGTATTGTCACAAATACGTATGTGTCAAATTTCAAGAAAATTGCCATAGTAGAAGTGGCTCAAAAAATGATTTCAAGATTTGATCCAAACAGAGAAACCAACCTAAATTAAACATCGTAAAAAGGCATTTAATTAAAACAAATTGCTAAATAAGTTTTATCAACCTGTACAAATTCACAAAATATGAATACAAAAATTTCATATTCCAAAGAAAAATTAACAGGTTAAAAAGAATGAAATAGTAATAAATTCAGTACATCATATTAAACCTAACTGAATAATGCTTAGTGCCAAAGTAGATGCTTTCCCACAAATTCTGTTGCATGCTTATTCAACATGTGATAGAACAATTAAAGCACAGTAATTACTTCTCCATTTTAAAGTGCCTCTACGCATGATCATGATACATATGTATTCACTTAAATATTAATATTCATATGATTTGTTCTGTTTGTGTATTCAAGCTTCAGATTTAAACTCCAATAAATTTATTCGTTGTTTTCAGTCTCAATTGTTTCATTTACAACAGATAATATGGACATATTGTAACTAAAGTACGATATGTAATTGAAACAACTGCTATCTTACTATATGGCAAGCATCCTGCTTACAATCTTTGTGGGTGGTTAGTCCTCTTTGTATCTTTTAACACAGTTCAAAATATTAAAATATCAAAATAATAACCATTATATCAAAAACTAAGAACCCAATCTAAAATCCAATTACATCTTTGTAAGACTTTCAAAGAGTGACAGATTATTCACTGTTCAAAGTCACTTGCTATTCATAGTCACTTTTAGTATTTGAGACACAAGTATCACAAATGTACTTTGTAAGTTTATCAGTAAAATACCAATATTTAACTAATATAAGTACTATATAGACTCAGATAAAAGTAAGGATATACAATTTGGTTTTACCTTTTTATAAACACTCAAGACTAGGCTGTCTGAATGAAAAGGCCTCTCAAACTCATCAACAAGAACATTCAACCTTCGAATTTCTTCACTTAGAGCTCCAGCAACTTTCTGCTCTACTGTTTCAACAATGTGACAAATTTGGTGTTTTACTTCTTGGGTTAGTATATAAAGTTGTTGTTGAGTAAAATCTAGTCTATCATATTGTTCTTTTCTTTGTGATAATTTTTGGGACCTACAACAAAACAATAACAAAACCTGTAATTTTTCAGAGAAAAGTAAATCTGTTATAAAAAAATATACAGGCTTCACATGATTATCTCTATTAATAATACTAGCCACTTCTACTCACACTTCACAAGTTTGAAATGGCTAGTGGTCATTAAATGCCACATCTACACATTGCCACAAAGTTGTTGATAAATTGTCTGAATGTTAAAAAGCTCTCAGATTTAAGCATAAAAATGGATCACATTTTATAATTTTGTAACACATGTTAAATGAGAAAATATTTTGAATTTTTCTTTTCTGCATGTAACTAAATGTTTTAATTATAACAATTAGAAAAATTATATTGTATTATATTTATAAAGTTATTTCTTTTTCCAGTTGACTGTTTAACTATTGAAAGTGAAAGGAATGCAAATTGCAGTTTTATTTCTTCTGAGCAGCAAAGTGGTGTGTTTTTTAAATTCCTTTATACGCCCCCCTAATTCAAATTTTTGAAATTTTCGATTTTATTTTCTTCGTTGATCTGGAAGTTGAAACAGATTGAATAAGACCAAAACCAAAATTGGAAGTACCAAATAATTTTTATATTTCTTGTTCCTGTAAAAAAAAATTTTTTAATATAATAAAAAATAAGATAATCTTGGTAAAATATTTAGCATAGAAAATTTACCAGCAAAGCTAACAAAATATAAAAAAACTACTTATAATCTTTAATACAACCAGATAAATTGAAACATAAAATTATTAAAATGCTTTTACTTTAGCTCAGTAGATTTTTCATAAACACCTTCAAGAAGCTTTCTTAGGTCTAATGTAACTGTTTTGCCTCGTTGGGTGTGCTGTTCAAATTTAGTTTTCACTGCAGACTTTGATAAACATTCCTAAATGAAAAGAAATTTATGATTTTAAAATAAAATGCATAGTTAATTGTATTAAAACCACAAAAATACTATTTATGATAAATATAAATACTGAATAATTACCTCAAATTTCCTTTCAAAATCTTGGAATTCGAAGAAACGGGCTTGAAAGCCTTCAATAGCTCCAGCTGAAAAATGAAATGTCTAAGATTTAATAAAAGAAATATACATATATGTAAGGCAGCACATGACTTTTCTTCCATACCATGATGAATTAACTGCTAAAATAATTCAATAAATAAACCGAGAAAAGATTCAATTTTATTCATGTACAGTATTCATAGGAAAATAGCACTAGTCTTGATGTTACGTGGAATGCAATGTTGTTGTTGTTGAGACCCAGACCGTCCGACCTACCAGAAAGGTGTAAGGTAACTGTTTGGACGGCCGGGAAGTGCCACCCAATTTAGACCGGAACCCAGTGGGGGAGGCATCCACAGGGACCGTACCCTCCTTCCCCTACCACCAACCTCTCGGAAGGACTTACGGACCCACATGTTTAACGTGATCGTACTCTGCATGAACACGGTGGCAGTTTTGGCAGCAGCTGGAATCGAACCCGGGCCTACCGAGTGCAACTCCAGCGCGCTAACCAATGGGCTACCGCGCCCATGGAATGCAATGTGACACTTCTACTGATTCTAGTAGTGTTGCAATACAATGCTAATTAAAATAATCACAATATCTATAAAATAGTAGGCGTGGCAGATGCTATAAAGTTTTGGTTCTTGTGTAAAATTAAATACAAAAGTGTACTTATTTAACAAAATTTAATTTAATTGTTAATATCTGCTAAACATTACATGGCAGCAATCTTAAATTAGATTAATTCATTTTCAGATAGTAAATTACAAGATGTTTTTTAAATTACAAATTATTCTTTTTTAAATATCAGATAATCCTCAAAATCAATTTCATATGCTAAATAGTTTGATACTGCTAAACTTCAATAGATTCATAATTCATTCAAAGAATACTGTAAAATTTAAGTCGATTCCCACTCCCTGGGAAAGTACCCTTCCTTTTTGCCTCAATTTGAAATTCTGAAAAATTCGGCAATTTGCAATACAATACCGCTTCTTTTGCACCCTACTCCTTTGACATAATGCACTTATTGCAGTTCCCCTTGATGCAAAGCAGTGAATATTTGACTTTTTGACACAATATTGTGGTTTTGGCACAGATGCAACATCACTGCAAATAGTAGCACATTTTTCTGCTCACCACTTAATCTCATCGCCTACATCGTGATGACAAATGGCAATGACAGCAAAACTGGTCCATGGTTGCTGATGGATGATTTGTTTCTTGCTTATATGCAACGTCTTATTATAGAGCAAAAATCACTTCCTTTACTCCATTTATGACACCAAATGTTATCCACATCACCTACTTCTGAGATATAAATCAATGTGAAGAAAAATAAAATTTGATATTGGTTCATCATAACTTCTATATAATGGTGCAAAACCACTAGTTAAAATTACTTTTTAAATGCTAATTTATTTGATCACAGTAACACTTTAATTATTTTTATTTTTAACAATTAGATAAAAATGTGTAATATATTCAGAACAATACATGTTTTTGTCTTACAAATTTAAAAATAAAATCATACCTTTTAAATAAAATATTATATATAAAATGACTATCAATTTTGTATTACAAATTATAATTTTTATTCATTTTTTAACCAACTGACAAGCAAATCTATCAAAATTCAATAGTCAAATTTTTGTCATCATAATATTTTCCTGTTACATTATGTATTAAAAAGAAATTAAAATAAACAAGCAATATATGAAACTCACCATGAGGGGGTTTTCCCATCTGTTGTTGCAGTCTAGCTTGGAGAGCTTCTTTAGCTGATACAAAAAATACACGATTCTCTGCTTGTGAACGGCTCACAACTTTTAGCTCATCCACAAGGAAACTTACATTTCGATCCATGTGTTGTTTGCGAACCTAGCATAAAATTAGATTAATAACAAAACTAAAATACAACAATATGCTTAAACTATTAAGAAAAGAAGAAAAATGAGAAATACTTTGTTAATAAAACAATAATGGAATTAAGCAGTTTTAGAAGCAAATCAAACTTTCTCCTTTAGTAAAAGAAAAAGATAATTACACTAGTAAAACAAGCCATCTGTTAACTGCCTGCCACACAGAAAGACTATTGCCAAATTAGAAGTCAGGAAATACAAATGAGAAAGAAAAAAGGTGAAAGAACAAACAGAAGGAAGCAAAACCTCTTTGCTGGCATAGTTCTATTTTTCTTACCCTGACGAAATAAGCTAATTTTGTTTCTGAAATTGATTTTCATTATTTTTATTACATAAACTTAACAATCGAGTCTTTTATTCAAACATGTTTCAGAGCAGTTTCAACTACACCCTTTTGTTGTTTGATCAGTTTGCTTCATTCTTCTAAATTTTTAGTTTGATTTATCTAACTTTCAGTATGGCACCACTATTCTTCCTGTATGGTGCGTTCTAAGATTCTGCTGACAGACAAATTCTTCTTTTACTAAAGTAGCTTCTGTTTTGTTTTTTTCTCTACAGAAGGAAACACATTCAGCTTTTGAAACAAGTTGATACCATATCATATTGTTTTATGTTACTTGATAACGGAGTATTTTATCTAAAGCTTAACTCTTGTGATACACTTTCAGCTACAGTGGAGCTAAAAAAGATTGCATCACTCACATATTTCCATGGCTTTGATGGAGGAAAGAGATAGTAACACATTTAAAGTGAAATTTAAAGTATTTAATATTGGTGAATACACTGAAATGGAGGGTATGCAGTAATGCACAAACATTCTTTGTTTAAGAATATCTGTGTGAAACATTCCAAAATAATGAGATACATGCAATATTCTTATTTTATTAAATATTTAATAATAAACATATGACATTTTTATTTTATTAAATATTGAACAGTTTTTCATAATTAAAAAATTTTGTTTAAATTTTCAAAATGATAGAGTAATGTCTACTGCCTAATAATAATGGCTAGTGGGCGATGACACTTAAAATATTCATATAATGGTCAATGTACTAAAAACAGCAACATTCAGGTTTAAGACACTATATTAAACATTTATATTGAAAATACTGAACTTTTTAGGGTGAGGAGATTTTTTTTTGTGTGTGTGCACCACTGTAGATATATATATATATATATATAAAAAAAAAAAAAAAAAAAATTAATGATTAAGTCAAAAAATGTGAGACTACACATCAAAGGCAAGTACACTCATTGTAACTTGCAGTATTTAGTTTGAATCAAATGGATTGTGTCACTTAAATAAAATAAATAAACTTACTTTATCTAGGAACTCTTCATAAGCAGAGGCATCCCATCTGTTATTCAAAATAAATAGGTTGGGCTTGGACAACTTCGCACTTACTTTGTGGAAAAAATTCTTTTCCTAATTCCAGAAACAAAACCAATGAACATCACATATGCATGTATTTTAAAACTGTAGAATATATAAGATTTTTTTTTTTTTTTTTCAAATACAAAATACATGTTAACCATATCTGCAAAAATATTACTAAAAATATTTAATTGCACAAGGGAAACACCTAGGTACATAATAAGACATAATTTAATCAAGAGATTGCATGCAGACAGATTTAAGAGGGGGAAAATAAGTAAAATTGTAAATTGGCTTTTTTACAGACATATCAGAAAAATAGATTATTTTCATATATAGTCAAACCTTGATTTAAAAATAAACCTATTTACACCGACGGATTTTCGTTTTGTTTGAAAATAGAGGTAGTATCTTAGGATATTACCAGGCTTCCTACTAATTTGAAGATCTCAAAATGAAATACTTTTATACATCCTAAATTAAGCCAATATTAAGTATAAGAAATAAAACCATAATAAGTTATCAAATTCTGTGTCATAAACCTATCACATCATAGAGAAGCAAGGTATGGATTTTCACTGTAACACTGAATTCAAATTGCAATTATACAATAACCTTTAAAAAAATCTATTTTATCAAGATTTTTTAAGGTGGTGGAAACTATACACAAATCTATAAAATATTTAAAACCAATTTTAAGCATTTTACAAAAGAAATGTACCTAATTTAAGTATTAAAAAAAAAAAGAAACAATTTTTCACACTAAATGTAAGTGCTTTAAACTATGTATGAACGTTGATCACACATAAATGTTGCATGCAATGAAAAACAGAACAAAAACCAATTTAATACAGATGACACACACAGAGTTAAAAGAGACACTATCAATATTAATAGTACTTACTGTAACCATTAAAGTTGACTCTGCATTTGCAACTAAAACAAACACATCAGCATCTACACAATGCTTGTCAATCCACTCATCCAAATTGGGAGATATATCAATGCCAGGGCTAGGAAAAAGTATTATAGATAAGCCTTCTTAAAATATGAAAACATTTCTAAGCTAAAAATGCTTTGTGCAAGTTTAGAAATTAAAAAAGGCAGTCTAAATCGGGGGTCTCAAAAGTACGGACCATAAACTACTCTGATTCAGCCAAAAGCTTAACAGAAAAATAATAAGAATACAAAAATAAAATATCAGTTTCATCATAATTTAAAAAGAGCATTCACACATGCATTATGCTGTCCAAACCTGCTTTATACGTACAGGGTTTTTTTTTATTGTGAATTTAAAAACCAAAGAATAACTACAGTATGTAAGTATTGTTACCATTTACTACCTCTTACTATCGCAAGCTTCCAGATGAAAATTTTTTTGTCTACAATAAAATATATAAAGGCGTAAAGATTAACACTGATTAATGAACCCTAGCTAAATATTTTAATAATCAGGTGCACAAATTTGAGTCACATCCAAATAAATTTTAGCAAAGAAAGAGTTCAAGTCTCATACATGTTCAAAAATAGAATTTGTTTCTTAATAATTTGTCTTGAAAACTAATAGTCATACTAATCTTTGCATGATTATTAATTTTAATTTTTTAATATATTTATTTTAATGCTCAATTCTATTACGCTTCGTATTTTAAAAGCAAGTTTCAGGTTTTACACCTTAAGTGTTTTGGGCCCTCTGAATATTTAAAAATTGCCATGTGTTTTGTGTTGAAGACCCAGACTGTCCAACTCATCCGAAGACATAGTGCATCCATTTGGACAGCAAGGATGTGGTTTGTGTGTCAAAAATTTTGAGAACTATGATGACAATCTGTGACTTATTGAAAAAAACAATGTGTCATCATTTTAGTATCCAGTATGTTTATTGTTTTGCTTTTGGAATATTTAGCTTAGCATTATCTAGGTCAGGGGTCGGCAACCTATTGAAACGGAAGAGCCAAAAGTTACAATTTACCTAATTTCCCCGTTTTTAAAGAGCCACTAAAAATTTTCGTTTCAATATTATAGTATTTGCTTATATATATTGGATTTCGATTTAAAATAAACGGCTTTAAATACGGAATAATATTTATTCATATAAAAACACAAATATAGATAGTTACATCAATGGGAGCATTGGCTTTGCATGCCTTTTGAAAGTTTGATTAAATCTGGCTTATAACTTGTTATTTTAAGTTTCAAGCACGACTCTAGATTTTTATTTGTTAGTTGACTTCTAACTTTACTGGAAGACTATTCCATGCGCCGAATATGAGGGCCTCAACTCCAGGAATTTCTTTTAGAGCTGTCCACTTGTGCTGCGCGATGTGCATGCATTTCTGGACCCCCAACTCTTCCAACTGGCTCTTGAGTTCTGTGAACTTGCCACTCCACAAGTCTTTCCTTTTCAAATCTAGCAATTGCGTTTGGAGTGATCCAGCATCAATTCCAAATGGCTCAATGTTGATCTCATTTGCATTTGTGTTGAGAGGATTTACTATGAACGCGAGAGTACTTTTGTTTGTTTTGAATTGCTCGAATCTCTCAGCGAATCCATCCTTCATGTTTTTTAAAGCTAGGCTGAAGTAATTCGTGTCAATAGTTGCATTGGTCTCATCGCGATATTGCTTCAGATTTTTAAAATGAAGTAATTTACCGCTTCCCATGTCTTCAACAAAAAGAAGTAATTTTTTTTCGAAACAAACTACTTCTTCAAGCAAGGGGTAGGCTGGGTTGCCCTTTCCATGCAGTTTTAGATTTAGTTCATTTAGTTTCATTGTGGTATCTACCATGAAGTTGAATTTTTGCAGCCATTTGTCTTCTTCCAATTCGGGATGGTCAATGCTTTTTTCATTGAGGAATATTTTTATTTCACTCAAGCACAAAGCAAAACGTTTGTGATAAGGCTTTCACACCTCTGTGTTATAATTGTGTTTATATTAAAGTATTGTTTTATTTCTGTGTAATTGAAAGTGTTAATTTTGCTATGTAAATGTATTTTAGACATGTTTTCAATTCCATTGACTTTTAAGGGAAGTGAACTCTTTAATCGCTAAATTGTTTATGTTCCAGAAAAATATTAATAAAATAATTTTGTATTTTCGCTTCTCAGTCGCTAGTTGGGAACTTGCAGGTTTTGCGCACGCGCGAGTTTGAAAGAGGATTTTGGCGGCAGAGTGGAAGGAAGTGTCGAGCGATGTAGACGTGTGTGTGTGATTCGCGTCTGATCGCGAATTTTGAGAACGAAATGGATTAATTTCGGAAGTAGTGAGTGATGTAATTCAAGATGTATGTAGTTCGAAAAGTTGTGCTTGGAGTCGTTTCGGCTCGATCAAGGATGAGACACTCGTGTATTTAAATGAATCAGCTTGGTTGTGAAGGAATGGGTCTTGTGAAAAGAAGAAAATGGTTCTTCCCACGGGTCGGCTTGAATCGCTAATAAAGCCAAAGGAAAGCTCAATTTACACCTCTGGAAAGCCATCGCACTTTATTGTGCAGAAGTAGGTCAGAAAACTGGCTATCTATTTCTGCAAGGAAATCTTTAAACTGGCGATGGTAGAGTGCTTTTGCCAAGATGCTGTTAATAATCTTAATTACCAAGTTCATGACCTCAACTATTTCGGCCGGAGATGTTTGGGCACAAAGCGCTTCTTGATGAATTATGCAGTGAAACGTTAGAATTTAGTGGTTTATTTTTTTATGAAGAATTGATGTTACCCCTCTATGTATTCCTGTCATACTTCTGGCTCCATCAGTTGCTATAGAAACGATTTTATTTATATCGATTCCATTGTCTTCCAGACATTTTTGCACAGCATTTGCTATGTCTTCTCCACGAGTTTGCCCTGAGAGCGGTAGCAATCCTAGCAGTTCTTCTTTTGGACCTTGGGACGACATATACCTGACGAAAAGGGTAACTTGTGCCGTGTCTTTTATGTCGCAAGACTCATCTATAGCAAGTGATAAGGCAGAAGCCAGTTGAATGTCTTCCACTTGCATACGTGTTACATTTGAAGACATTTTAGCAGTTCTATCTTGTACTGTTTTAGCAGATAATGGCAAATCTTTGATTTTTTTCATGATTTCTGCTTTGTTTTTAAAATCACGAAACAGTTCTCCAGATGCACGTATAAAACAATCTTTGACGTACTCACCATCTGTGAATGGTTTTCCTCTTTTTGCAATTTCTAATGATACTGCAAAGTTTGCCAGATTTACATTATTGGAAGATTGCGCCCAGTTACTTAGCATGGAGCTTGACTGTTGTTTTTTTTTTAGCTCTTCAACAGCTTTTTTTCGTGCGTCACCGGTTGGATATTTACCAGCAAACTGGGTATGTTTTGTAGTGAAGTGCCTCTCCAAATTTGACCTCTTATTGTGTGCGAGTTTTTCGTGGCAAAGGAGGCAAGTCGGAAGGCCATCTGTGTTGCATATGAATGCAAACGACTCCGTCCAGTCCTGAATGACTTCTCGGTTTTCTTCTTCAGTTCTTCTCTTTCCTTTACCAGATGCCATGCTGGCGCGGAGTTGAAAAAATGACTTTTTAAAATTTTACTTAGCTATCTAAAACGGCAAACAATTTATTTACCATTATTACTTCGTTAGCACGATCCTCAGATATATAATTCAATTCTGTTACTGATTTTATTATATTATACGCGTACATACATTTGAGAAGATAATTCGCTTCTAAATCGTATTCTTCTTGAAACAACAAGCGAATAGACACGCAGAAACCGCAAGCGATTAAATTAACACACATGCAACGTAACGTCGACCGCGATATCCGAGGATGACTGACTGACAACACGTCTAGGCTCTAGACGTGTTGTCTAGACTCTAGACGGTGGCTGTTTGGGTGAGACAGAAATGAAATTCAATTGGCTGAAAGATAAACATGGTCACGGAGTCTCATCTCTAAGAACAAAACAATAGTTCAAATTTATCTCATTACGGTCATGTTAAGCGTAGCGATTTGTAATTAACGATTATGAAAATAGAAGCTATTGAGAAATTAGGTACTTAAAAATATATTTTCTTATTTTTTAAGGGTTTTGATAATAAAATATTAATTTTTTCGTATGGAACTGGAGAGCCGCAACTTTACATCAAAAGAGCCACATGCGGCTCGCGAGCCGCAGGTTGCCGACCCCTGATCTAGGTGAAGCCAGACTGTGGCAAGGTGGGTTATGCACCTGTCCACAACAACTATTACTAATTACTGCCATACTAAAAATAATAAATACCTCAATCATTTCATCACAAAAACCGCTGGTCAAAATCACTAATCATCAACCTTTTCTGAATAACAGCCAAATTTGAGTCAGCAAGAGATTCATGGACCACATTCAAGTGAGTAGTCAAGCTGGCAAGACATGGATTTGCCAACTTTGTCAAACTGCTATGTATTTGACTATTCGGTTGCATTTGGCTTATCGAAAAACAAATTTTTAGATGCAAATGATGATGAATCAGCAATTATGACATTTTGAAATGTTTGTGCTTAATTTTTCGCATTGCTTAGTATATAACATTACCTGTAGCAGAACAGTAAAATATAACAAATCAAAATAGACATAAAACCTTAAAAAAAAAAAAAAAGGATAAATTCTTAATTATTCAATGGGCCGCACAAAATCCACCATCAGGTAACATGCAGATAGAAAACCACTGCTCTATACCAAAGATTCATAACTTATTTTCAACACAAGCACCAGCATTTAAAATATTCTTTCAAAAAGCATCATTAAAAGAATTACTACAACATATGATTTTTTTGCATATATGATAGCACTAAACTTGCAAACAGGTTACAGATATCAGGTTCAAATTATTCTTCAAGCTTCCGATAATCTTAAATTAGTACCCAGTAAGTAGAAATATTTATATTATAGTAAATATAAAAAATAAAATGAAAATTTTAGTAATATATTTGGGATTTCTTAACTTTTTTCAAGACAATACACAAGATTCTAGAAACTCAATGTAAAAATTATTTAATAAAAACATCAAACATCCAATGTACGATAAGAAAACTGATACAGGAAATAATTCATTTAAAATTCACCCATGTGAGCAGCAATTTCAGACTTAATATTTGAAGGGATTGGGGTCCAAAAGGGGCCCGGACCTGTAATAATTTTTTGAGGGAAAAGAGACATGAAAAATTCATAAATAGGGAAAATCAAATACCCATGATACAGGTTTGTAGAGGCTCCCAGGATTTTTATGTGAAATCCTGAACATCCTTTGCATTTCATAAAACACAATTGTTCCATGGAATAACTTGGGACGTGCTGCCATAATGTATCACCAAGCCTACACAGATAGGGGGAAAAGGGGTGAATTGAACAACATTTTATCCTACTTTTCTAAAATGTGTCTAACTGATAAGGAAAATAAAGATTGCCGTATCTACAAAGCAGTTGCCACTTTCTGAAAATAAAGTCACTTTTGGGAATGTTTTGCTATGAATAGTTGAATTTAGTAGCATTTTACTAATCAGTGACAACCTGTAACATTGCTGTTACTGCAGTAATGGCCATTCAACTCTGATGAGCACTAAAAAGTACAAAAGTGGTATGTTGTAGTGTACACATGAATAAAAGTTATTGCAACTCCCTATCTCCCCATTTGTGGGTTTTGTGACTATGACCCATTTCCTTCTTTCAATTTCAGCTGAATACTTTCTGTTTTAACGTCATGTGTCTAAAGCTGACTTTTAGTAAGTTACAATTATTATTAAGTCCAAAACCAGTCCATTGATGCTAGTTGCTGCAGTGGAAGCATAAGTAACAAATTATTGAAAGTGACAATAAATAACCTGGTTGAAAACCCACAATGCATATGAATTGACCATTAAGTTTATATATTGGAGACGACATGTATCAGAAGTTAACCAAAAAAAAATATCTCCAAAGTTAAATTAAAATATTAAAAGCTGAAGAGCGCAACTCTGGGTCCAATGAGCCACGAAGTTTACCTATGATAAATTGCAGAATTAAAAATAAATTCTATTCAGGGACATTTTATGCTATCTTCAATTTCTTAAACTCAATCTGGTGTTCTCTAACATTGTAACAAACTCTAGTTCAAACATATATATATTTTTTTAATTTTAAGAAAGTGAAATAAAAATATTCCACAAAAATTACATTAGCTACAATAACATAATAAACAATACGTACCTATCAACAAGAACAACGTCATCTCTTAAAAGAGGGCAACGATCTTTAGGCCAAAATATTCGAACTAATGAACTATCACCAAACTTTTCAGAATTAAGAGCATGGGCCAATTGGGATACAGACTGTAATAGATAGAAAGGACATTATCACAAACAAAATAAATAGCCAGTAAATCATTCTTTGCTTTTAAATTTGTAAAATAATTTAATATTCAGAAAATCTTATGTAACCAAAAGTACTCATATTGGAGCATACATAGGGAACAATATAAAAACATCCACAAAAACAGCATTAACTTTTAAAAGTAAAATATGCAATATACAATACATTAATAGATAATATGGCATTAATGGAACATTGAAAAATAAATAGAACAAATATACATGTGAATCTATTACCTGTACACTCTGAGGTTCTGTTGAATCTTCAGTCAATACATAAGCTTCAGATGATTCGGAACCTTCAACTTGCAAGAAACAATTTGTTGTATGTCCTAAACCACTAGGAAGAATTTTATCTTGCAACATTGCATTTACAACTGAACTTTTTCCATTGCTGGTTCTAACAAAAATAAAAGGAAAATATATTACAGAAGAGATAAAACAAATTTATCTTGCAAAAAAAAAAAAAAAAAAAAAAAAAAAAAATAATAATAATAATAATAATAATAACTTGCACAAAAGTCTTGTCATTGTATAATAATCTCCTTCAAATGTTCACTTTATAAGATTTTGAAAATATATATATATTCTTTCATATTTCATACATAAATAATTTTTTCATTGCAGTTAAATAGCCTCATTGGTATCAATCTCAATAAGCTCTGGTTCTTAATGCTAACTTCGAACAAAAATTCAATTTTTATTTTAATTGGCAAATAACAAAATAATTTAAAACTTGAGTGCAACATATTTCTCTGAAGTGTAGAAAATAGAGTACTGCTATAAAGCAACCTCTGTCTTACAATAGGAGGTTACAAGTGGGATCAGGCCATTGTGACGTAAAACCCACCTGTCACTTTGTTTCCCCTGCATCCTTTTTTCTTTCTTTACACTATAATGCTACATTTAAGCAACGCAGTATCCATGCGGTAGAAAATTATTTATATTTCACACATAAATAATTTCTTCATTAACAATTAAATAGCCTCATTGATATGATGAATCACAAATCATAGATTTGGTTCTTAATGTTAACATGTAAAAAAGCAAATTAAAACAACAAAAATTCAATTTTTTGGCATTTTAATTTGCAAATAAGAAAATTGTTTATAAATTGAGCTCAACGTGTTTATCAAGCAAAGAAAATAAAAAGAGTACTGCTACAAAGCAATTTCTGGCCTAAAACAGGACACTACATTTAAGCAAGGCAGTGTCCCTGTGGAAGAAAATTATTTTTCTTTGTGACAAACAAAATTACTAGTAACTAAAGTAAACACCGAAATATTTTTGCAATATGATATTTTTAATGATAAAAATGCTGTACAATAAATCTACAGATAACACAATTAGAAAAGGAATACAGAAGCAGTAATACATTCAACGTTTCAAAATTATTTAGATTTTATTATTTGTCAATCCTGTCTGTATGTATTTTGAAAATTGTCATTAGGGACCTTCTCAATATATTATTGTTATACTCTAATGCCACAGGGCTTACTATAACTAAAGTCCCTGGAAATCATATGATCTTAAAAACACGAATACTTTGGCAGTAATTCTAGGTATTTTCAAATATGACAACAAATATATTAATTTTTAATTAAAATTATAAATGCAAATATGTTCTAATATATGCTCACCAAAAGTGTTTCTAATGAGTCAATCATTTAAAGTGTCTAAATAAATATTTTTATTAGTGATATTTAGAAAATAAATCTTTATTTCATTATTAACTAGAAAATATACCCGGCATTCCCAAGGAGGGAGAAATCTGCCTGGGTGAAAATGTGGGCAATGAAAATTTTAACAGTTTGCTCACTTCAAAAATTTATAATTAATGAATGGGTGGCTTTAAGAAATTATTTTTTGTATTGGATTAGTGTGATACCTAAAGTAGCTGGTGTTAAGAATAAAAATATATCTTAGATGATTGAACTAAACACAATTTCACTTCTAAATACAATTATAATACTATAAAATATGAAAAACATTTTCATAAAATTTTGCAATACAATTTTAACTAATTATAAAATGATTTTATTAATAGAGGGATGGAAGGAGATTTAATTAGGCAAAAGTCAGAGACGGACCATGTTAAGAAAGAACAAAGAAGGAATACCATTTCTGAGGAATTTCAAAGGGAAACTGCACCACATTTACAGAATACTTGTCTCACAGTTCGTCTCCATGTTTCAGTAATCAACTTACGTAGTAACAGGAATTACTCACTTGCCAAATATTTGAAACTCACAGTTTTGTTATGAATTTGAATTACAGTAGCAAAATTGGTTAATTATCATTACACAAATAGATTTAAGATTAGTCTAAAACACATTGCTTCAGTTTAAAAAAAAATTAAAATGCAAATGGAAAAATTTTTTTTTATATGATCTTATCTGCTCTAGACTTTTTATATGAAATATTAAGATATGACGTCCCAGCCCCTGAAGGACATTTCATGAAATTTACTCATTTATTTCAAATAAAAAATGAATATTTTTAAATGATGCTCAAAAGAAATTTCTATTTTAGCAGCATGAACACATGTACCCAACAAAAATATATCACATCCTTACAAATTCATTATTGTCATTGTCTTGATAGTGAAATTTCTCCATTCTTGTTATTTTGCATATGTATTAATTTTTTCTGGAAAAATTTACACACAAATATTGCACCTTTTATGAAAAAAATATCTGTCATAACTTTTATTTCTAATGAACGTACGAAGTTCATATGGGTGATGTCATATGGTGTCAAACAGTCAAACAATTAATACTATAGCTTTTCAAATTATTGATGTTGAGTTAGAAAGGTATACTTCATTACACAATTATTTTAGAAAAATATTTTTTTTTTTATAGGTATTAACTTACATATCTACTACTTTGTTATTACAGAACTATTTTTCCCCTAGCAATTGCATAATAAATGTAAAAAAATATATAGCTATAGCGTGGCTTATTTATTTCTAAAGAAATTATTCTGAGTCTTTCAAAAATGTCTAAATTTTAGAAAAATTCATATTCATATATCATTTAGAAAATACACATCTGTAGTCTTGTACATAAAATTAAATAACCAAATGCAATAAATATAATTTGCTAAAGGATTATTGAAACATATCCTCCTTAAATTGAAGATTACTACCTCCTAAATTAGGTGAAGTTTAGCATTATTTTATTCTTTTTACAGGAACAAATTTAGCAACTAAAGGCCAAGATTAGCAGTTGCCACATCACCAGTGGCGACTATGGAATTATTCTTGCCAATCGTAAAATGTAATGTCTATTGCCAAAAATGACGACCTGCAAAATTTACATGTTTCTGTACCAGAAAGTCAAACGTCTCATCTCTTTCGAGTTTCACGAACACCGGCAGGCACATATTAGCCTAATCCTTCTGAGACAAACCCAAATTAGATAAAGGACCAGTTAAAAAAGTAAAAGTTAAAGGACCAAATTAGATAAGGATTAGATAAAGGACCAGTATTTCCCGTAAAGAGTTATAGCCAAGGAACCTCCTTGGTCATATCAATCAAAATGTGACCTTGACCTAGGGATGGCCTCTACACTACATAGTTCGTGGGTCATGTAGTGGACCGACTACCTTGACCCCCCCCTCATTCCGGCTCGGACATTCCCCCACACTTGTACAAGGGATCAGATCAAGACTCCGTCCGGACATTGCAAAGTTATTACATTGTACATTTACTTATATGTCGTCACACATCAATAAAGCCTTATTTTAATTTGTTTTTATTTATACTATGGAGATCAATAAAAAGAAAAGTAAAATGAACAATAATGTCAGATTTCTTCATATTTTGTGCCTCTGAAGGAAAGTTCAAGACAAATATAAGTTTTAACTTTCATTCTTTGTGATCAATCTTTTGTAAAAATGCATCTTTTCATGATTAAAACTATGGATGTAAAATATTTTTATCATGAAAAAATGAATCTATGCCTGTTATTTACGCAGAATATCTGTAGTTTCTGGAGATTGATGTTTCTGACTACGGAATACGAAAACTATTGAATTACTAATTTTAAGAATTTGCAGAATTAGTGCTTTTGCCATTATTTAAGCATATTATAAACCAACCATACGCAACCTTTTTTTTTCTCGGGCCACATACACATGACAACTATTTTACAAGGCCGCAACATAAGGATTAATGAAAAAACGTAAATAAGTCCAAGTATTTATTTATCAAGAAATACCACTAATTTAGACCAGGCTTGTAACTGCTACATGCTACTCTTAAAACGTCATCCAAATGAGAATCAGTAAGCCGGTTTCTATATATATTCTTTGCATATATCATCTTCGAGTAGGACGATTCATAAAGATATGTTGATGCGAACAACGTGTGCAAAATTTGAGTACATTTTTGTACAGTTTTATATTGTTTGGGCACTATTTTCCAAAATTCAGCGCACTCCTTTTCTTTAAAAATAACTTCTAGGTGTGAATTGTTTTTCAATAAATTTGTCAAATAGCTCTTGCTTCATTACTGCTTCGTTACTTCGTAGACTGTCTTTACCGGGCCACTCACAAAAGCTCAACGGGTCGCATGCGGCCCGTGGGCAGCAGGTTGAGTATGGCTGTTATAAACTGAAAAAGATAAAAAGACCAATCGCGATTGTGCGTGAGAAACCCAATTAAAATATTATGATGGAATTTTCTTTTTCCACAAACGTGCACTTTATTAGCCAAATCGAAAGTAGAAAGAAAACAAAGCAATCTTCTCCAGAAAGAAGAAAAGTAGAAAAAGACCGGGAGATTCTTGATAGTGAACTTACCAAGTTCCTTTTTCATTACAAAATCAAAATTTTGTCCAAATTATTCTTTGTTGGGTGCTAATTTGGGGTAAAATGTTTTAAAATTCAGAACTTAACATTTTTTGCTCTAAAATTAATATTTACAAATATGTAAAGTCCAAATGCAATAAACAAATTGTTTGGAATAGGATTCCCTCGCCAACCTTCATTTCTGTGAAAGTTTTCATCAGTTCACTACACGTGTTTATGTTGCAGAAGAGGGAGGAGGAGAGAGTTCTGTCTGCCATTAATGATCACCGCTTTTGAGGCATTGATAGGATTAAAGGGGTTAAATCACTCAAGTATACTAATAAATTTTTTTTTTCATCCCAGTGTAAAACTTCCAATGCAGAATATATAAATTTATATGAAAATTTTTGTTCATTTTGACATTCTTTCTTGTTTTATTGATGTTTTTCAGAATTTTATGGTTAATATCTTTTTTTATTTTCTAATTTGGCTTAACATTTTCAAACATGTTTTACAAATTTTATGACAAGGGGGGGTATATATAATTTACAGCAGTATTCTATACTTGACTTTTTTAAGTTGAAAATGGGTTGTTTACTCAGTGCATTTTTCTTTCTGCTGATCTCTGAGCAAATATAAAAATCTGCCAAATTTAAGGTTTTGAAGGATATTTCTTATAAAATTCTATACAAAAATCACAATACTTACCTGTAAACTTCCGCCTGCACTTTCCTAATTTTTATAAGGAAAAAATCATTTTTTAAGCATATTACAGAGATGCCAACCTCTGAAAGGGGTCATCAGTAGAAAAATCAGGAGTTTTCAGAAGTACCGCATCAACCATCAGTAAGATTTTATGTATATTGAAAATATATATTTTAAAACCTTAGAATAAGTTCAAAATGTAGTTTGTGAAAAAAAAAACTGAATTTCATGATCATACTATTTATGCGAAAATTAACCAAAATATGAAAATAAGTTAGTTGGGTCATTCCATGTCAACTCACACACCTCACAAGCGAGCTCTCATGAATTATTACAATATTTTGCAGGTATATTCCCATTTACTAGGTGGCATATTAATACCAAATTTTAACTCTCAGCTGCTGCTAATTTTTAAGATATGAGGGGTGGAAATTTTAATGGTTTGCTCCCCCTTCTCATATTTGACTGACCATAACTCTGGAACCAATAAAGTTAGAAACTTGAATTTGGTATCATTTGAAAGCTTGTAATATGAGCTTTAAAATGATATACAGCATGCATAGTTTTTTTTATATTTCAGCTTTTTTATATGTGACCTTGGATTTTGACCTTGAATATTTCCAAAACATATCATTTTAAAAATCTGAAAAAAATATATTTTGTACACACTGTTATGTTCCTTATTTGTGCCAAGTTTCATATTGGGGAAACTAGGGGATCAGATATTACTTAAACTTCAATGTTTCTCGTGTGTGGCCAAAAATCAATACAGCATTTAAAGTCAGGTGTTTGTGTCTAAATGTGTCATAATCACACTGATAATGCAACATTAGAATAATGAAAGAACCATTTAATCTAATATACAATGAGTAGATTACGTAAAAAATAAAATTATACAGATTATCTTTTAAGTCAAACCTGACTTAACAATTACTTTTTCTTTTTGACAATGTTTGATTTGCTAGGTTGCTTTCTGCTTCTGTAATTTTATATATCCTGCCAGTCGCTGTACTTGGGTCAACTTTTGTTAAAACAGACTGCTTGGACACCCACAAAATGTCAGTATGAAGGATAAACAAATGATGGTGATGGACCATGTGGGTGTAGAAAATTGATCTGATTTCATCAGAAGATGTATTCACATTAAGAACACAGCCCAACCACCAGGTAGAATCATACATGCAGGTCACAAATCCTTGTATTTCTTCTAATGCCAAAAACATACCTGCAGGAATTGCACACGTCCCCAATGAATATTCACTTGAGTTAGAAAAATACTTCACTTGGATAACACCTTTTTTAACGGGCACAAATGAATGGAACTGCTGAGTGCCAGGAACAGTCACTGCTTCTGAAAAACGGCCTTCAAGTAACTTCTCTTCATCGGCATACTCTTCTTGTGCTACATAGGCAAAGTTGATGTTCTGAATGTTTGATTTTGCCAAATCAAACAGTTGACGAGGAGTCATAATTTGTTCACTGTACGGTCTTTGTAAGCTGGCCTTTGCTGTCAAACGTTTGACCGTTCCACCAATGCCATCACATGCACTCTTCCCATGGGAAGTTGCAAAAAAATGCCATTCAGCTGGAATGGCAAAATCATCTTTATGTAATGTCAGATTTAGAAAATTTTTACAATTCTTGTATTGACCTGAACATCCATCAGAGAAATAATAAATTTTTTTAATAGTAACTTTGCATATCTTTGCTAGATGACTTATAAGGTATTTCTGAAACAGATGAACTGCAACGGTATTGTGTGTCATGCAGTCTGAAATAATTGCTAAGTTTTCATGAGCTAAATTATTTTTGTCATCTAAAAAATAGGCAACAAAGGGATGAATTGTTGCTTGGGCATTATTCCAGTGAAAACCTTGTGCTGCATCCTGAAGAAGAAAAGAATAATTTTCAGCAAAATTCCCCAGCGCAATTACTTCATTAATTTTTAAATTTACTTTTAACTCTTTTAAAAATGTTGCTTGTTCAGTTGCAATAAATGAATGCTGTAGCAAGAGCTGCAACTTTTCTATAAGAAAAGCAGTAAAGTCCTCACTAGATTTTACTAGTGTTTCTAAAGTTGATCTATCAGTTGATAGCCACTGCTTAAATGTAATATTTTCAACTCCATTGGCATTAAAAAAGTCAGAAATCTTTAGTGCTAAATTTTCTAAACCTGGACATTCACTGCACTTACCAAAGTAACATGCTGGCTGTGCTGGATTACACAGATAAACAATGTTGGTATGTTTAAATAACCATTTTCTTCTTCTTTTGTGAAATTTGACAGAATAGCAGCCAACATCAGTTTTACATTCTGATGAATTGTATATACGCATACAGCATGTGTGCCACTGGCACCAGCTAGAACATAATTCTTTGGCCAAAGCTCGGCAAATTTTGAAAAACCAACTTTGGTTTCAGGATACAATTCTTTAAAGCGAATATAAATTTCATTCAAATTACCCAATATAAGATGCTTTTGTGCATGAGTTTTAATTCCACTGACATAAATTGAAAGAAAATCTTTTTTCCCTGGCACAGGTAATATTCAAGGTCAAAAGTCAAGGTCAGATATTAAAATCTGTATAATTTGAAACATTGAAGTTTAAATAATATCTGATCTCCTAGTTTCCCCCATATGAAACTTGGCACAAATAAGGAGCATAACAGTGTGTACAACATATATTTTTTTCAGATTTTTAAAATGATATGTTTCGGAAATATTCAAGGTCAAAGGTCCATTTGAATGACCTTCAAAATTTAAAATTGTACTTTTGTATCATGTAATATATCATCTTAAAGCTTGTTTCAAGATCTTTAAAATGAAGTCAATTTTATGTATGTAGTGCAATTAGAATAGTAGTTCATGCATTTGAAAAGTACTCCGACCATCAAAATTTGATGATTTTTGATTTTTTGTAATGGCCACCAATCAAAAAGTATTTGTCTTAAAAATCTAAAAACTTGGATTTTTACTAATGTGTCCAAATACTACCCCTGTATAAAATTTCAGAAAAATCAGAGGGGGTCAACTTGAAAATCGCATTTTTTTGGTTGATTTGACATGGAATGACCCAGTTTAGTCAAGTTAATGTGCAGCAATAAGGAGATGGAGATCGATGGAAAAGGATAATAGAGTACTTTCGGCAACGGCCACAAGGGGGGGAAAAAAACTGAATTTCACAATCGTACTATTTATATGAAAGTAATTAAAAAATTAACCTTTATAATCAACCAAAATATGAAAATAAACTAGTTTAGTCAAATTAATATGCAATAAGAAAGGGGATGGGGATGGATGGAAAGACAATTGCGTACTCTCAGCAAAGCTTGAAAAGAAAGACTGAATTGCGAAATCTTATAAATTTAAACGAAATATAATTTGTTCAGTAAAATGTTTTTACGTGCACTATAAAAATAAATTAGGTCTATTGTTTTGATATGAAATCATTAGAAGAAAATGATTGCATTGCAAACTGATAATTTTGGACTCTCAGCAAAGCAGGGAATATGAATTGAATGGTAGGATGCATGGATTTCACAGGATTTTCCGTAGTTTTGGGAGTAATGTCCGTAAAACTGTAAGATGAAGTAAAAATCCATACAAACTACGGAAAATCTGTAAAAGTTGGCATCTCTGATATTATTAATAAAATAACATGTCTAAATAAAATTATTAAAACAAAGATTCCGTGCATACTGAGATGCATACATAGAGAAATGCATACTGTTTTTTTAAATTACCCCCAACCAAATTGGCAATTACAAGCATTTTCCAAATTAAGTTTTGTTAGCCATGAGTTTTATTTTTATGTTTTGCCGACAGATGATGCCAGTTACCTACACAAATCGGCTTGTGATGGCAACAACTTTCTGAATTTTTTTGTCTGGTGAAATATAAGGCAGTGTATGCCCGACAGGATACAGTTAAGCCTTGGCTATATTAACAGGTTAAAACAAAGAGAAATAGGCAATGATTTTTTTTTTTACAATTACCTTCCAAAAAATACAACTTTCATATGATCTCTAGCAAGCACCTCTCTGATACCTTTTATTTTATCTTGCAATTGATAAACTTCCGTAATCTGTGAATCACTCACAACTTCATTGTCAGAGAGATCTGAAAAATTGAAAAGATTTTTATAAATTATACCACAATTAAATGGTTACACAACTTTCAATAGGACATATTAGCTTTCAAATAAACTTAAGTTACATCTACACTAAAGATTTTCCAAACTATGGCTCATGGGGTAGAATATGTTTATCTGCCCATGAACATTTTGATAAAGTATTAATCATTCTGACAAAACTACCTTGTTACAAAATACACTATATGAGAGCCTTATTGATTTTTATAGAAATGTAAATGCCTTAATTTTGTTTCAAAACCCATTCGATGTTGCTCCTGATATTGTTAACACAAATATGCAATTATAATTAATAAATTTGCAATCAAATTATAACTAAATTATTTTTAAAAAATAAAAACAAATTTCAGTTCTATTCTTTGTTGTCAAAGTAACTATAGCAATACAGAAAAATTTAGTAATGAAAATTATATTCATAAGTAGTCATATTTGAGAGCAACCATTCTCCAGAATAAAGCATATTGAATCAAAAACTTAAACAAGATTAACCGAAGACCACTTGTAAGATTTGTTTCTAATTACAATATTGAAAAGATCATTTAAACATCAACAAAGCAGACACATTGCTCCGATTAGTTGTTTTTCAGTGTTTGATGTCCTCCATTAATATTAAACTTTGTGTGTTACATTGTTTTCTAATGAAGAAAGTCTTACATTTATTAATTGTTATGTATATTTTTATCTAACTTGTTTGTTTATTCTCTACTATTCCCTTTAGAAAATAAATTTGCATCTATTAATGTTTATTAGTTGTTTATGTATTTTATAATTCATGTTGCAAAAAAAAAAAATGAGATCTAAACATTTATACAGTCCCCCACCCCACCTTTCTAGCTTAAAAACTCGCTGAGATATTAGGATGATAATTTTCGAAGTTATGAACATTCCAGATTCACAGAAAGAACATTTTACTGCTGAACAGCTTCTATCAATTAAGGATCGACTGAAAATTGCAATATTTAAATCAATACATCTTAATTTTTTAAGACTATGAATTTCCTTGAAAGACTGACATTTCTGTACATGGATTAGCTTTTATACAATTATCTAGTTGACCAACAGTTGATTTGTTTAACTGGGTGTTAAAATTTTTACCCGGTTAATCTAGAAAGGATATAACATGAAATCTTTAACATTTTCGGTTAAGAGGTTATAAATTTTACAACCGATTAACAGAATAGACTGCCAGTTAGGTTTTTAAAGGGAATTAATAATTGCATAAAATGAAGTCATGTTAACTCAAAATACTGCAACCTGCAGCTAATCCCTAATAGACAAAATTTTCGGTAATAAAATTACCTTTTAAGAGAAGCCTGAAATATTCAAAAAATATCCTAATGTTTCAGCGAGTTTTGAAGTTAGAAAGAGGCAGTTGGTTTTAATGTACTAATGAGTTTGAGGTGCGACATTTTCTAATTTAACCTTTTTGGCTAGCAGTATAAAAATGTTGATTCCCTATTTCTTTGCTAATATCACCCCTAACAGTAAATTGCCATAAAATAATGCTACTGTGCCTCCTGATGATATTTCATTCGATGATTTTATTTGATACTTCATTCATTATACTGATAACATCATTAAAATAAAAAAAAAATCTGGATCATTGCTCTGTGTTTTGGTGTGAACTCCATTGACCAAAATAGAATTTTAGAAAAAAAAGTCACTGGTTCGCAATTGAGATTCCGTGGTCCACACTAAATAGTATTGATCTCCATGTTATGTTATTTCAAAAGCTAACATCCCAACAGTATAACAAAATTCACTAATATTTTAAAATGAGTTTTAACATTTTTTTAATCTATAAAAAAAAATATGGCAAGAACTTGCAGGACATTACAAAAATGGTATATTATTTATGGTTGCTAAATACAAATATAATGATGTGAAGAAACTGTGTTAAACAATCTGTTTAATATTGCTACATATAATTAAATATAACTCATTTAAATTAAAAAATAATTCTATTGAATTTTATTTAATAATTTTTTAGAAGATACCAATAATTTCAATACAAAATTGTATTAATAGTAAATAAAAATCCTTTAAAATGCACATAAAAAATGGAATTTATTTTATATTTGAAAATAGTAAATATCCATTAAAGTTTTAGTTTATATTAAAATTTCAGATAACTATAGAACACACTTACTTTTCAGAAAAATATAAGTTTCTTCGACATAACTACCTACATTTGCAAAAATATCATTAATTTTTTTCTTTGCTAAAACAAATATTTTTAATGGTGAGCTAGAAACATCAGTAATTCTGGGTGATGAGCTGCCGTTGGTTTGCTTCATATTGTTTGCAGATATGTTAGGCAAGCTAGGAGGGTTTGGGTCTATTGGACTCAGTGATACAGATCTACTGATATAGCCTGCCATTCCAGAATAAGCGCCTTGAGGAGAATCCACTGTGATGCTCTGTAGAAAATAAATATTAATTACATTACAGTATATTTAAATTTATTGAAAGTAGTATACAATGAGTTTTATTGCAAATAAATTTCAATTTATAATGAATAACAATTTCATGAGTTTGTAACATTTACCAACATGATTATTTTCTATATAGATAAAGTTTAAGACAAAGACCAATCAATATTTCACAGATATGATGAAATGAAGCTAGATAACCCTTTTTAAAATATGCAGTAGTTCAAAGTGTAGTTTTCATGTTTTTGTTAGCCATTATATGATGCATAGCCACTGCTATGAAATATAGCATTAGTTTTGGTGAGTTCTTCATTGTATGGTGATTTAATTATTGCATTTTTTTGGTACTACAGGATTAAAATAGTTGTTACCGTGTCTGTTTTAAATGTTTTTAAAAATGAATGCATGAATTTAATCATTTTTACAGACTTGCGTGAGAAGGAAAAAATCGCATGTAAAATTGGAGTATGAATCTAGGTATGGTAGCATGAGAGTATGGAGGTTCTACTGGTAACTTGTTTATAAAAAAGATTACACGTAACTAAGGCTAGAAATGACATAAGGTTGGTTGGTTTTGAGTTAGTTTAGGGGAAAAAAAGGACACTGAACAATTTTGAGAATGTACTCCGTATAAAAAGGTTGAAAGGGACAGTAATGGCAGTTAAGCAGGTATGACATACAATGAGATTTACTCTATTTTTGCACTTAATTCTTTTATTAAAATTGATTCCATACATAGTATAATAAGTATGTGGAAAGAGGATTGTGATGGGATCGAAAATTCAAAATAGTTTTAGTTGGTTTTGTACGTTTTGAACTGAAGATGAAAGTTCCAAGTGAAAGTTTTATGGGAAAGATTTAATTGACGAACTTGAAATTTTCGGTATGTCTTCTCAATATCACTTAGATGATTTTACACATGGCCGTATTATTGGAAAGATCGAAGGTCGAAAAATAACAGATGTTGACAGGGAGTTCGACATCAATCACAGCGTTGTTTCACAGCCGTGGCAAGCATTTAAAACAACTGGAATATGTAGCAAGCATCATGGGGGAGATCGTGTTAGAAGTACGACGCCTGCAAGAAATGGGTACATTTTCCTATCGGCAAAAAGGAACCGGCACACCACAGCTCAGCAGATGACAAATCAGTCTCTTGCTACCACAGGACAGTGGATCTCCCGAAAAACTGTAGCCAGACATTTGGGAGGAGGACTATACGCCCGCAGACCTGTTGTGTGTGTCCCTTTGTACAGACTGCACCATACCACCCATTTACAATGGTGTCGTGAGCATCGCAGTTGGACCAAACAGGACTAGGCTTGCGTACTATACTCAGATGAGAGTAGGTTCTGTCATCGGATTGGAGACATTAACTGACAGTTAAAGTATAAATGTTTTTCTAAATATCGTTTTTTCTGAAATGTAGTTAAAGTACAAACATTTTTCTAAGTATCGTTTTTCTTAAATTAAGTTAAAGTACAAACTTTTTTCCAAGTTCTCTTTTTTCTTAAATTTTGTTAAAAGTACAAAAGTTTTTTTAAAATTTCGTATTTTTTTTAAGTATTGTTAAATTACATTTTTAATGTTTCAAGTTATAAGTTTTTGATATTGATTTAGAATTAAAAAAATATTTTAAGTATCATGTGTTTCAATATGGTTTCAAAAATTTTTAACTCTGCCATTACGCAATATTTTTATAATGCACAAAAATCGTATTTTGAAAGCTTTATAGGAGTATTATTCCATTTTATTAAAATTGATTTGCACTATCATTTACATTCAAAAATCCAGTTCATAAAACTGTAGAATACCGCAGTTTGGTAAGAGAAGCCTATTTTAAAACACGGGAAACAACGTCACTTGAGTTGGGAGGAGTCAATTTCAAAACACGGGGAAACACGCCAACTTGGCGCAAATTTTGTACTTAGAAAAATGGAGTGTGGGCTATTCTACCGATTTACCATTAAATATTATATTTAGAATCCACAAATCATAAATATAATAAAAAATATGTGCATAAAAATATATATACATATAAACAATTATTATTTTAAATTCTCAGAAAAAATACACCACTCAATCTAAACTTTCGGTTTAAATTCACTGTATAACAAACATAACTATAAAAGACTATCTGCACTCAAAAAAATTACTAAACACATTACAATAAAAAATAAATAAATAAAATCAGCGGTGTGTCGTCCGAGTTCGATGGAGCCGAAATGGTTTTTGCATACATAATATTTTGTAAAATAAAACTTCAGTAAGATTCAATTTTTTTTTTCAGACTTATTTGTTTCATTTACAGGCTTTCAAAGTGCTACAAATTACTTTCTAACTGTTTATAGCTAGCTAGCATTTTCAGTTTTCGTTCCAATTTCATCTGGATACTCTGACTCTAGATATAATTTTCTTAAAATATGCAATTTTTTTATTAACTTGCTTTGCAGTATATATATTAAACTTAACAATATATCTAACGATTACATTCAAATTACATTAGATTTTACATTCAAATTAATTTATAAACTTGTCTGGTGGCACATAACACTTCACAACGTACTAGAACACCGAAAGCTATCAGAGAAGAAGTCGCGCTTAAATCAAAATACAAAAAAAAAAGTACAACCTGGTTTAATGAAATCCGAAGCAAATTCGCAACTGTTAACACAAAACGCTTAGAAATTCTTTACAATACTAGGACGTGCTGTTAGAAAAACGGAATTGCCACATTTTGCAATTTATCGCTCCAAAAATCTCGCTAAATCCAAATTCTTTATATCGAAGCTGTACCAATAATTGCTACATATTCATAAAATTTGAACGGAACATTATATTTTTTAAAGAAAACGATCCTTTGTACAATATTGCACGCACTGGCGTAGTTATGCCAAAAAAGTCGAGAAAAATCGACACGTTTTCTATTCTGATACTTCTAAAAAATGCATTGATACTCCACACAATCACGTTCTGTATTTAACTTAAAGTGAATATACAATATGCATTTACTAATATACCACTACACGTGCATTTATTAATATAGTTTATAAGTGTATTAAGTATACAAGCACAGTCATTGAGATTATACACTGGCAATTAAAAGAGTACTGGTATACAACTTACATTTACTTGCGAAATAAAAGAAAATCATAATTTCTATTAATTGAAACTATTTAGCCTAACATTCTGGTGAAATATAAAATCATGCAAGGAATTTTGAAGCTTTTCGTCAATAAATAGCTCATGCTGCCATAACCATAAATATAAGGTCAAAATATCAGTTGCCATATTCAAAATAAAAAATCAATGAAAAAATATGGTGCAGAGCATGTATTCAGCTGTAAAGTTGGCGCAAAGGTTTGTCGCAAGTGCAAACCAGCGACCAATCACAAACACATATTCAGGCAATATATATTAATACAAGGTGTCAGCATTGAGTATGGGCGGTTACGGGGGCGGGCCATTGTGACGTCAAACCTAAACGTCATTTCGCTTTCCGTACATCAATTTTCTTTCTTTACGCTATAATGCTATTATGGTTATTAGCCAAGCCAAGACGCTTACTTTCGGGCTACCATGGGACCGAAGGTCCCTTACGCCCACATCAGAATATACAAATGTCTCTGTATGTAGTTGTCTCATGGAGTTTTGATAGCAATATGCACACATCTTTATGGAAGTGTGCTGAGTAGAAGTCAGTGGCGGCTGATGGTGTGCCGCCTTCGTCTTGGAGTGGCTGTATGGCAGAGTACTGAGCTGTGGTGGCTGAAAGAGAAGGGGAGGGCGGGGCCAAGGACTGACGGGCCAATAGGAAATCCTGCAGAAGTGCAGAGCGAAATTTACAGTTTTACATAAAGAAATTAAAGTTTACAATAATAAATTTAAGTTTACAAATACATTTAGGTTTAAAACTTAAGTTTAGACAATAAAAGTGTAAATTAAGTTTACAGAAAAAGTTTACCAGTTTAGAATTCAGAGAAATACACTTTAAAGAATTACGATTGCAATTTACAAATTTTACAAGAGAGTTACTCGTGCTGCGAAAAAAGAAGGCCCTTATCAGGCACACAATACAAATAAATTAAGCAGTTTAAATAAAAATACAGTTCAAGTTATTTACAGAAGCAACAGTGCTATCCAGAGTCAGCGTTTGCTGACATACAAGAGGACCGGGCTGGCGTCAAATACGCGGGCAAAGCAAGGTGGATGTAATATTTTAACGAATTATCTATCAAGTATGGCCGGATTCAGACTGAGCCGTTCGTGTGTTGCTCATCCGTTAGGAGCTGTACGTCAACCAATCATAAGCTCGAACGCACGACCGTGCGCTCAGGGTTCAAGTTCATGTTTCGGATGCGTTGGTCACGTGATGCGTTACCGCTGAAAATACACCAATGAAAAGGTTTTTCTTAATAAACAAGATGGCAGTCAGTTTGATCAGAGGATTTCCAAATGCAAGAATGATTTCGGATATACGGCAGACAATATGAAAAATATTCTGATTGGTGAGTTATGATTTGTTTATTTAAAAGAAACATGGGAAGTTTACTCTTAAATCTATACCAGTTTACCTACGGCAGTTTTGGCAGTGGCTGGAATCGAACCCGGGCCTACCGAGTGCAACTCCAGCGCGCTAACCAATGGGCTACTGCGCCCCAATGGGGTGCTTAATGTGTGTCGTTATACCACTGGGAAGTTTTATTCCAGTTTACAAAAATTTCTGTGCATATTTTTTTTTATAAATGTATGTATATTTTAATCATAGTAAAAATTTCACAGTCAGACTATAAATACAAGTATTACTTGATTTTTTTTACATTTACTCAAAATTTAGATTTTGTAGTTTAAATTTTTTTTTCTTTCACAAATTATTATTTAAAGTGATGGACATGTTTTATATATTTTTCTACCAATGTCTATAAGCAATCTTATTTAGAAATGTTTTTCGAGGTGTGTGTGGTGTACAAATATAAATCTGATATTTATTATCAATGTTTTTTAATCTGCAGCGAGATACCAGAATTTTAAAATATTTATTCTAATTTTTGAGTATACAAGCAGTTTTGAAGTCTTTATTTTACCAAGAAATATAAAGTGAAAGTAATTTTAGTTTAATTTGTTACAGGGATTTAAAGTTTGTATAGAGGCCAATTCTATATTTTGAAGATATTGAAAAATCTGGAGTTGACAGACAGACATATCCTTCCATTCTGCTGAGGTATGTTTTTTACACAACTATTAATTTCAGTGGTTGATATTTACTGTTCCAAATGGATATGTTGTAAATTAAAAATTCCTTTTAATCAGTGGTTGAAAGTGTGAAACAGGTTATTTTCAGTAAATGTTAATATGTTCTTAAAAATTATAGCCTGTATATGGGACTTTGTGTGGTAAACTGATCCATATTTATAATATATGTTAAGTAAAATTTTAGTGTGACAAATACATCTAATATGTAAATAGTATGTTGTTGTAGTCTATAATTCGCAATTTGAATCCCTGTGTTTTTGCTTATTAGTTTCTTAATTAAATACACATAGATGGGTTATGCATTTCATTTTCGAGAACTTCCTGGTGATTGTTTGAAAATATCTGTGCATGTGCAGTCCATTGCCTAAAGAAATATTTTCAAGAAATTAAATTTGTATTTTGGAAATTAAAGTTTTGAAAATTAAAACTTGAATATATTTCAATACAATAATTAACCTGGTCCATTAAAAAGGTATAATAATTGCAGATTTTATTCTGATTTTTTAGTTTTAATTTAAATAAAGCAACCTAAACAATATGAAATCCGCTATGAAAGGGAATGTTTTTAGTGGCCAAATTCATAAAAGTTTGTGTGCATGTATTATATATTTGTATTTTAATTGTAGTAAAAACTTAGCAGGCAAAATAAATAGTGTTATTTGACCTTTTCTTTCTTTCATGTTTCCTCAAAATTTGGATTCTAAATTTTAATTTTTTTTTACAAATTCTCATTTGAAGTGATGGATACGTGTTTTTATATATTATTTTCTATCAATATTGATAAACAGAAATATTTTTCAAGGTGCGTGTGGATATTCAAGTTAAATTTGATATTTATTACCATGAATTTTTATCTACAGCTAGATACCATAATTTAAAAATATTCATTGTAATAGTTGAGTACAAGCAGTTTTGATGTGCTTTTTTTACCAAGATTTATAAAGTGATCCTAATTCTGACTTAATTTGTTACATGAATTTAAAGTGTGTAGAAAGAGCCCAATTCTATTTCTTGAAGGACTGAAAAATCTATAGCTGATGCATACATCCTCTGCTCTGATCCCTTAAGATTGTGAAGAAGTTAAGGTATGTTTTTGTCACATTAATTTCAGTGTTGACATTTACTATTCCTAGTTGATATACTGTAAATTAGAAATTCTTTAATTGGTGATTAAAAAGTGTAAAGTGGATGAATTTAAGTAAACGTTAGATGTTGCTATGCTATTAAAAGTCAAATACTTGTATATAGGACTTTGTGAGGTAAACTGTTCCATATTTATAATATATGCTAAGTAAATTTTTATAATGACAAACACATCTAACATATAAATACTATCTTGCTGTAGTAATTTTAATTCATTATCTGCAATTTGAATCCTCGTGATTCGTTTATCAGTCTCTTAAACACACACATGTGGATTAGTCATTTCATTTTTTAGGACTTTCCGATGATCATTTGGAAACACCTGACCTGAGCATGCAAGCAGCTCACTGAGTAAAGAAATATTTTCAAAAAGTTAAAGTTTTGAAAATATTTCTTACTCAGTTCTTTATTCAGTGATTATTTAATTTTCATTACAATAATCAATCTGGTCAATAGGTAGTGTAGTATAGCAACTTATATCTACATAAAATAGTGCTCATATATTATTTGTTTATGAAAGTTATTGTTAAAACAGTGACTGTCATAGATAGCAATTTTTAATTTTTCAATTCATTAATTTTTTAATTGGTAAACATTTAATGATTTTTTAAAACTATTTTAACTAATAAAATAATTTAATATTACAAGATAAAATTACTTTTACATAGTTTAATTTAGGAGTCAGAGTCGGTATATTTTTACTAACTCCGACTGCACAGCTCTGAGTGTTTACAATGATCAATTTGCAAACATATGATGAAAATATTGCATAAAAGGAAGAATTGCTAATGACCATTATATATATAGAAATGTGACATGTGAAATATGCCATGCTAATGGGGATTAAGATTTAGCAACTTGTTGCCACTAAAGTTAAAGTTTAATATTATTCCATTACTTTAGTCTAAGCATTTTCATTGTCCATTATTTTTTCACATTATTTTTTGAAAATGTCTCATATAAGCTAAGATAGTAGCACTATTTTTAATCTGCTTCTCCTGCATAAAAGTCATATTTGGTTGTAGAAAATTGCATTTTTGCATAACTAGCCGACAGCCAGTGGTTACTTTTTTTATCTGGTTCGACTAACGATAGAACTGAAAGCCTCACTTTTGTGATCAAAATCTACTGCTTTATGGTATACATTAATCCAAATGCATAAATTTCAAATAGAATTTTAAAGTTAAAAAAACAGTATTCATAACAAGAAAAAAAAATGAAGACATGGGTTGCCCATGTGTGGTTTATGTCAGGCTTTTGCTGATATTCTATTCATTTAATTTTGCAAAATAGTTAAAAATGAAAATTCTTTAAAACTATATACATTTTATTTTTTACAGGTTTTTCTGAATTCAAGTATGGACTAGAAATTTTAAAGAAAGTTTGACTGGATCTAGTTTTATTTTAAAAAAATATTCATATTTGTTGAACATAATCTGTTATAAAATATTTTATTTCTTATATCTAAAAATTTCAGCTGTATATTTCTGAAAAATAAACAAATTAAATTTATGCATTTGATTTTATTGTTAATTAGTATGTTTTGAATTTATCCATATGTGTGGGATTCAATGTTGGAACAAAAATATCTCAAAAATCGTTAGGCCTAGGAAGCTGAAATTTGGTAGGCAATCAGTTCTTATCCCAAAAGTTGATGTGAATACCTTAGAAATTTTCTCCAGGGAGTGTCCTACCTTTTGAGTTGGATTTCTCTCTTGGCCCATAAACATCTCAAATACCATAATGTATAAGAAGCTAAAATTTGGTAAGTATTTAGTTCTTACTCAAAAAGAGTGCATGAGTAATCATGATGCAAAGTTTTTCGGAGAGGTGTGCTGGCCCCAATATGTGTTCTGTCTGGTGAAAAATATTGAATAAGACAAGTCCAGTATTCAGCTTTACTGTTCTTATTAAAATGTTCTCTGTAGAAGCGAAACTGAATATTAGGCTCTTTTTTAACTATCTTATAACAACGGCTATTCATATTACCATTGTTGTAAGCAAACTGTCATCTAACTAAAAGGGCTTGTTGATATTTAAAATATGGAAACTAATACGGTTACACATAAACGAAGAAATATCTCTATGATAAAAAATTTATCAGATTGCGGTAAGACCCAATAAGTTCAACAATATTCTGTATAGAGGAAAAATATTCAGCAATGAGCAGTTTATCAACAAATTTGGAATTCTAATTCAAATATGTTTACAAAACTGGATTCACAGTTAGTTATATTGGTTTTTAGTTTGGATTCAAATATGGATTTCAGCTAAAAAAATTTGCTAAAAAAAATTATTAAATGTGGTTTATGCTGAAATATTCTATTAGATTTATTATAAGAAACATCTGTTCTTCATTTACATTCAATTAATGTTAATACATTAATAAAAAATAATTATTTTTCTCCTTTAATGATAATTTATTTCCTTGTTTTCTTTTTGCATTATTCAGTATTTTTTTGGTTTGAGTGGAAGTAAAAACAATATCTGAAAAAATTTATACAAGCACGTATGGTATCTTGCATCATTGATTTTCAATGGTTATAAGCTAGTTTTATTATATTGATATAAAAAATATAACATTACAGGTTTGAAAAATCATTATTAAAATCATGAAAATCAAAATGTGTTTTTGTGAGCATGTCAATTACTGAACTCAGCTTTGAAATTTTAAAAAAATGTAAAAATTATCACAACTCAAATTCTAACAAGATGAGTACATTTTATTTTTTTAACTAAATGTTCATTCTGGAAGTCCAATTGGATTAAATTTTTTTCATTGTTGAATATAATTCGCATATTATTTTGATGGTTTGATGTCGATGTGAAAAGCAAAACTGGCGAAGTAGTCACAAAGGGGAACTATATTAAGGAAACCTATAAGATGACCTGATGGAGTTGTATCATAAATGATGAGAATTTATTTATATTTATAAATACTATTTATTTAATTAAACATATATATATTGATATTGCAACAAGCAGCTTGTTATCAGCTCCTCCACCAGCTGCTATATGCTCTCGGCTGGTCTGGGTTTTCAACAAACAGCCTGTTTTGATTGCTCTCAAGCCATCATAATTTTAAAATACACGACAATGTGGATTATTCCTTTTATCTATTTTGTATTCTCTATGAAGTAATGTGAAATACCCAGTGTGTGTGTGTGTGTGTGTAAAATCCTACTTGAAATTGAGTGAGGTTATCAAAAATTTTGACATTGCTTGGTATTATAAAGTTGTTGGCCTGAAAGCATTCTAAACTGATTAAAGAAATAGAAAAAAAAAATTATAAATGCAAGTGGAAATGTTAAAAGTTGGATATTTTAATTTATGGATATTTTAAATGGATATTTTAATTTATGGATATTTTAAATGGATATATGGAACTATGGAAAGATGATATTTTAAATGATATTAATGAAAAGCTTAAACACTGAAGAAATAAAAAAATAAATAAAAAGAAAGTTATGGAGATTGTCGCGGTGCCTTAAAATTTCATTATTAGTTTCAACGTCATTAAACTAAACCAAACTTTGTTAACTCCACGGGGTTGAGGGCGCGGTAGCCCAGTGGTTAGCGCGCGGGAATTGCACTCGGTAAGCCCGGGTTCGATTCCCACCACTGCCAAAACTGCTGCCGTGTTCACGCGGAGTACGATCACGTTAACCATGTGGATCCGTAAGTCCTTCCGAGAGGTTGGTGGTAGGGGAAGGAGGGTACGGTCCCTGTGGATGCCTCCCCCACTGGGTTTCGGTCTAAATTGGGCGAATAAAAAGAAAGTTATGGAGATTGTTGCGGAGGGCGCAGTAGCCCAGTGGTTAGAGCGCGGGAATTTCACTCCGTAGGCCCAGGTTCAATTCCCGCCACTGCCAAAACTGCTGCCGTGTTCACGCGGAGTACGATCACGTTAAACATGTGGGACCGTAAGTCCTTCCGAGAGGTTGGTGGTAGGGGGAGGAGGGTACGGCCCCTGTGGATTTGCCATGGTCAGAATTTTCAAAGGTAGCGAACAGGCTGGTCGTCAAAGGCGGCTAGTAAATAATAAAAGGCAATGTCTGTCTGTGTGTCAATGTGTCTGTCTGTGTGTCTTATACACTATACGTTCAGCGACCGCGCGTCGGAGAGCTACGAAATTTGGCAATCGGAGACCTCGGGGGTGGGAAGGGGACACGTGAAAACCGATTTTTAAAATTTGAACTATGTTTTTAGTTATTTAATGTTTTATGCGATTTCGACCGTATTTTGCCCTTTTTTATCCACGATCCGGATGTCGTAGAAAAAACAAATCACACCTCCGGAAAGAGCAGACAATTGCGAGTAAAAATATATGAATTTGAAATCTCAATTTCGAGTTCTAATATTTTTCTAATATTGTTCTAATATTATCTAATAATCGAGTTCTAAGATTTTAAAACAAAAGTCACTTTCAGTTAAAAAACAACAACTTTCGTTTTTAAATCCTCCCATCGTAAAAACTACTCATAATTTCGACTAATAATTTACATTTTTAGGAAGCTCAAAGATCTGGCATTCTTACAAGTCCAATCTGGTCAAGAAATAATGAAAATTTTCCACAGGATCGCGATTTAAATGAACTAAGGATTTTAAATTTCTCGGCAATCCGCTAAGTTCTTCACCGGCATTTTCCTCCTCTGTAGTAGTTTATTCCCCGTCTCCATGGAGACCGCTCTTCCGGTTTTAAATGAATTAAGATTAAATGAATTATGATTAAATAATGAATTGTGGTTTGAATTGTGGTGATGTATTTGAAATTATTGTATTTATGGATTGGTGGAACGATGTGGATGATTGATGGAACGATATGGATTTTTTAAATGGATATTTCAAATAGATAATTTAATTTATAGATATTTTAAATGGATATTTTAATTTTATGGATATTTTAAATGATGGAACGACGGAACGAGGATGATGGAATTAAGAGCTTGCAGAACTTGCTCCACGGCCGAGAAAGAAAGTCCACCATCCCCACCCCAAGGGTCCAACAAATTTATTAATATAACTGTAAGTCAAAAAGAGGTGCCTGGCCAAGGCTGTTTACAGGAGGCCTACATAGCAACCGCATCATTTTGCGGGTAAATAAAATAACAATGACATTAATAACAACACTAGTATATTACAATAACAAAATAAGTAGGCCAAATCTACAACAATATATAATCCACAAAATACCATATAATACCATCTAAACGAAAAAGACCGGCACCCCAAACGAAAAGGGACAACTCCAAACTAGAAACAAAAATGATCCCCAACAATTCTATTCTTATATACAATTCCTTTTAAATACAAATTTTTAAATACAGCCAACTCCAGTAAAACAAAAGGCATTTTCACATCAGATTATCTCATAAAGATACAAAATCCACCATCAGAAACCTAATTAAAGACACACCTAGAGAGATTACACACCTACCAAACAGTAAACAACATAATCAACAATAAAGATCAACCAACCCTCTATATCAAATACCAGCCAAAGATCCTCTAGAGGCCAAGCAAAAACACATAGGGGTCCCAAGGGCTCCTGCTTCCCGCTAAAACAGGAGCCCAGGCTAAGAAAATACCAGGGGGAATGACCAAAAGTAGCCAAAGCAAGCAACGAAAACAACAACCGAACAACGGCCAGGGGAAAAACAAACAAGACACCTATCCCAAAAGCAAAACCAACCAATTTCATCTTACAAAAAAAAAAAAAAAAATCCTAATTATCCAATGTAACCCAAAATCTACCGATGTGAGATCCAAATTACACCAACATCAACAAAGCCCACAACCAAAAATTTAAAATAAGAAAGCTCACAAAAATCCAAAATACCATCCATACTAATCCACATTAAAAATATTCCAATATTACAAAATATTTAAGCAACACCCAAATCATGATCAACATGTTTCCTATATTTTTCAATTTCAAGATTAAGAGTCCTACAATTCAAATCCCGACAAAAATGGCCCGAATCCCTTTTAGCCTTAAACTTTTCATTATATATCATACAATTGACACACCTAAGAGACTCCGTACAATCCCTCCCATGGTGAGGCCGAGCACACCTAAGGCAAGCATGGGGGTTGGGGCATCTATCAGTGGTGTGACCCAACTTCCCACATTTAAAGCAATGAAGAATACCATAGAATTCTCGACATTTAAACCGGTACCATTCAAAGAAGACATGCCTTTGTTCCATCAAGACCCTAAATAACCTAGGATTAACTTCAAAGATCCAGTGGTTTCCGAACTTTGCTTTGATAGCAAAGTTAAAAGAAAAGGAACCAGCCACCGAAACCAAAGAAGGGATTTGGGTAAAGACATCCCCTGAAACTGCTCAACAGTTATCTCTTCGGGCACATCAAAGAATATTACCTTTGGCAATCGCCGGGGGGGAGGGGGCTCTGCACCACAAATTTTCGGCCAAGCTCCGGGTCACCAACACTGCCAGCAACAATTTTATTAGCAGCTTCTTCGTCTTTAACCGTCAGCACAACCCTTCCATCCGGCAGAGAAAATAATTTCTCAACAGCAATCCCCATTGCAATGGGAGAGACAGAAGAGTTAACAATAAGTTTCCTGATTACAATTAAGAGATTAGCATATGGTCATTATAAAATTTAAATTAGAGCGCGGGAATTGCACTCGGTAGGCCAGGGTTCGATTCCCGCCACTGACGCGGAATACGTTCGCGTTAAACATATGGGTCCGTAAGTCCTTCCGAGAGGTTGGTGGTAGGGGAAGGAGGGTACGGTCCCTGTGGATGCCTCCCCCACTGGGTTCCGGTCTAAATTGGACGAATAAACAGAAAGTTATGAGATTGTCGCGGAGGGCGCGGTAGCCCAGTGGTTAGCGGAATTTCACTCGGTAGGCCCGGGTTCGATTCCCGCCACTGCCAAAACTGCTGCCGTGTTCACGCGGAGTACGATCACGTTAAACATGTGGGAACTTAAGTCCTTCCGAGAGGTTGGTGGTAGGGGAAGGAGGGTACGTTCCCTGTGGATGCCTCCCCCACTGGGTTCCGGTCTAAATTGAGTGGCACTTTCTGGCCGTCCAAACAGTTACCTTACACCTTTCTGGTAGGTCGCGCCAGCAAGTTTGCCACGGTCAAAATTTTCAAGGGTAGCGAAGAGGCTGCTTCGCCAAAGGCGGCTATCTTCTATATAATAAAAGGCAATGTCTGTGTGTCTGTGTGTGTCTTATATACTATAGGTTCAGTGACCGCGCGTCGGAGAGCTACGAAATTTGGCAATCGGAGACCCAGGGGGGTGGGAAGGTGATACGCGAAAACTGCTTTTTAAAATTTGAATTATTTTTTTAGTTATTTAATGTTTTATGTGATTTCGACCGTTTTTTTGCCATTTTTGTCCTTTTTTCTCCACGATCCAGACGTCGTAGAAAAAAAAAAATCACACCAGCGGAAAGAGCAGACAATTGTGGGTAAAAATATATCCATTTGAAATCTCAATTTCGATTTCTAATATTTTTTAAAGATTTTAAAACAAAAGTCAGTTTTGGCTCAAAAAAACGATTTTTGGTTTTTAAATTCTCGCAGAGTGAAAACTACTCATAATTTCGACTAATAATTTACATTTTCAGAAAGGTCAAAGATCTGGCATTCTTACAAGTCCAATTTGGTCAAGAAATAATGAAAATTGCCCGCAGGATCGTAATTTTAAAGACGTCATGATTTTATATTTCTCGGCCAATTCTCGGCGGAGATCCATTCTTCCCTGACAGCTCCGCCCAGAAATGGGAGGGACGTTTTTTAAATCCTCCCATCGTAAAAACTACTCATAATTTCGACTAATAATTTACATTTTTAGAAAGGTCAAAGATCTGGCATTAAATGGATATATGGAACTATGGGATGAGGATATTTTAAATGATATTAATGAAAAACTTAAACACTGAAGAAATAAAAAATAAATAAAAAGAAAGTTATGGAGAATGTCGCGGAGGGCGAAGTACCCCAGTGGTTAGCGCGCGGGATTTGCCCTTGGTAGGCCCGGGTTCGATTCCCAAAATTGCCGCCATGTTCACATGTTCAAATCCATGTTCACATGTTCAAATATCCATGTTCAAATGGATATATGGAACTATGGAATGAGGATATTTTAAATGATATTAATGAAAAGCTTAAACTCTGAAGGAATAAAAAAATAAATAAAAATAAAGTTATGGAGAATGTCGCGGAGAGCGAAGTACCCCAGTGGTTAGCGCGCGGGATTTGCCCTTGGTAGGCCCGGGTTCGATTCCCAAAATTGCCGCCATGTTCACATGTTCAAATCCATGTTCACATGTTCAAATCCATGTTCACATGTTCAAATCCATGTTCACATGTTCAAATGGATATATGGAACTATGGAATGAGGATATTTTAAATGATATTAATGAAAAGCTTAAACTCTGAAGGAATAAAAAAATAAATAAAAAGAAAGTTATGGAGAATGTCGCGGAGAGCGAAGTACCCCAGTGGTTAGCGCGCGGTTTTTGCACTTGGTAGGCCCGAATTCGATTCCCAAAATTGCCGCCATGTTCACGCGGAGTACAATGACGTTAAACATGTGGGTCGGTAAGTTCTTCCGAGAGGTTGGTAGTAGGGGAAGGAGGGTACGGTCCCTGTGGATGTCTCCCCCACTGAGTTCCAGTCTAAAAGTGGTTAGCGCACGGGATTTACACTTGGTAGGCCCGGGTTCGATTCCCAAAATTGCCGCCATGTTCACGCAGAGTACGTTAACGTTAAACATGTGGGTCGGTAAGTCCTTCCGAGAGGTTGGTGGTAGGGGGAAGGAGGGTACAGTCCCTGTGGATGCCTCCCCACTGGGTTCCATTCAAAATTGGGTGGCACTTCCTGGCCGTCCAAACAGTTACCTTACACCTTTCTGCCAAAACTGCCGCCGTGTTCATGCGGAGTACGAGCACGTTAAACATGTGGGTCCGAAAGTCCTTCCGAGAGGTTGGTGGTAGGGGAAGGAGGGTACGGTCCCTGTGGATGCCTCCCCCACTGGGTTCCGGTCTAAATTGGGTGGCACTTCCCGACCGTCCAAACAGTTACCTTACACCTTTCTGGTAGGTCGGACGGTCTGGGTTTCAACAACAACACCTTTCTGGTAGGGCGCGGTAGCCCATTGGTTTGCGCGCTGGAGTTGCACTCGGTAGGCCCGGGTTCGATTCCAGCCACTGCCAAAACTGCCGCCGTGTTCACGCGGAGTACGATCACGTTAAACATGTGGTCCGTAAGTCCTTCCGAGAGGTTGGTGGTAGGGGAAGGAGGGTACCGTCCCTGTGGATGCCTCCCCCACTGGGTTCCGGTCTAAATTGGGTGGCACTTCCCGGCCGTCCAAACAGTTACCTTACACCTTTCTGGTAGGTCGGACGGTCTGGGTCTCAACAACAACAACACCTTTCTGGTAGGTTGCGCCAGCGAGTTTGCCACGGTCAGAATTTTCAAGGGTAACGGGGAGTAACGAACAGGCTGGTCGCCAAAGGCGGCTAGTATAAAATATATGATTTATTAGTTACTACAATTTCGCCACATATTATTTACATTAATATTACTGCGGATAAATGGCCGGTGGCATTTTTGAATAAGTTTTTGCTCCTGAGTCCAGTGGCATTAGGCTGACAAGGATTCAGCATTTGTTTAACTCCATAACTTAACGTCTCTAATAAAGTAATTTCAGTTAACTTAAATTTTGTGTGTTTAATGAGACCTTTGAGTTGTGTATTATTTATGTATATTTATAGTTGAAGAAGATGGCGTACTTAAAAGGTAAGGATTTAAGGTTTTATTGGTTGTTTTGGTTTGTAGTGTTCGGGTAGGTCATCTTGGAGTTTTACTCCCGGATAGGAAGGTGAACCTTGGTAAATAAGTGAACTTCGGTGGTTCTTGCGTATCTTCAAAATCCTAAGTGTGGATGGACAAGGTCCTTTAAAATAACATAGAAGTAATGTGGTTATTCCCAGTTCCTATTAATTTCGTAGACCACCGGCATTAACATAAAGATCATATTAATATCGTAAAATACATGTTGCATAAAAACCTTTTTCGTCATGACACTATTGTAATTTTTGAACTTTTTCTTTTTTGTATTTTATAATTAAATTAAGTTTATCAAATGTATCGTATTTAAAATGTAAAATGCTTAATATGTAAATTTTTTCTCGCGGTCATGGCCTGTGTATTTAAGCTCATGTTCGCTACCTATTTTCACTTTGCCACTGATGAAGGGCATAATAATGCCCGAAAGCGCCATGGTTATGAATTTTTGTACTTCGTGGATGAAGTTTTTAATTAAAGACTTTTAATAATAGCCAATTATTGATTGTCTTCGTTTTTTGAAGTGTTAATGTTAGTATTTGAATAAAATATTCAGAAATTCTTTATGTCTTCTCAAAATTGGATTGAGATTTTATTTGCACCCTCTATATGTTGGAATGTAGTGAAAAAGTTTCTTTTCCTATATTCATGGTAAAATAATTATGAAAACGTTGGTGCCATATAAGCTACTAAGAGCAACAGTGTTTATAAAACAAGGCTTAACCCCTAAATCAAGAAAATGATCAACCAGATTGATATTTTAAATTAGTACAAAAAAAGTATCATCAATAAATATTTGAACACACGAATTAATTTTCACAATTTGTTCCATTAAAGCATTATCGCAAAAAATTAAGCGAAATTGACTGTGAATTTGAAAATTTTAAACGAAAATTACATGTGTTATTTATATTAAATTGCATTAGCTTTAATTGCATTAGAACGCAAACAATTTAAAATGCATTAGAACGCAAATAATTTAAAATGCATAAGAACGCAATTGGAAAAATATGTATCTTTCCTTCAAAAAGTGAACGTTATTATACATCATAAAAATATTTAAACGTTCATGAAATTCATTTACTCACGGTGGTCTATGTAGTACGTCAGGATGTATGTAAACACAGACCAATCTTCTGCTGGTTTGAAACCAGCCACCACAGCCTATTTAAAAACTTCGCGTTAGTAAAACATAGAGTGAAAAATTATTTCGAAGTTTCCACAACAGTACATTTTAATAATAATTATATGGCTTCGATTCTTTTTGTAACAACGAAAGAAGTTTGTTTTGACAACTTTTTAACAATGAATTTAACTTATTTAACTTAATTTAACTTATTTAACTTATGAATAACTTAAAATTTAACTTATTTTACGAAAAGCGCCTGTGTTGAAAATGACACCAACCGTGCATGTGCCTGAACTACAATAAATCTTGTCTTATTTTGCCTATATAACGCCTATATTTGCCTATATAATTTTGCTATATAACGCCCAACCATAAAATTTGCATTCTTTTGCCTTCTGATGACGGGCGCAAAGCACTCGAGAGCGCTAAAGGTGTTAAATATATTGTAATACATTTAAATAATGTATCGTAATAAATTATTTAATGTCTGGCTTTTAATGTTTCGTGATTTATCTTATTTACAATTTAAAACCTTACATTACGAACAGTATAGTTCAAATCACAAACTTAAAAGCGTCATTCTGGTTGTTATTTTCTGGTTGAAGAAGAAAACCGCGTATGCAAATTTCATCTAGGGAAGAAGAAGAACCCTTATGCAAATTTTCGTAACACCGAATGTACAGCCTTATCAGTTTGCAGCAGTTATCCGCAGCTCCAACATTTGAGACGATGGAGGAATTTACAAATAGGAAAAAAGTCGATACTCATTTCATCTATGGATCTTCTTTTTGTGGGGTTATCTCAAGAGTCTCATCTATGAAAATTCCCTTGAATCTGAAGAGGAACTCGTCGCCAGAATTTCGGCCGCTGCTGTCGAAGTACGCGACATGCCTGGTCTGTTCGCCTATCCCTCTATATCCGCTGTGAGACGTGCATTCGGGCTGGGAGTTACTCTTTGGAGTCATTACTGTAATCAATGTTTATTAAATGTCCTTTTATAACTTCTAAGTCATTCTTGTGTTTTCGCCTCACCTCATCGGTTTTACCATTAAGCGCCCACTGGCGCCTTTACGTTTCGTTTCCGACCCGGTAAACTATGACGAAAAATGCTTGATTTGGTGTGTACTACCACCTCGTAAAGCTTGGACCATCTTTTTTTAATTACACTGTATGCTAATGAAAAATGGAGAATTTCATATGCAGTAGAATGCCCGAGTTTCAAATTAGATATAATCAATTTTCAACTGACTTTAATGGATATATGCAATGCCCTCAGTATTTCAGTGTTGGTAGGAAGCAAATTTACCGATAAGCGAAATATGCACTCGATTGGGGCCGTTATTATGCAGGGACTTCTAAATTTATTACGTTATTTCATTTGAAATTATTACGAATTTTCAGCGATTCTGCGAATAAATCCTTCGTTTATATTTCAATAAATAATGAAATGAAGAAAACCTGAAGCGAAGTGAAACATAATTTCTTCTTAAAGAGCATACGGGAATTATTAGTGGGCATTTATTTATTTATTACACATGGCCAAGCACTTGATACACCATCATTCGCCTATACACCGGCCAGCATCGTGAAACATTTAGCCGTCACATGCCACTGCTCCGGTGCACCAGTGGGGAAGGAACACACTGCGCCCCACAACACGACATCCATGCCCGCAGGTGGGACTCGAACCCACAACCCGGCAGCCGAGCACACAGGAGGAAATGCTTGCCTTGATCGCTCAACCACCGCGTAGGAATACGAGTGATCATCTCACCATGCATTTTCAAAATAATTTTTTAAAAATGAAACTTAAACCATCAATGTCTGAAATGTCAACAATGTCCGCTTTTACAGAATCAAAAAATTCTCTTTTACAGAAATCGCGCTTGTTATGCGCTCATCAGCATAAACAGCCTGCAATGGCAACATGAACATGAATGTGAGACCCACAAATTCAGTACTGCTATGCAGCTGTCATCAAATTTCATAAAGATTGAGCTCAGACTGAAGGAAGTTGGAATCGACATGTTCATATTGACAGAACTTGTCTAAAACGGACGTTCCTCAAACTAGGATAGCTCTTCCTTTGTCAGTAATAAGATGTCTGTGAATGTTGTTATCTGCAATGGGAAAGTAATTCTAGCTTTGGGAGCCCTTCTTTCCTTTAGGCAGGTTATGTCAGTATAAATTAATTGCATTGTGGCTCGACTCGACTTTTTCATACCAGAATCCAATTTTAGTAGCTTTTTTTTTTTCAAATTTTACAAGAAAAATCAGTATCATGAATCCAAATGATTACAATTATAGCGTGTTACCCTTCACTTCACAGGGATTGAAAAAATATTTCGGTCGATACCATGCTTGACAATGTACCTCCCGGGAGGTGGGTAATTTGCCCCCCGAGGGGGGTCTAACAACGAACAAAAAATTGGATCGCGGCAATTTTCACAACAACGATTGAAGCTATAAAGTCTCGTGATCATTGAGTCGTAAATAAACCCTTTTATTCACGATTATGTCCTGTGCTGTCATGCTAAAAAGATATATAATTTCAAATAAATTTCGAAGTTTTCTCCTAGTCATGAGAATGGTCAAAGGAAGGGAAAATAGGTAATTTAATGGAAATAACGAAAAGAGGTTTGCCTGACACAGGGGCATGGCCAAGTTATGCACGTTCTTTAGACGGAAGGAAAGGGACATCATTAGAATTAAAATTTACATTAGCAGCGTTAGCATAGGATCTGTTAGTCCAGTTCGCCTGTTTTTGACCAGAACCTCGGCTTTATCTTCGATGCCATGCATTTCCCTGTACTTTTATGCATCATTGATCATATATATATATCACTTCAAATTTATGCTGGTACATCAAAGACTAAATATCATAGTCTTTCTTCAATGAATTGAATACTATTTTTCTGATGCTATGTTCAGAAGCCGTTGTCCCACTAGATTTCTTCCGAAATAGATATAGCATTATCAAATTTTGGTATGTGACTAACAGCTGTATAAAATACCTCACTTTTCAAACTTTACTTAAGGGGACGGTGGACGTTGAAATCCTTTTTATTTATTTAATGACTTCGAAACATGAAAATTTTTATGAAAATTCCTCTTAACATTACTATATAAAATACCATTAAATTTTTTTCAATTTTGTTATAATTTTGTATTTGGTTTTTTAAATTTAATTTTTTTAACAAAAATTTGAAAATGCTTCTTGCGTGCCATTTGTTTACATTTTTGACTAATGTTACATTATGATCACTCAAAAACACATTATGAACAAATTTGGGTATTCATTTTTGAAGCCCTTAGAAAGTTAATTTTTTAAAAATATTTTTCTGCATTAAAACTTAATTTTCATCATTTAATTTTAGGTTCTTATTCACTTTTAATTACCTTAATGAAGTCCAATTATGAAATGCATATCAATTTCATTAAAAAGTATGAAAGGTGTCTTCTTGCTAAATTTCATGCATCTCAGACAACACTTAAGACGCATGAAGCATTTTAAAAATACAAAACCTCTGAAAATTCCGTTTCGGAAAAAAAAATGCATTCAACCTTTTGCTTACGGGTTGGACAGCGTCAATCTCAAACGAAGAACCTCCTAAAAAGACAGGTATTTAACATGCTGCAGCAGGTGCAATGTTCCTGTCGGTGATTTCCATGGACGTCAATGCCTGCAAAGGGGGATCGAACTGTTTGGGATAGGGTATGTCAAATACCTGTCTTTTTAGCAGGTTTTTCGTTTGGGACTGACGCTGTCCAACCCGTAAGCAAATGTTAAATGTGTAAAATAATGTTATATATTAAATACTTTTTTTAGTCCATTTTTGCTCATTTCAACGCCCACCTTCCCCTTAATTGGAGATGTTTTTATCATTCAGATAGAATTGGATTGTTTCCATAAAGAACTTCAAGTATGCATTATTGTTAAGTAAAAGCTTATAACAACGTATTGTTGAATCCTTGCTATTGTTTAAAGTAAAAATCATTGTTGCGATCGAACTATAACAATCAAGTATTGGGAGCTATCTAACGAATCATAGCGCGGTTCCTTTTGGCCTATCAGAGTCTTTGAAAGTCCTAACGCTTTTGCGCAGGGAGTATTTAAATAATGTTTCTTTAGCATTCAGGAGTCCAAGAAAACTAGAATTTAAAATTTGAAATATTTAAGTTATGTAAAAATAAGCAAAATGTTCTTAATTTTAAATGTTGAAATTCATTTGAAAGTAAATTAAAAAGCTATAAAAACTGTAATTAAATTATCCAATTGCAAAATAAAACTTTTCTAAACCTAAATGATTTTTCAAATGACTTTATTTAATTATTTAAATGTGAACAAGTTTCAAATATTAAATATTTAAAGACGAACAAACACATTTTGAAATTTAACTATTTGACCATAAACAAAGACATTTCAAAATTTAAATACAATCTCTCTATATTAAACAAGAAAGATCAATCATGCTTAATGCATTGATTATGAAACACTTTCCAACTTCAATGCAATTTTATTTAAAAAAGTCGAAAATGCAATACATTCCTCGTAATATTTTAAAACTTATCACAATACTACATTAATTTATTATATTTGAAAACATAAACCTTCATTGAAAAAAATGAACTTCATTCAAATGACGGCATTGAAATATAAATTGCCTGGTTTAAATATCTCTAAAATGCGATACATTCCACGGTAATATTTTTAAAACTATCATAATACTACGATAATTTATTATATTTGAAAACTTCATCGAAAACAACTGAAATTAATTCAAATGACGTCATAGAAAAAATAACACGCCTGGATCTCTCTATAAAAACAGGATTTCATTCATAACTTCTCCCATTCATTTCATTCATCAGAATACTATAATACATTATTTTATTTAAAAATTAAGACCATGGAGCTACAAGTAATAAAACTCTATGCGTAAAACTTCATGGAAAAAAATCGTCCTTCTCTTCTATAAAATCAATTAATATTTCATTCATATCAGCCATGCAGACTCCATGGACTAAATTATTTTGTTTTAAAGAAATATAGCAATTCTAATACAACTCATTCTACATATTTTGCTGTTTACATTTTACATAAGTGAAAAATAGGCTTCGTTATAGAAATAATCAAATTTGGATAATCATTTAAACTCAAATATATTGTATTTGCGTTGTTTAAGTATGTGGATGCACAGAATTTAAGCAAAAATAAAGTAGTTTTAGGACGGATACAACACTCAATATGAATTAAAAAGAACTTTAAAAAATCACGATTTTGACACAAGATGGATGCCATATATCATTTTGAAGTGGGTCATGTGATCGTTTCATATCATGTTCACGTGATCGCTTCATATAAGAGATGTTATTATTATTTTAATTTTTATTTAAAAAACTACTGAATATATTTCGCTGAATTTTTTTTATATACTTTATGGAACAATTTGAATATTACCTAAAATTTTCGAAGCAATTTGTGAATTTTAAATCCGCTTAAAAAATGTTTGAAAAATTAGGTCCCATAGGGCTCAATGTATTTCATTTTTTCAACCCGGGTTCAATCCAAAACTAATTGGGTGATATTATTCATTTATATTCCCATAGGTCCTACAGCCCGTCTGAACAACATACTAAAATTTCATTTTGATTAAGTCATTTTTACGGCAGTTATCGTGCTAACGGACAGACAGACAAACAGACAGACAGAATGAACAAAGTCATAAACACTTTTCAACTTTGTTGTAAAGTGTTAAAAAAGTAACTGACGCCTCAGCCGTTGTTTGACGAATTTCTCGTTTCTGGAGTTTCTCTGCTTCGTACTGCAAAAATTATAGCATATAAAACTATAAAATTTGGTACACGTGTAGAAAAAGTTTTGAAGAACACGCTGGAATAAACCGTTTTTCTATATTATAGTTTAAAAATATTTAATGTTAAAATATTTAAAAACAAAATATTTGAGCTCCGAGTTCGCGTCTTGGATAGACTAACAATAGCAAGACCACGAATTTTTGCAGGCAGGTACCTACATAGTAGAATTTTTGCAGGAAGGGCAGTGTTTGTAAATCTCGATGTAGTTTACCATACATTTTACTTTTTACTCGAATGCACTTCTGGAGTGAAAATTTTTCTATCGTATCGGCCCGTCCAGCGATTTCTCTGTCTTGTATCGCAAAAACTATGACATGCAAAAATATGAAATTTGGTACATTTATAGAGAAATAGTAGGGTAATACGATGAAATAAACCGTTTACCGATTTAAACTTTAGTTCGGCTTGAAATTGCTCGCTAAGCTCTGGATCAAGGATCAAAGATTTTAGTTTTTCGCTGGGTTGGGAAAAACCACTGCTTTTACCTCCTGCGGAAAATAGGTGGGGATAGAAAAAGGGAGTTTTTGAAAGTAGAATGTTTAGATGAGATGGGTGTAAAGTGAGCTCTGCGAGCGCAGCAAGTAGGAGGCTTAGCCTCCCGAAGTTGGCGAAGCGTAGCGAAACGGAACCCCTAGTTTGTAAAAAAAGTTAATTCAAATATTAAATTTATTTCTACTTAATATTACGATAGTTTTCGATATTTATCAATTCAGCAATATCTAGAGATCGATATACATAATAAAAATCTGATGCGCCCGGCTCATGCCTTTCGTTACGAATAATTAAATTTTGATATTGTGGGAAAATAATTACATGATTACCCCAACCACAGATGGTATTCACTCCAAAAAGTTATTCAGTAGCAAAAACTTTCTTAGTTAGCTAAGTAACTTTCTAGAGTGCTTTTCCGTAAAAGTCAAACCCGTCTGACTTTACGAAAGGTTAAACTCAGTTGATGACGCATTGCCAATATAGACATTTCCCCTCTAGGCACAATAAGATTCTTTTTTCGTGGCAAGAAGAAACTAATCCACTTCTAAAATCGGCAACGCTGTCAACTTCCGACATCGGAGTGACGAATTGACAGTAAATGAAGGAAACAGATGCCCCGATCCTAATTTCGCAGCCTGCCGAAATTTAATTAAACGAGGCCTGCGCGCAACAAAACATGTTGCTATGGGGACTTGAACCGGAGCGAAGTAGATAGTTGCATCAGAAAATGTGTTGTTCCATCTGAGCATTCCAGCTATCTTATTTGCCAAATGGAACGCAAATCGATCAGTCCAAATTAAGCATTTATGTCTTCAGTAGATATGGCTGATGGGCAATTTGATTGAAGTAGCTTTGCCGCGCAGTGAACTTTGAGAAGAACAGTTCAAGTTGCAACTTGAGGTATACATTTCAGGTAAAACTGTACCATCTGGTGGAAATCGTAATGTGAATAATCGGAGAAATTTTTGTTGTACTCTTTATTCTGCTACAATTCTCACAGAATCCCACAATTTTTTCTCGTTAAACCATTAAAAAAGAAAGTTAAACAAGAGATGTGTTTGAATATGGAAACTATGTCTTCAAATGAAAGGAAGATTGACTCATTGATACTTGTTCCTTTAATCGATTCAACAGTTAGTTTTCTCTATATACTTTCCGGCAGGACTGGTAAATGTGAACAGACTGTAAATGAAAGTTAGTCTTCCATTGACAATTTAGGTTTTGCCTGTTGCTGAATTGCATAGAAAATTCGCTTAATAGAACTGGACTTTTTATATGCGCGCTTAGATTCAAAGAATATGAAAATAGTTTAAATCATGATTAGAAAAGAAATTGGTTGGATGCTTCAAGCGCTAACTGTAAAATTGTAGTTCCTCAACGAAATAGTTATTGGTGAAATAATTTGAAGTGTCTGTGTTGCTCTCTTTCATGACTTTAAAATTGTTGTGGCTATTTAGACATTTGAATTTTTTTAAAAATATCAATTATATGGAACTTTCGTATTTGACTGAATGAAGTTAACTTTTGAAAATTATTTGGAAAACGGAATGAATTATCAATGTGAAAAGATTTCGCTTTAAGCTTGATTAATATCCATTTTATTTTTGCATATATTTCCCTTACTTTTAAGCACATTAATAATTTTTAGGATCTTAATCTATATTTCAATTTTGACCAAGTGCGTCAGGTATTCGTGTATATTTCAGATGCGTCATGCAGCACTTTGGTCGTTCATTTCAGTGAAGTGAGTGTTGTCACATTAATAAATATCAATATTGTACTGATAATTTACGAATATTTAATATTGGAAAATTAACGCATATATTGCTAAAGCCTTTCATGTATGTATACAAATAATTTTGCATACCGTTGATATAGATAAGCATGTTACATGTAACTAGGTACTGATTAATCTTAATTACATTTTACTGTATATTAAAGTGATATAATTTGAGAACGACTCCGTTTAAATATCCATTTAATAACATTAATAAATATCCATTTCTGAATCATTAACTCGATGGAACATATTCTTTTCGTTTAGAATAACTTTGGAGCATTCTTTAAAAACTCATCAAAGCTGAATTTCAGCAAATCCTTTTGTTTGTTTTTCCTTTAAAACGTGCTGAATAGTTTATAAAATATTTCAGCACACGAAGGCCTCCACTACTCTGCCTGTGCCGACTTAGAAATTAAGCTTTAGATAATTATATTTTTTCCCCCGTGAGAAACCAGTATGGAAACTACTAAAAGGTACGAAAATGGTACGAAGATACTGTGCAACGGGAAAAGGCTGCCAACCCCAATCCTTTTCGGATTAAACTTTCCAGCTGTTGTACAGATTCAGTTGAGTGAATTGAACCGCCGTATGCCTGAAGGAGAGATGGAAAAAAGTCAGGTAAGTGCAAAATTAATTCACAAAAATGTATGAAATGTTGCATCTATTTCAGTGATTCGCAGCACTTTCTGCTTCGAAGAACCCTTGAAACATTTTGCAAGATATTGAGGAACACAAAGTCCCAAACGAAGTCAGTCTCAAATGAAGAACCTATCAAAAAGACAGGTATTTGACATACACTATCCCAAACAGTTCTATCCCCCTTTGCAGGCAAAGGGGAATCGAACTGTTTGGAATAGGGTATGTCAAATACCTGTCTTTTTGGGAGGTTGTTCGTTTAGGATGGACGCTGTCTCACCCGTAAGCAAAAGGTTAAGGTTTTTGGAATTTTGAGGAGCTAACCATATTTTTCACTATAGTTAAGAAGATAGCTGTTCGATGAATTTTTTTTTAATTTGGTAGCTAAGTCACTTCTGAGTCTGATGTTAATTACACTTTGATATGATTCAGAAAAATAAAATTAGCCATTTTTTTGCGAAATGGCTCGCAAAATCTTAGTCTAAGACAAATTGTTCTTGATATATTAAAGTTCTTTTTTCTTTAATTTTTAAGAGCTAGCGACATTTTAAAATACGTTAAGTATCGAAATCGAAAAGTAGGGAATCCCGGGGTAAGATGACGATGTTAACGAATTTGATTCTTTTTTAATTCGTAAAACTTACAATACATATTTTTTAAAACATAAATAAATTATTCATACGTTTCATTATTAATTAAAAAAATTATATCGGATAATCTCCCAAATTAAACCATACAAAAACATGTCTTAACATATTGTCAAAAAAAAAATCATCTTGCTCCAGTGCTGGGGCAAGATGACTTTCAATACGGGGTAAGATGACAACTCGCAAATTTTGACCTAACAAGACTTTTGAGGTATTTAAAGAACGTGAAGAACACTAATAGAGTTTAAAGGTGTACAATCATTAATGAATTATGTTATTTACAAAAGTCACAGATGAATTTCCTTCCTTCGCATCCTGTACAGTCTTCATGCCACCAAGCTACGCATTGAGAGCAAGCACAGTATCCAGTCTTCGTCGGATGGATCAATATAAAGTTCATCACAAGCTGGGCAGTTAATCCTTGCTCTTTTGATAGCGCTTATGGAAGAGAGCATCTTGATCCCGGAATTTGATCACAGTTGGGATTATCTACATTTTCAGTGTCGCTATCATTAGCACCTAAAGAAATAGGCGTGCTTTCATTTGTGGAAGATGACGGACTTCGTCATTTTGCCCCGAATGACTAAAAGAAACAGCAAGGCTGGTGTACAATAAACTATGCATCAGATTAAAACTATGATAGCTTAGCTGAGTATTTAATATTATAAAGGGGAACCATAAATTATATCAGAATTTTATGACTTACCTTTAAGTAGCTCAAGCTTGTTTAATACAAGTCGAAAATAGTTTCACGGCCCTTAATAAAGTTTGACTAAGAATATAAATTGTGCGTGTAGAAAGAATGGGGCCTTCCGCATGCGATTAGTTGCTCTAATACAGGGGATTGTACCTATGCTCGTCAAGTGCTGCCACCTAAGAATAAAGTCGTTAAAACTGTGATTCGCCATTTGTCCAGCTCGTCATCTTACCCCGGTCTCCTCTATAATACTAGAAAATAAAATAAAATTATTTATGCATTGTAATACTAAAAATTTGATGTGGGCAGCGCATGCCTTTCTTTTCAATTCAAATACATTTTGTCCTATTTTATTTCATTACGCATTAAATTGAATTTAATCGCAGAATATAACGGGAATACTTTTCTGATATTATACCCATTTTGTCTTTTTATTGCACCTTCGTTTCATTTGGCAACTTAATTCACTTTAAATTCTTCAGGTCCTCAAAATTCCAAAAACTAAAATATCTCTAGAACGGATCATCTTATAGCCATGGGGTCAAACTCATTTGCTTAGTTGTCAAAATTCACCTGAAGAACAAGTACTTTATTAATATATTTCAACAATTTTAGTCATGTATTTCAGATTTTCACTATCTTTGAGTGCAATTTAGCAGAAAAGAGTCAGTTATACTTTTCTGAATAATATCAAAATCTAACCAGCATCAGGATAATCATAAAGGAACTTAACTATTAAAGTTTTAAGAAATTTCATCAAAGAATTTTTTAACTACAGTGAAAAACGTCTTCAGTTCTCCAAAATTAAAAATTTAAATATCTCGAGAATGGCCCGACTTAGAGTAATGGGATTGATCTTATTCCTATTGTCGTCAAAAATTACATATGAAACAGACATTTAATTGATGTATTTGAGCATATGTGTAGTATTTTATTTTAGATTGGATATTTTAGATTTGCTGGCCATTTCGTAAAAAAAAAAGCAGATTTTTTTTTTCCGAGTCATACCAAATCTAACCAGCACCGAAGTATCCCACACGCGACTTATCTACCAAATTTGGTGTCATTTTTACTTTCCCTGCAATACATGGTAATGTATAGGGAAAGTATTGGAATCATGTCGAAAATCGCAACTCGAGTTTTCGACGTATCTACACATTTCGAGACCTCTAGAATACGAAACAACAATTTTTAGCGTGACGTCTGTGTGTGTGTCTGTCTGTTTGTCTGTCTGTGTGTCTGTGTGTCTATGCAATGTATGTATCCACTCTAATTCAAAAACTTATGGACCGAATTTCATGAAATTTGGTAGGTAAGTCACTTGGGTATGACCCTGATGCTGATTGGTTTTTGGTATGATTCGTAAAAACAGAACCTGCCTTTTTTAGCGAAATGGACCCTAAAAATTTCATATATCCACTCTTGCTAAAATACTAATTGATCAAATTTCACAAAATTTGGTAGATAAGTTACTTGTACGATACTCTGGTGCTGATTAGATTTTGATATTAATCGGAAAAGAACAACCTGCCTTTTTTTACGAAATGGCCCTCAAAAATCGCAAAATCTGAAGAAAAGCTACGTATGTTCAAATATATCAATTAAATGCTTGCTTCATACGTAATTTTTGATGAAAAAAATAATAAGAACAACTCTATTACTGTAAGACTAACCGTTCTCGAGATATTTGAGATTTTTTGCATTTTTGTTATGCCGCCTTTGGAAAAATGTCCAATTACCAAATAAAAGCAGAAATTGAATTAAAAATGAAAATTTTGTGTTATTTTGTACAGTTAAACTCAATTTAATGAGTTCTTAAAGAAATATAGAAAGAATGAATTCGCGTCTGCAGGGAAAGTTATGTGCTGCACACAACAGATTTTTTTAATTCGTTTGTCAGCTAGAGTGGATACATACAATTTTTGCGGGCTATTTCGCAAAAAAATGCATGCTCTTTTTTCCCGAATTATACCAAAATCCAATCAGCACCAAAGTAACCCACCTGTGACATATTTACCAAATTTTATGAAATTTAGTTAATTAGTTTTTGAGTTAGAGTGGATACAGTCTTTGAGGGCCATTTCACAAACAAAATACAGGTTCTTTTATTCTAAATTATACCAAAATCTAATCAGCACCAGGGTCACCTACACGGGACTTGCCTACCAGATTTTATGAAATTCGGCTTATTAGTTTTTCAGTTAGAGTGGATACATACATTGCACAGACAGACACACACTCACCAAAAATAGTTTTTCGTGTTCCAGAGGTCACAAAACGTGTAGATCCGCTGAACACTCGAGTTGCGATTTTCGGCATGATTCCAATACTTTCCATATACATAACCATGTATTGCAGGGAAAGTAATAATCTTGCACTAAGGAATTAAAAATTCAAATTCTAAATACAACACATTTTTCAACAGATTAATATATTATGGGGAAAAAAAACACATTAAAGTTTCCAAGACACCAATACAAAATTTCGCATTATTACTTTTCCTGCAATACATGGTAAAGTATAAGAAAAATATTGGAATCATGTCGAAAATCACAAATCGAGTTTTCGACGGATCTACACGTTTCGGGACCTCTAGAACACGAAAAAACTATTTTTAGCGTGACGTCTGTTTGCATGTCTGTTTGTCTGTCTGTGCAGTGTATGTATCCACTTTAACTTAAAAAAGTAATTGACCGAATTTCGTAAAATTTTATATGTAAGTTATTTGCAGGTTATCCTGATGCTGATTAGATTTTGGTATTATTCAGGGTAAAAGAACCTGCCATTTTAGCGAAATAGCCCGCAAAAATTGCCTTTATCCATTCTAGCTAAAGAACTAATTGATCAAATTTCTCAAAATTTGGTGGATAAGTTACTTGTGGGTTATCTCGGTGCTGATTAGATTTTGGTACGATTCGGTAAAGAAAACCTGCTTTTTTTTGCGAAATGTCCAGCAAAAATCGTCAAAATCTAAAATAAAAGATTAAGTATGCTCAGATGTATCAATTAAATGCTTGTCGTGCGTAATTTTTGACTATGAAAAGAACAAAACCAACCCCATGTCTCTAGGACTACCCGTTCTTAAGATGTTTAATTTTTTTCGCATTTTTGTTAAGCTGGTTTTGAAAATATGTACAGTTACCAAATAAATACGAAAATTGAATTAAAAGTGCAAATTGTGTATAAGTTTAAATAATTATGCGCGCTATTTAGTACAATTAAACTCAATTTAATAAAATAAAGAGAAAATGAATTTGAGTCTGTAGGGAAAGTCATGTGCTGCTCAAATAAGATTTTTTTTTTTTTTACTGATCAGTGCAATAAGATACGTTAAAAAAAATTTTTTTTTTTTGCATTTGATGGTAATAAATACAATATAAATAATACTTTATTTAGTCCAATTTTATTTCTCTTCACATTCTCCAATTAGATGTCAAGTTTATGGTTTTATTGTAATTTATTTTTTTTATAATCTGTTGTTTTGCAGCTTAATTGGTAGATAAAATGTCAGCAAGAATTTAAAAAGGACTACTGCTGCGAAAAATCAGACGGGTGAATGAGTTTCTAATCGTATTAATAAGGGTTCCGCTAATTTAAAAACTTGATGTGGGACAACATATAACTTTCACTACAGACTCAAATTAATTTCCTCTTCATTTCTTTAATTCATTAAATTGAGTTTAATTGCAGAAAATAACGCGCATAATTATTTGAAACTAGCAGCATATCCGTTCTTCGTAAGGAGTATATAATATAAATAAACTTATAATTCACAATCATGTGCAAATTATGTTAAAATATTAAATTTATTGCTCCTAAAGAGAAGTTTAAGAATATCTATTCTCACTGTGCAAAATTATCTTCACGGGCAGATCTGAAGAATAAAACATCCAGGTCCCTTTTGAAAGCAAATATACAAAAAATATGAAATTCAATCAATATATACAAAATAAAAGCGCTAAAATTGTATGGTACCCGTACTACTTATATACTCGAATATTAGAAGATATAACCTGTAATAGTAGATTACATGTATAAATTGAAAATATCAATAAACCCGTAATTGATTCCAATATATGCCAGAATGAAAGCACTAAAATTATATGGGAATATATATATATATCTTTATCCTTAGTCTTGGTCTATAGTTACTCATTTGTAACAGATATGCTAGAGATGGTTTTTTTTGTACATACAGTAGTTTATGCATAATTTTCGATTAAAATCTTACAATTTTTATTTATATATATATATATATATATATATATATATATATATATATATATATATATATATATATATATATATATATATATATATATATATATATATATATATATATATATATCCCCGTACTACTTATATTGTCGCAGATTAGAAAATATGCCTGTGTGTTAGTAGAATATTACCCGTATTATAATATGAGTCTCAAAAATCCTTGCCAAAATAAAACAGATGACGTAATAAATTGAAAATCTCAATTAATCCCCATAATCTTTAGGTGAAGGTCGTAATTGATTTCAATATATGCCGATATACCTGTACTACTTATATTTTCGTAGATTAGAAGGTATACTCGTGCATTTGTAGAAGATCACTCGTACAGTGTACAATGTATGAGTTTAAACAATTTTTGGCACAATAAAACAATGGCATAATAACTTGAAAATATCAATAATCCCTGAATCAGTAATCCCCGAAAATATAAATAATAATAATGTTTAAATCTGAAGACCGTAATTAATATTATCCAGTCAAAAATGCAATGTCAATGAAATTTATTTTATATGCATATCTTTATTATTCAAATCGAAAAATATTTGATAAAAATCTTATGCCGCATAAAGCATTGGATTTATATCCGTTGCTAAACGACATGATATCATTTGCTTCAAATAAATTGATGGAAATCATATCGTCTGAATAATGCTATCTCCATGAAAGGTTTGGCGACATTTTCGTCAATTTAGTGATAATTTAAAAAATCGCCAAATTTATTGCCAAGTTGGACTGTAGAACTGATAGTCCCATTTTGCGATAAATTGACGAAACATCATTACAATACTATCCACTAACAAAACACAATTGATTTAATTTATTAAGCGCGATTTTATCAATTTGTGATATTTTTATGGATTTACAAACAATTTCATCAATTAGGTGATATTTTAAAAATTCGCTAAATGTGTTAGCAAGTAAGAAGGATGAACTGGTCGACAAATGCTACCTAAACATCGTTTCAGTACTCTGTTCTAAAAAAAAAAAAAAATTTATTTCATTGATTTGCGTCGTTTTTATCAATTTGGCCACATTTCCGTCAATTTGACAGCGTTTAAGAAAAGTTGCTAAGCTAGCGATATTCCATGAAATTCGTAGTTCTGAATTTGCAGATCTGAAGAATAAAACATCCTGATCCCGTTTGTATATACTAAATGAAAGCATTAAAATTTTATTAGAAGATATACCCGTTCTACTCTTTTTCTGTTTCAACAATCGGCTAAATGAATTTATTGGGTAAACACAATATATGAGTTCATTAGCTAAACACAATATATGAGCTTGAAAACTGTTTGCCAAAATAAATGAAAGTGATGTACACAGTCCGCAATTAATATAATTAAAAGAAAATTCAAACCGTTCACTTATGAAATATATTTTTACATCCATTTATTTATTATTCAAATAGAAAAAAAAATAATAAATATTAACAAACACATTTAATTTAATTGCGTTGCTGAGTAACATGATATAAGATAGAATCTTCCTCATAAAATGGGAAATTAAATAACCATTTTGATTTCTTTATACTTTTCATTGTTGAGTAAATGCTTGTGAAAAATAAATAGATTTTCCATTTAAATTCATGTTTCAAAAAATTCATGCTTTCAGATAGTGACTAATTTGCCAAACTCAGAAATAAAGTTTTATTTCACTTTGACGCTTTAAACAAACGATTTTCATCCTATCCGTTTGAATAAACCACGGAGTTAGATAGTTGAAGGCCCAGACCACACGACCAACCCAAGGGTTTATGGTAGCAAAGTGTGTGGCCGGGAAAGCGGAGTTAGAGAGTAGAACTCCTAGGAAAAAGTTCCGTTTTTCATTAATATCTCAACAACCCCTGGTCTTAGAAACCCGAAACTTGGAAAAAGTTTATGGGGGGCTATTTCAAGGCTACCCACAAAATTTCATTAAATTCGGTTCAACCGTTCTCTCATGATGATGAGACAAACGAACGTTTCGTTTTTAACTAATATCTCGAGAACCACTGGTCGTAGAAACTCAAGTCATGGACTAAATTTTAAGTAGGACTATTTCCAGGCTACCCACAAAATTTCATCAAATTCGGTTCTGCCGTTCTCCCGTGATGATGGGACAGGCAGACAGACAGACAGATTTTCAATTTTGTTTATATAGATTACACCAAATTTGCACTTTTATTCTAAGTTTCGTTTTCATTTGATAACTGGACGTATTTTCAAAAGCTGTGTAGCAAAAATTCGAAAAAACTAAAATATTTTGAGAAAGGCTAGTGCCAAAGTAATGGAGTTTGTCTTATTCTTCTCACCGCAAAAAATTACGCATAAAACAAGCATTTAATTGATACATTTGAGCATACGTAGTTTTTAACACTTTACAACAAAGTTGAAAAGTGTTTATGACTTTGTTCATTCTGTCTGTCTGTCTGTCTGTCTGTCTGTCCGTTAGCACGATAACTGCCGTAAAAATTACTTAATCAAAATGAAATTTTAGTATGTTGTTCAGACGGTCTATAGGACCTATGGGAATATAAATGAATAATATCACCCAATTAGTTTTGGATTGAACCCGGGTTGAAAAAATGGAATACATTGAGCCCTATGGGACCTAATTTTTCAAGTATTTTTTAAGCGGATTTAAAATTCACAAATTGCTTCGAAAATTTTAGGCAATATTCAAATGGTTCCGTAAAATATATAAAAAAAAATTCAGCGAAATATATTCAGTAGTTTTTTAAATAAAAATTAAAATAATAATAACACCTCTTATATGAAGCGATCACGTGTCCATGATATGAAACGATCACATGACCCACTTCAAAATGACATATGGCATCCATCTTGTGTCAAAATCGTGATTTTTAAAGTTCTTTTTAATTCATATTGAGTGTTGTATCCGTCCTAAAACTACTTTATTTTTGCCTAAATTCTGTGCATCTACATACGGAAACAACGCAATGACAATATATTCCAGCTTAAATGCTCATCTAAATTTGATTATTTCTACTATTAAGCCTATTTTTCACCTATGTAAAATGTAAACAACAAAATATGTAGAATGAGTTGTATTAGAATCGCTGTAATTCTTTAACACAAAATCAAATAGTCCATGGAGTTTGCTTAGCTGATATGAATGAAATATTCATTGATTTTAGAAAGAGAAGGACGATATTTTTCGATGAAGTTTAACGAATTGAGCTTACTTACTTGTAGCTCAATGGTCTTAATTTTTAAATAAAATAAATTATTATAGTATTGTGATGAAAGACATGAATGGGGGAATTATTTATGAATGAAATGTTGCTTTTATAGAGAGAGCCAGGCGTGTTATTTTTTTATGACGTCATTTGAATGAATTTCAGTTGTTTTCGGTGAAGTTTTCAAATATAATAAATTATCGTAGTATTATGATAATTCTCAAATTATTACCAAGGAATGTATTACATTTTAGAGATGTTTAAACCAGGCAATTTATACTTTAATGCCGTCATTTGAATGAAGTTCATTTTTTTCGATGAAGGTTTAAGGTTTCAAATATAATAAATCAATGTAGTATTGTGATAAGTTTTAAAATATTACCGAGGAATATATTGCATTTTCGACTTTTTTAAATAAAATTGCATTGAAGTTGGAAAGTGTTTCATAATCAATGCTTTAAGCATGATTGATCTTTCTTGTTTATTTTAGATTTTGATGACTTTTGCTGGCCATTTCGCAAACAAGGCAAGTTTTTTTTTCACGAATCGTACTAAAAACTTTTCAGCACAAGGATAATCCACAAGTGGCATATCTACCATATTTTGTGAAATTTGATCCATTCGTTTTTTAGCCAGAGTGGATGCATACGATTTTTGCAAGCCGTTTCGCTAAAAAAAGGCAAGTTCTTTTATCCCGAATCGAATCAAAATCTAATCAGCACCAGGGTAACCTACAAGTAAGTTACCTATAATATTTTATAAAATTTGGTCAATTAGTTTTTTAGTTAGAGTGGATATGCATTGCAAACACACACAGACGTCACGCTAAAAAAAGTTTTTTCGTGTTCTAGAGGTCCCCAAACGTGTAGATCCGTCGAAAACTCGAGTTGCTGTTTTCGGCATAATTTCAATACTTTTCCTATACATTACCGTGTATTGCAGGGAAAGTAAAACGGTTAAAAATCAGTGGTAGAGAAGTTGTCATTCTATATCTAGAGAATCCTGCAAGCTCTAACATCCATCGCAAAAAATATTCTATCAGCAATTTTCTGTTTTGGACTGACGTTTCATTCTGGCCCATATTCAGTGATTCCAAAACCTTTGGCCAGTACTGCATATCCAAAATATGAATGGATTTGTCCGTCTGCGCCTATAAAATATCAATAAAAACATTGTTTTGGATAACCATTACTACTTGGTTATTTTTCGGTGTTTTCGGATTCAACTACAACACTGAAAAAATCTGATGTGGGCATCACATGACTTTCCTTATATAATGAAATGAATTTATTACTTTTACAGTAAAATAAATAGGTTTTTCTTCTAGTAGATATTAATATCCTTTCCAAGATATTGACTTTTCGACAATTAGTCGTCATTTTCATTGATTATCGTCATTTTTATCCATTTGGCGAGATTTACGTTAATTTGGCAACATTTCAAAAAGTCGCCAAGTTGGCGACATTCCGCCAATTTTGTCGCCAAAATCTCGCCAAGCGTTATGGACAAAGAAATAAGTTATATATATATATATATATATATATATATATAACTTATTAGATATTGAATTTTCGACATATATTATATAACTATTATTATATATTTATATATTATATAACTTATTAGATATTGAATTTTCCACAATTAGTCGTCATTTTCATTGATTTAGCGTCATTTTTATCCATTTGGCGAGATTTTCGTTAATTTGGCAACATTTCAAAAAGTCGCCAAGTTGGCGACATTCCGCCAATTTCGTCGCCAAAATCTCGCCAAGCGTTATGAACGAAGAAATAAGTTATTCTTACAGCAGATAAATTGGCGTTCAAATGCAAAAGTATTACTCTATATCTATATTAAGTATCTTTTTTCATGAATGGAACAAGCTAGATCCACGAGAATGATGTCACCCAATTTATCGCATGATATTATATATGAAAAGTGAACATGTTTCTCAATAGGAAATATTTTTTTTCTATTTTATTTGACTTTTTGATAATTTTTTTGAAAAATGTGCGATATCTCGAGAACGGTTCATGTTAGCGTTCTAAAATTTATGTCAATCGTTTTCTAATGAAAAATTACATAAGGAATGTCTATTTACGTAACTTTATTATTGGTTTTGATTTTTTGACGATTTTTTCAAAATTTCATTCGAAAATTTAGGGGGGTTCTGAACATTCGATTGCGTATAAAAACAATATGCTTCCAGTGTTTACAGATTGTGATTTTCGTACCAAATTTGGTTCGAATCGGTCCATTCGTTCGTCAGTTATCGTCTCCACAGACCCACTGACACACACACACACACACACACACACACATACACACATACTTTCACACACACACACACACACACACACACACACACAGACATCACTTCAAAAATGTTTGATTCGTGATCAGGGATGCTTGAAACGTGCTCTCCCGTCGAAAACTCGAATTCGAATTTTCGACCCCGTCACAATACTTTCCTTATACATTATGTATATAAGGAAAGTAAAAAAAAAAAAGATGTCAGAAACATGAAGCCAAAGAACATTTCCGACAATAAAGTAAAAAAAAAAGCCCGTTTGTTTACATTCCATTGAAAAGAATTTTGTGACGTAAATGTGCGATCGCCGCTGCCACCCGATATCAGTATATTTCTTCAATTTATCTAAAAGAAACACTGTGCTTAAAGTGAAGAACATTTGTAAGGGTTATTATAGTGTTGATGAGAAGCAGATAAAGATTTCAAAGCTTATCTATGCATCATAACAAGAGAATCATTCATATGCATTTATATAAGAAGATGCATGTGTCATTTCACTTTCAATGTAACTTAAAGGATTTGATCTGGTCCAGGATAAAATTGTGCCGGTTGTCAAAGTTATTTTTCTTGTGAATCTAAATTTAAAAGAATGAAAGTAGCTATTATTTCAAATTATGAAAGTAAATTCACTTCTGTAGATTGTATAAGCCAGCTAGCTCTTCGTGAATGTTTATAGTTCTTATATAACGGACCGGAAGAACGTGAATAGAACTATAGTCAGGGGGAGACAAGAGTATACAGGGTTCCAAGGAAAATCCTTAACCTTTTGCTTACGGGTGGGAGTGTGTTAATCTCAAATAAAGAACCTCTCAAAAAGACAGGTATTTGACATACCCTATCCCAAACAGTTCGATCCCCTTTTATAGACATCTGCGTCCATGGACGCCAATGCTGTAAAATGCTGAAATTTTGTACATCACCTTATTAGTGTATGGGGCACATTTTACTCATTGGAAATGTTTTTGTACGGGGGCTGTATTAAAATTTAAATTTTGTATTACTTAAAATTTAATTCCCTTGAAAATTTTAATCGCTTTCATAAAATTCTGTACCTTTTTTTACGCAACTTTATAATTTACTATATATGTCTAAGATCAATATTTAAGGAATAAAAGCCGAGGTCAATGTTTTTGGGACACCTTGTGTATATATATATATATATATATATATATATATATATATATATATATATATATATGCATGCATGCAAATATATAGTAACCTTGCGGGGAACCTAACTTAATAACAGAGAGGTGTGGTAAAGGTAAAAACAGTAAACCTTTGCAGTGTTATATAGCTTCAATGTAAGCATAAGGAGTATAAGTATGAACACAAAATTGAGTAATTAGTACTGTTACTAATATGTAAAATGTTTCCTTGTGTTTTGTAAAAAGTTTATTTTTTATTTCGTAATTTATAAAGCTTCCATAATTTTAGAAATAGAGGCGTAAACACCGATTGGGTCACGTTATTGGACTTGCATTTATTGTAAATAGGCTTTAAAGAATTAAGTCACGTTAATTTAGACTTTAGAGATTCAAATAACGATTGGGTCCTGTTTGTTAGGAGGCTTATGTAAGGATTGGGTCACGCTCAAGGGGAGGAAATGTCAAAAAGACATGAAGACAAAACGACAGACGAACGCTTAAATTAAGTGACTGCCACTTAAAAATTTAGGTGTTCGTCTGGCCTATAGGCATTCTATTTTTAGGGTGAAATTTAGTCTTTGGTCTGTCCAAGAATATCCAGTGATTCCTGAAATTCGATATTTCGTGAAATTCGGTGCAGCTGTTCTCTCATGTTGATGAGACAAACTAACAAACGGATTTTTAATTTTATTTATATACATTATAATTCATGACTTCGCAAATAGTTATGACGTCACAGGACCCTCAGATAAATGCTAAGGGCCCCCAAAATTGTGAATCCGGCGCTGGAACGAACTTCGAACTCGTCAAATCGGTCGCTGCTGTAAATAAAATTGAAAATTGATTAATATCCGAGAATTCTCTGAAATGTTTTGGTTCAGTAGATGAAACCGCACGATACGCAACAGATTATCCAATCTAGGTTGGGATGGAAAAAGAACTTAGATAACCGAGAAAGGATGTTAGTAAATCTTTTGATAACCCTGCTGTACCAGAGGTCAATACGAAGGGAGGATGCAGTTCTCACATATTTCCTGCGATTCTGCGATATTGTCTCTTTACTGTGATGGAGGATTATTATTTCTGGATTTAGGGAGCTCTGCTATTAGTGGCGAAGCGTGATAAAATAATTTGAGGAGTCATCAAATCAGGGACCAAAATAGGCGAATAAAAAGTTTCATGTTGTACATTTTAACAATACAAATAAACGAAATTTTATTACGAATAAAATTTAATTATTTTAATACGAATAATATAAAATATAATAACGGAATTGCAATGAAAATAATGAAATAATGAAATTATGAAATTTTGTTATTACAATCCAACGCTGGTTTTGTAATTCTCTATGGAAACGATTAAAAATCGTTATATGCGGAAAAACTTTATATGCGGGAAAACGCAATATATGGGAAACTACATTTTAACTAGTATTTAAACATCAAAGAAAACAAGTAAGAAAATAAATATAAAATTTGTTATTCATTAAAAAATTTCGTATAAAATGTAATATTTTAACTAGTATTTAAACATCAAGGGAAACAAGTAAGGAAATAAATAAAAAATTAACTTGTTATTCATTAAAGCGTTTTGTATAAAATGTAATATTTTAAGTAGTATTTGAACATCAAGGAAAACAAGTAAGAAAATAAATATAAAATTAACTTGTTATTCATTAAAGCGTTTCGTATAAAATGTAATATTTTAAGTAGTATTTAAACATCAAAGAAAACAAGTAAGAAAATAAATATAAAATTAACTTGTTATTCATTAAAAAATTTCGTATAAAATATAATATTTTAACTAGTATTTGAACATCAAGGGAAACAAGTAAGGAAATAAATATAAAATTAACTTGTTATTCATTAAAACGTTTCGTATAAAATGTAATATTTTAAGTAGTATTTGAACATCAAGGAAAACAAGTAAGAAAATAAATATAAAATTAACTTGTTATTCATTAAAAAATTTCGTATAAAATGGCGCAGTAAATTTTAACATTTTTTAAATAATTTTTTTTTCGATTAAAAAGAAGAAAAAAATTATCGAAAAATTGAAGGTGTTTTCGTATTCTGACCTCTCTAATAATAAATGAACTTCTAAAATTTATTGACTGAAAAATTGACCTAATTCAGTTCACTCAATGCCTAATTCAGTTATTGACCTAATTCAGTTTGCTCAATTTGTTCAAAAAATGTATTGCTTCAAGTGGGAGAAATAAAATTTCTAACATCCCGAGCTTTCTAACACGGCTCGTGATGATTTTCAAGTATTAGTGGACATTCATTTCGGGATACTACAATTTCAAAACATTCACTCATTTGATAACTGTCAGTTTATTTTATTCTTTTTTATCAAACTTTCCATTTTAAATCAAAAACAGGAAATATCTCAACAAAAGGCACATATTAACGTTTTATAAATGATGACATCCGCCTTAAAATAAAAAATCACATATGAAAAATGCATTTTCATATGTGATTTTTCATTTATATCGCTGCTTTTCTGGCGATTTCTTGAAAATGTTCGAAAAATTGAGAGCATTTCCTGAGTCCATCCACTCAAAAAAATCACTAGGCCTCTGGCGTTTATCGACTGAAGTAATCATGACAAATTGTGATCAATTTTATCAATATTTTGGAAAGATATCGTGCCCATAGACGTACAAAATAGACAGACGGACACACAGACATCATTGAAAAATTTGTTAAATCGTATTCAGGGATTCTCAAAACGTATAGATCCATAAACATCGGATTTTTGACCTCATCACAATATTTTCCTTTTACATTATTATATATAATGGAAAAGTAAAAATAAAAATGAAAACCTAGATGGAAGGAAAAAGAGCAGTAGAAGAAGCCCACAATTTGTATGGGCGGCCCTGGCCTCGTCATATTTTTATAAAGAAAATACTTCATAATCAAAATAAAAATACTTCATAATCAAAATCAATTCGGTACATTTAGCGTTTAGTAATGAAGATACTTCTGAGTCATCTTTAAGATTTGTTTTGAAATGCTTCTTCTCATTTTCTCAATGTCTTTAACTTTGTTACTCATGAAACAAGTTTGTTATTCGTTTAACAGTAAAACAAATCGATTTCGAAACCGTCTGTAGACCAATTATTTCTACAGAAATCTCATTCAAAATATTTCTCATGAAGTTTGCGAACTTTGCATGTAGCAATTTTTAATCAAAACTTGTTTTTTCTGTCAAAGATGATAGAACGAAGAATAACTATTTGAATGAAATCTATAATAATAAAGGATGTTGTCTGTTTGTCTGTCTGAGAGTCTGTGTCGTCTGTAGCGGAAAATCTAAGCATCATAAAGCCATGAAATTTGGTGCACAGGTATTTCAAGACCCAGGACGATGAGTCCCGGAGAGATTTTTTTTTTTAATTCAAATTAGTTTTTTACTTATTTTATGTTTCATTTAGCATGATTTGAAGCGATTTTCACATAAATCGCTTCCCCAGCGACAAAAAATATTATAACAGAGTTTCCACCTCGATATCATAGGAAAGATCGAAAAAATTTCTTTCAAAACAAATTTTAGACAAATTTTCGTGAATTAAAAAAAATATATATACTATATATTATTTCCGTGCGTTGAAGAAATAATCTTAAGAGAGAAGTGGCCAGAGGCTATTGTGGATCCTAATAAAATTTGCTTAACCTGAAGGAAAATTTTCTGAACGCGTAAGACAAATTTTCCAGAGAAATTAACACTCCCCATGCGTAACCACAATTATATTTCATATACTAGCAGCATACCCGTCCTTCGTACGGAGTATATAATATAAAAAAACTTATAATTCGCAATCATGTGCAAATTCTGATAAAATATTAAATTTATTGCTCATAAGGAGAAGTTTAAGAATATCTGTTCTCACTATGCAAAATTATCTTCACGGGCAAATCTGAAGAATGAAATATCCTGGCCCCTTTTGTGAACAAATTCACACACAAAAAAAGAATTGAATCAATATATGCAACCACGTACTACTTATATTGTCGCAAATTAGAAAATATGCCAGTGTGTTAGTAGAAGCTTAAACATATTGTAATATGAGTCTTAAAAATATTTACCAAAATAAAAAAGATGACGTAATAAATTGAAAGTATCAAAAATCCCCGTAATCTTAATACCAGATGGTCGTAAATGATTCCAATATATGCCAACATATATAAAAATTTTGCCAATATACCTGTACTATTTATATTCTCGTAGATTAGAAGATATACCTGTGCATTTGTAGAAGATTACTTGTACAACGTACTATATATGAGTTTCAACAATTTTCGTCATAATGAAACAATGGCATAATAATTTGAAAATATCAATAATTCCTGAATCAACTGTCCCCGAAATATCAATAATAATGATGTTTAAACCTGAAGACCGTAATTGATATTATCCAGTCAAAAATGCAATGTCAATGAAATTTATTTTATATACACATTTTTATTAGATTTAATAAAAATCGTATGACACATAACACATTGGATCCGTTGCTAAGCGACATGATATCATCTGCTTCAAATAAATTGATGGAAATCATGTCGTCTGAATAATGTGATCTTCATGGAAGGTTTGGCGACATTTTCGTCTCCATGATATTTTTATGGATTTACAAATATTTTTATCAATTTAGTGATATTAAAAAAATTAGTTAAATGCGTTACTAAGTAGGATGGATGGACTGACCGACAAATGCTACAGAAACATCATTTCAGTACTCTATTCTAAAAAAAAAATTTAATTTCATTGATTTGGGTCATTTTTATCAATTTGGAGATATTTCCTCTAATTTGGTAAAGTTTAAGAAAAGTTACCAAGTTATTTAGAGATATTCCGCTAAATTCGTAGCTCTAAATTTACAGATCTGAAGAATAAAATATCCATATCCCGTCTGTATATATACTAAATGAAAACACTAAAATTGTATTAGAAGATACATACATACGTTCTACTCTTTTTCTGCTTCAACAATCGGCTAAATGAATTTATTGGGTAAACACAATATATGAGATTATTAGCTAACCACAATATATGAGCTTTGAAACCTCTTTGCTAAAATAAATAAAAGTGTGATGTACGCAGTTCGCAATATATATTATTAAAAGAACAATCAAACCGTTCATTTATTATGAGTTTATTAGCTAAACACAATATATGAGCTTGAAACCTCTTTGCTAAAATAAATAAAAGTAATGTCCGCTGCCTGCAATATATATAATTAAAAGAACAATCAAACCGTTCATTTATAAAATATATTTTTACATCCATTTATTTATTATACAAATAGAAAAAATAATAATAATCATTAACAAACACATTTAATTCCATTCCTTTGCCGTGCAACATGATATAAGATAGAATCTTCCTCATAAAATGCGAAATTAAATAACCATTTTAATTTCTTTATACTTCTAATCGTTGAGTAAAAGCTTGTGAAATACATGGAGGTTAATACATGTAAAAACATGGAGGTAGATTTTTCCATTTAAATTCATGTTTCAAACAATTCATGCTTTCAGATAGTGACTATTTAATGCAAAAATCCTGCATCAAACTCAAAAATAAAGTTTATATTAGTGAGTTAATATTTTACAAATTTACAAATATCTCGAGAACCACTGGATGTAGAAACTCAAAACACAGATATAATTTTAAGTGGGGCTATTTCTGGGCTACTCACAAAATTTCATCAAATTCGGTTCAGCCGTTCTCCCGTGATAGTGTGACAAACAGACAGACAGACAGACAGACAGACAGACAGACAGACAGACAGACAGACAGATTTTCATTTTTATTTATATAGACTAGCAGCATACCCGTTCTTCGTACGGAGTATATAATATAAAGAAACTTGAAATTCATAATCATGCCCAAATTCTTATAGTATACTAAATGACATGTTTAATCAAAATATTCTGTTAAAATATTTAATATAATGTTCCTAAAAAGAAGTTTAAGAATCTCTGTTCTCGCTATATAAAATTATCTTCATGGACATATCTGAAGAATAAAATATCTTGGACCCCTTATGTAAGCAAATATAAAAAAAAATATGGAATTGAATCAATATATGCAAAATAAAAGCGTTAAAATTGTATGGGACCCGTACTAATTATATACGCGAATATTTGAAAATATAACCTGTATTAGTAGATTACATGTATAAATTGAAAATACCAATAAACCCGTAATCTTTAAATCTGAAGACAGTCATTTATTCCAATATATGTCAAAATTAAAGTGCTAAAATTATATGGGAAGATATACACGTACTACTTATAATGTCCGATTATTAGTAGAAGATTACCCGTTTTGCAATATGAGTCTCAAATGTTTTTTGGTAAAATACAACAGACGACGTAATAAATTGAATATATAATTAATCCCCTTAATCTTCATACCAGAAGACTGTACTTGATTCCAATATATATGCCAATATACCTGTATTACTTATATTCTCGTAGGTTAGAAGATATACCCGTGCATTCCTAGAAGATTACTCGTACAACGTACAATATGCGTGTGTCAGCAATTTTTGCCTCAATAAAACAATGGCGTAATAACTTAAAAATATCAATAATCCCTGAATCAATAATTCCGGAAAATATCAATAATAATAATGTTTAAACCTGAAGAGTATAATTGATATTATCCAGTCCAAAATGAAATGGCAATGAAATTTATTTTATATACATATCTTCATTATTCAAATCGGAAAGGATTTAATAAAAATCGTCTGCCGTATAAGCACATTGGATTTAAATCCGTTGCTAAGCGACATGATATCATTTGCTTCAAATAAATTGGTAGAAAAAATATCGTCTAAATAGTTATATTTCTATGGAACATTTGGCGACAGTTTCGTCAAATTAGCGACATTTTAAAAAATCGCCAAATTTATCGCCAAGTGGGACTGTAGAACTGACAGTTCCACTTTGCGACAAATTGACGAAATATCATCACAATACTATCCCCTAACAAAAAACAATTAATATCATTTATGTAGCGCAATTTTATCAATTTCAAGATATTTTTATAGATTTGAAAACATTTTTATCAATTTGGTGACATTTTAAAAATTCGCTAAATGTATTACTAAGTAGGATGGTTGGTCTGACAGAGAAATGCTAACCAAACATCATTTCAGTACTCTCTTCTAACAAAACAAAAAAAAAATATTCATTGATATGTAGAAGACCCAAGCCACACGACCAACCCGAAGGTTTATGACAGCTGTTTGTGTGTCGTTTATATCAATTTGGCGACATTTCCGTCAATTTGGCAAAGTTTAAGAAAAGTTGTCAAATTAGCGATATCCCTCCAAATTCGTAGCTTTGAATTTGCAGATCTGAATGAAACATTCTTATCCCGTTTCAATATACTAAATGAAAACACTACAATTGTATTAGAAGATATACCCGCTCTACTCTTTTTCTGTTTCAACAATCGGCTATATGAATTTATTGGCTAAACACAATATATGAGTTTAGTAGCTAAATACGAAATAAGCTTGAAAACTCTTTGCCAAAATAAATGAAATTGATGTACGCAGTCAGCAATTAATATAATTAAAAGAAAAATCAAACCGTCCATTCATAAGATATACTTTTATATCCATTTATCCATTTATTTATTATTTAAATCGAAAAAAAATAATAAAAACATTAACAAACACATTTAATTTAATTGCGATGCCGAGCAACATGATATATCCTCCTAAAATGTTAAAATTTATTAACCACTAACAGCACACCCGTTATTCGTACGGAGTGTATAATTTAAAGAAACTTAAAGTTCGCAATCATGTGCAAATTCTGTTAAAATATTAAATTTATTGCTCCTAAAGAGAAGTTTAAGAATATATGTTCTCACTATGCAAAATTATCTTCACGATCAGATCTGAAGAATAAAACATCCTGCCCCCTTTTGTAAGCAAATTTACAGAAGAAAAAATAGGAATTGAATGAATATATGCATCCCCGTACTAATTATATTGTCGCAGATCAGAAAATATGCCAATGTGTTAGTAGAAGATTACCCGTATTACAATATGCGTCTCAAAAATATTTGCCAAAATAAAAGAGATGACGTAATAAATTGAAAACATCAATAATATCCGTACTCTTTATACCAGAAGGTCGTAATTAATTCCAATATATGCCAATATATATCAAAACATATGTCAATATACCTGTACTACTTATATTCTCGTAGATTAAAAGATATACACGTGTATTTGTAGAAGAATCGTACAACATACAATATATGAGTTTAAACAATTTTTGTCATAATAAAATAATTGCATAATAACTTGAAAATATCAATAATCCTTGAATCAATAATCCCCGAAAATATAAATAATAATAATTTTTAAACCTGAAGACCGTAATTGATATTATCCAGTCAAAAATGCTATAAGAAAAATCAAATCGTTCTTTTCTAAAATATATTTTTATATCCATTTATTTATTATTCAAATCGAAAAAATAATTATTAAAATTAACAGACAGATTTAATTTAATTGCGTTTCTGAGTAACATGATATAAGATAGAATCTTATAACATGTTAAATATGTCATGTCTTATAACATAAACTGCGAAATTAAATAACGATTTTGATTTCTATATACTTCTCATTGTTCCGTAAAAGCTTGTTTTAAATAAACCATGAACCATGGAGATAGATTTCCCCTTTAAATCATGTTTCAAACAATTCATGTTTTCAGAAAGTGACTAATTAACGCAAAAAATCTCCCATCAAACTCAGAGATTAAATTTTAATTCACTTTCAAACGATTTTCAAGCTTTTCGTTTGGATAAACCACGGAGTTAGGGAGTAGAACTCCTAGGAAAAAGTTCCGTTTTTCATTAATATCTCGACAACCCCAGGTCTTAGAAACTCGAAACTTGGACAAAATTTATGGGGGGATATTTCAAGGCTATTCACCAAATTTCATTAAATTCGGTTTAGCCGTTTTTCCGTGATGATGAGAAAAACGAAAATTTCGTTTTTTACTAATATCTCGAGAACCACTGGTCTTAGAAACTCAAAACACGGATATAATTTTAAGTGGGGCTATTTCTGGGCTACCCACAAAATTTCATCAAATTCGGTTCAGCCGTTCTCCCGTGATGGTGTAACAAACAGACAGACAGACAGACAGATTTTCATTTTTATTTATATAGATTGAGATGATGCTGAACGGCTTCACCGCTTTCCCTAGGATTAAAAAGGGCCAGCGTGCTGCTACTTGAAAAAGGTACTTAAAGTAACGGAAGGCACTAAGTTACGGAATGATTTTATTGTGCGGTGGGACAGGTGATTGCACTCTCACGACCCGAGTTCAATTCCCGACTCTTCCCAAACTGTCTTCGTTTTCACGCGGAGTACGGGCTCGTTAAATATGTGGTCCGTAAGTCCTTCCGAGAGGTTGGTGGTATAGAAAGGAAGTTTTGGTTCCGGTCGAAATTGGGTGACACCTTTAGGTAGGTCCGACAGTCTGGGTTGAAGAAGAAGAATCATTTTGTTGTGGATATTTATCAGTAGATAATGATAATATGTTTCTGCAGCGTATAATATGAGATATTCTCGCAGAGTTTCTATCTTAACATCTACGTTATATATATATACAGGGTGATTCAAAAGTTCGGAGCAAAAGTGAAACGCTATAAAAAATGTGTATGGGTCGGAGAGATATGCTGTTTGCAAATTAATATTCACCGTCGTCGGGGGATTTTGTATGGCATGAAAAAAAAAATAGCTCAAAGTCTCGACACTAGGGGAGCGCTGCTGCGAAGAAAACAATGCGAGGTAATAATTATGAAATGAGATATTTTATTTCAGTATGATTTACAGCTGCAAGTGTTCTCAATGTGTCCACCACCACATTTCAGTACTGAGTGCAGTCGCGGTATTACGGCTGATACAGCATGACACAGCGTATTAACGGGAATGGCTGCTACCTCCTGCCGTAAGGAATCTTTCAGTGCTGGTAAGGACTGGGGCTTTCCTCTATAGACCCGTGATTTTAGGTATCCCCACAACGAGAAATCACAGGGTATGAGATCTGGGGATCTCGCAGGCCAGTCATGTGTACTATCACCTCCATGCATAAGTCACCTCCATGGCTTTATCTGCCGTAGCACCCCGAGTGTGGAACTAATTTTTTTTCATGCCACACAAAATTCCCCACGATGGTGAATATTAATCTGCAAACCGCATGTCTCTCCGATCCATAGATATTTTTTATAGCGTTTTACTTTTGCTCCAAACTTTTGAATCACCCTGTATATACATATATATATATATATTATTATTTTTCTGTTGTTGTAGTTGTTGATATAAGAAAGTAGTTGTTGATATAAGCATCCCGGGAACATTTTGTAGTACTGGATAAAAAAAATTTCAAATGACTCTTATCCAAAAAGTTAGCATTACTTTAATTCCTACAGTGTTCCAAGGAAAGCCCTCAAACGTCCCATCAACTTTGTAAGGAAATGCCCATGAGTTAATTTTACCTATAATAAAGTGACCATACCCGATCAAATAATACGGATGGCAGCACCGCTAGTGGAGAATTAAAAAAAGTTAGGATAAAGAACTCGAAGAATCAGTAATACATTTTTCGATATCGACGGATTTTTTTTCACACAATACGGTTGTTGGCTCTATTGTGTGAAAAAAGCAGCATATTTAGCATATACGGGCTGTCCGATCCAGGTATGCATAAATAAGCAATGTTTACATGCAGAGGAATTTAATATACAGCATGTTTAAAATGCTGTCCGTCAACAACGCACATTTGAATTCGATAAAGAATATTAATTTGACAAGCATTGTAGATTCACCATGTTATAGGTCCTGATGATGTAACTTTTTGACAGATATTTATTGCTTTCCATATACGAGTTTCGTTCGTTCTTGGTGTCGATTCCTGCTAATTAGATAATTCTCTACGACTTTGTAATTGACTTTTTCCGTTTATCTCGATTTGCTACCGAGTCCGTGTTCGTATTTTTTAATTCTCCGCTAGGGGCGCTGTCATCACTTTTATTCGATCGGGCATGGTCACTTTACTATAGATAGACCTAACGTGTGTACACAAGGACCTTTCCATACAAAATTATTGAGTTGATTAAGAACTTCTCTAGGAACCCTATATTTGTTTGCCACCTCTATGGTTGCCATAAGCTAATATTTAATTAAACAGTACTCAAACGTGGGATTACCAATAAAAAGTAAAATTTATGATCATTCTGTATTTGAATAACTCTTAAATCAAAGATTTCACATTTCGGTGTATTGTCTGGGAACAAAAGTAACTGACACGAACTTGTGTTTTTCCATATAGTTGAGAATTTGATGTAAAAAAGATGTTTTTCTTATCAGCCTGTATTGTGATCCTTCATGCGTTATTACGCAATATTTCATTCGACCGAATTTATTACAATATTCATGATAAAAAAAGGCCATACAATATGTGGTCACCTTTGACATTTAGATTTGTTGTTTTGTTTATCTTATGAGTAGTTGAGTATAAATAGCAATTTGAGAATGTGGTTCATATTTGAAGACTTGGCAACTTAAAATTATCCACCTCTGCACTCCATAGGGCCAGTTAGTTAGCTCGACGATGTACAGTATAAAGGTAAGTTTTTGATACAAGAATTTAATCAAGAATGGCAATTTTGGAATTTTGTGATTGGAATTAATTTTTTTCCCATCAGAGTCAGAATTTCAACTCTTGTAAATTATTATTTTCTTGAAAATAGTCAAATAAGAATACATGTATGACTATATAAAATTGTTTTGTAATAAACTTTACCTTTTGTTTATTATATAAAAAATTAACAATTTAAATTAATTTACTAACTATGTTTTGAAAAAATAAAATAAATAAATAAATTCTCAGATCATTGTGCATATCAGCCTCGGTTAGACCCTAAGTTTTTCTGATTGATATTTCACTATAATACTAAAGGTTTATAGTTATAGCTCAGGTGGGGAAAAAATACGTATTAGGAAATGGCTTTTAGGCCGTTTAGCTTTATGGTGACTTTAAAACCATAAAATACGAGCATCCAAAAAGACTAAAACTAATACAAAATGATACAGAGAATGCATTCACCGTCAAACCATATTGAAAGCATACCGTGACGTTTATAGTATTATGATCCCAATATGCCTCAACTACAGTTCGATAAAAAGTAGCCTTACAGCTCTATAAAATGTAGCCTATTCGTAGCCTAACCGTGTATACTTCAAGATAGATGGAAACCGATAAAAGAATGATTAAAGATAATATACAAAAATACATGAAATACAGTACAGTTCGGATTATGCGAGGTTCCGTGTTATCCAAGCTAGCTCTTTTGTCTCCGACTCATCACTTTTTTTGATCAAATTAAAACATTAATTCTCGTGAAGTCCGGGAAATTTTTCCAGTGAAACCTAAGGCTCCTAAATAAAAGTAGACCCCCTTATAACACGGTAGATACGTTCCGTGTTATATGAATCCGTGTTGTACGAGTCACTTAAATTATACAAATACATGAGCCCAAAGCGATTAACTTACTTGTTATATTTAAAATAACTTTCTTTAATAATCAGGCTTAAGACACTACATGACAACAATTTTTATGGCCGTTGAATAATAAATGTTTTTTTTTTCACAAGGAATGTATAAAAATTTATCAATACATATTTTCTACCTTTTCTTTTATGGACTTAATCGTTTTGGCAAATGAGCGGTTCACATACAGTTTACTTATGCATAAACATACACTTATACAGATACTTAACAAAGATGTAAAATAAATATTTAATATGTAAGAGTTAAAATATTTTTTATTTCTGTTCAAAATAAACAAATATTGAAATTAAAAATGTTTTGTTATTCATTTTGCGTTAAATAAAAGAAGCAGTTACACTTTTTTTTGGGCATTTATTCACAGTCGGAGCTATCCATAATTAGGTTCCAACGACATCCTCTTTCAAATGTTGGGTGTGCTATTTCATAGCTTGAAGATTCGCTTGTTTCTTCTCTGTTATTTTCGTTGTTTAAAAGGGTATCTTCTTGTGCTTTCAACAATTTATTATTGTTAATTTCTAAATCTTCTTTTACTTCAAAATATGGAGCTAAACAATCTTTCAATTTTTTCTTAAATTCCTCAGAGCGCTTTGTTGATGGATCATTATTCGTAAAATGTTCTTCTAGATTTTTTGCCAATTCTAATCCTTCATTTAAGATTTCTAAAGTAAAGTGTTGCTCTGGCTCACAAAAAATTCGTTATGAGTTTTCTTCAGTACTTGATTCGGGCGACTCTGCCAGTTGTATAAGTTCTACTAGTAGTATAAGTTACTAGTAGTATGTATGTACCAGAGATAACGGATATGTATTTCCTCTAGATGAAATCGGGTTTAATTTCGGAAAGATTTATTTTCCTAAAACTTTTTTCCCCTCAAATTTAAGTTGAATAAAATAAATCATATGATATAAAAGTTTTTTCAGACACGTTTAATGTGCATCACAACTAGAAAAAATCTAATGTGGGCACCACACGACTTTCCTTATATAATGCAATGAATTTACTACTTTTACAGTTAAAAAAATGTTATTCCTATAGTAGATACTTATATTCTTTCCAAGATATTGAATTTTCTTCAATTATTCGTCATTTTCAGTGATTTAGCGTCATTTTTATCAATTTGGCGAGATTTTTGTTAAATTGTTTGGCAACAATTAAAAATATCGCCAAGTTGGCGACATTCCGGCAAATTCGTCGCCAAAATCTCGCCAAGCGTTATGGACGGAGAAATAAGTTATTCTTTCATCAGATAAATGACTATTGGCGTTCAAATACAAAAGTATTACTCAAAGTATCTTTTTTCATGAACGGAACGAGCTAGATACACGAGAATGATGTCATCCAATTTATTGCATGGTATTACATATGAAAAGTGAACATGTTTCTCAATAGAAAATATATTTTTTTTTATTTTATATAACTTTTTGATAATTTTTTTTTAAAAATGTGCAATATCTCGAGAACGGTTCATGTTAACGTTCTAAAATTTATGTCAATCGTTTTCTAATGAAAAATTACGCAAGAAATGTCTATTTGCGTAACTTTATTAGCGAATTTGATTTTTTGACGATTTTTTCAAAATTTCACTCGAAAATTTAGCGAGGTTCTGAACATTCGATTGCGTATAAAAAAAAAATAGGCTTCCAGTGTTTATGGATTGTGATTTTTGTACCAAATTTCGTTCGAATCGGTCCATTCGTTCGTCCGTTATCGTCTCCACAGACTCACTGACACACACACACACACACACACACACACACACACACACACACACACACACACACACACACACACACACACACACACACACACACACACACAGACATCACTTCAAAAATGTTTGATTCGTGATCAGGGATGCTTGAAACGTGCTCTCCCGTCGAAAACTCGAATTCGAATTTTCGACCCCGTCACAATACTTTCCTTATACATTATGTATATAAGGAAAGTAACAAACTGAGACAATCTCCTCTAAAAATGGGGTTTCCCCGAAATTTGAGAAGCACAATGACGTTTAGTGTTACCAGTCAAAAGTTATATTAATTATTGGAGCTAAAACGTAATAAAATCGAAACATCTGTCTCATTCTTTTACCGTGTTATACGAGCCTCTTTTAGCGTGTTATACGAACACGATCACAATTTTTCCGCCGTGTTATACGAATCCGTCTTATATGAACCCGTGTTATAGGGGAGGAGTCTACTGTATACAGGCTGACGCAAGCATCATTTTGACTCTAACCAGTCCAGTCAGTTATCGTCTGCTTGTGCTATTTCAATGACGGTCGCATGTTACATGTCTGATATATGATACGCAATTTAGCTGTAAAACAGGTGCTTCTGCTTTCAAAAACATTTTGCCAATCATTCAAGAATGTAGCCCAGATTGTTTTGATTTTCTTATAGATCCCAAGTAAAGGACGAGAAACTAACCTTTTTTTCGCCATGTACTGCCATCGCTTCGACTGAGAGTCAAAATGGCCGCTGTTGTGCCAATCTATACAGAGTGTCGCAAAAAGATTGAAACGCGCTTTAATTCTTTACCAGTTGGATATAAAAGGGCAATATAAATTGCAAAAATGTAGAAAGTAAGGTAGGAAATAAGACTACGTTTATGAAATAGTCCTGCCATTCATTTTCAAAAAGTTACACTTTTTAAATTTTTATACGACTCCATTAGACAAATTGGGTCAATCAGAAATTTTTTTATTTTTAATGCAACAAGATCATAAAAAAAACCCTGCATATCTGTATCTTTAAAATTGAGCGAGCTATATTTAATTGAAAATTAAACATTGTGAATAGAGACCCTATATTAAATTAGAAATGTAAATTTGTGACATATCACAGAAAAGATAAAACTGCATGATAATACATAGGATACCCAACCGCGTAGTGAGTACCATTGCTTTATATGATTTCTGTCTGTGTAATACTTTATTTAGATGCATTTGTGATAAAAGAATTTGACACATATTAATGTATTTTTGATCTAAACAATTTCCATCGTCAATTTGTTTATGATCCCTATTTTCACTGATGAAACAGCCTTTCAGATGCTACGGAAAAGCGGCATAAGTTAAGTTTTTTCTTTATCATAATTCAGAGTTGATTTTAAAGATACAGATATGCGGGTTTTTTTTAATAATCTTTTTGCATTAAAAATAAAAATTTTCTGTTTTGCCAAATTTGTCTAAGGGGGTCGTATAAATATTTAAAAAGTGTAACTTTTGAAAATTAATGGAAGGACTACTTTATTAACGTAGTCTTATTTCCTATCTTACTTTCAACATTTTTGCAATTTACACTGCCCACTTATCTTTAACAGGTAAAGAATTAAAACGCGTTTCAATCTTTGTGGGACACCCTGTATATATAGGAGTCTTAGTGAAATCGAAGAAGATAATAAAGTTAACTTTCCGCTCACAGAGCTCTGGTAAAATATCTTCTAGTTTCACAATCTATTATGTCAGAAAACATTCAAGCTTGAACGATTGAGGATGAACAACAGGAGATGCCTGATGTTAGGATTATAAATTTGAGTGAAGGAAAACAAGGGAATGAGGATGAGAAAGATGTATGTTCAAAAGAATAAGAATTGCGTCTACAGAAGGCCTAAATATGATTTAAACCACATTGCGTTACAAAGAAAAGCAAGATGAAAATATTCCCGAGTATGCACAGTATGCATCAAACAAACAACTACGTAATTACATATGCATTTATTGTACATATTCTTTTACCTACAACACATGTTGCCTTAATGGCAGGAATCGGGAAAATCTTAAAGGGAGAAGGGACACTATCGCAAGATTTGCACTAAATTGTATAGTGCAATATAGACGTTTGTTCCGTGTTAGCAGAGTTTGGCAGTGACCTGTTTTTGGTCCACATTAACTCTGGTAATAGGGACTATACATAAAGAAACTTTGCATCAGCCAGGATGCACCTATGGATCTAAAAAAATATATTTATGAGGCCTAATGAAAATGTTCAATATTTTGAGACCACAAACACATTAGCTCTGATAATAGGGACTGTACACAACGAAAATTTATTAGCCAGGATGCACCTATGGGTCTAAAAAAGATATTTATGAGGCCTAATGAAAATGTACAATATTTTGAGACCACAAACACATTAACTCTGATAATAGGGACTATACGCAACGAAACTTAATTAGCCAGGATGCACCTATGGTCTAAAAAAAATATTTATGAGGCCTAATGAAAATGTACAATATTTTTTGACCCTTTGTAAACATGAGGCCCCTAGCGATCGCCTGGGCTGATCGAGCCTCGAGAGGCCCCTATTCGCTACTAGGACATTCACAACAAAAATGACCATGAGATTGCGTCTTAGTCATAAGCACCTCTTTACCAAATCGGCACTAAAAGGATACTTAATTATGGCCTTGTATTAAAAAAAGGATCGGCGTGCGAGCAAAATAATTCCTCTTGGAGCCAACTGTATTTGGGTAACAGAGATCTGATGGCATTAGCTGGGTGATATGAGAAGTAAAAAAAGCACAGTGATAACAAGAAGGAAGAAGTGGAAAACTGACCGCTCTCAATCGTTGCTTTCATCTGAAGCACCAGATAACTGAAAGAGGGTTGGCCGTATGAGATCAAAGAGAACAGGGTTCTGTCTTTGATCTTGGATACTTAGCTAGCCATAACATACGTTTTGCTCTGGCTGTTTTGTGAGTAAAAGGATGGCTAGCCGCAGTAAAAGAGAGAAGGTAATATTTAGTATTATATTTACCTTAAGTATGACTTGTTTTTAAAGTTTCAATTTTTCTGAAGTTCAGGTTCAGAGTATAAACTGGCAGATAAAAAATCTTTAGCATTTTAGCTGAAATCTCTGAAAGTGTATTTTAGCATTTTTTTTCTTTTCTTTAGTCAAAGTGTCACCCTAGCATTTTTTAATATTGGTCTGAAATAAATATAAAATGCTCATTTGAAAAAAAAAAGTTTTTGCATTATATTAGTAATTAAGGAATTTTCCACTGCAATGTTATTTGAGATATAAATCGTACTGAAAAATCAACAACTGTAAAATTGTATTACTGTGGTAAAATCGTTTCAACCGTGAATAATAGGTACAAGTTGTTTGATAACAAATAAAATCATGAACAAATTTGATGTTCCAGCAAAACTAAAACCAAAATCAGTAGAAAGCAGTGGCAAAATTTCCTTACAAAATCTACTAGGTGCATGTTATCTGTAACATTAATGATGATTCACTGGTGATCTCAGCTTTAAGCATGTATTTCTAGGCCAGAGTCCCATACTTTTCCATCATGACCTATTTTAATCAATTACAAATTTGCAAACTGAATATAAAAAGCGTAAACTTCTCGCATCATTTTTGCTTTCATGCCAAATTTAAATTCCTTTTGTTCTTAACGTAAATGCTATCCAGAATCCCAGGTGTCGGTTTTATGAGTTTTAGCATTTTAGCTGAAAAGCAAAAAATGTTTTAAGAAAGTAAGATTTCTACTAGCAAAATGCTAAAAAAGTTAACACAATTTAAACCCTGAGTCAAACCTCTATAAACTGTTGTAAAGTATTCATTAAAAAATTGTAAAGAACTCATATCCTACCGGGAATTTGAGCCATCGATTTTCGCCTGACCAAGCCATACTTGATTATCGAACTACTGAGACGACAATATTACTTTCCTTATATACAATAATGTATAAGGAAAGTATTGTGACGGGGTCGAAAATTCGAATTCGAGTTTTCGACGGGAGAGCACGTTTCAAGCATCCCTGATCACGAATCGAACATTTTTAGGTGATGTCTGTGTGTGTGAAAGCATGTGTGTGTGTTGTTGTTGTTGTTGAGACCCAGACCGTCCGATCTACCAGAAAGGTGTAAGATAACAGTATGTGTGTGTGTGTAAAAGTGAAGTATGTGTGTGTGTGTGAGTGTCAGTGAGTCTATGGAGACAATAACTGACGAACGAATGGACCGATTCGAACAAAATTTGATACAAAAATTACAATCCGTGAATACTGGAAGCCTATTGTTTTTATGCGCAATCGAATGTTCAGAACTCCCCTGAATTTTCGAGTGAAATTTTGAAAGAATCATCAAAAAATCAAAACCTCTAATAGAGTTACGCAAATAGACATTTCTTATGTAATGTTTCATTAAAAAACGATTAACATACATTTTGGAACGCTGGCATGAACCGTTCTCGAGATATTGTACATTTTTAAAAGAAATTATCAAAAAATTATATAAAAAAAAAAAATTCCTATTGAGAAACATGTTCACTTTTCATATGTAATATTATGCGATAAATTGGGTGACATCATTCTCCTGGATTTAGCTCGTTCCATTCATGAGAAAAGATACTTTGAATAATACTTTTGTATTTGAACGCCAATAGTCATTTATCTGCTATAAGAATAATTATTTCTCTCCATAACGCTTGGCGAGATTTTGGCGACGAATTTGGCGGAATGTCGCCAACTTGACGACATTTTTAAATGTTATCACATCAAAGAAAATCTCGCCAAATGGATGAAAATGACGCTAAATCAATGAAAATAACGGCTATTTGACGAAAATTCAATATATTGGAAAGGATATAAGTATCTAATATAAGAATAACTTTTTTTTTTACTGCAAAAGTAGTAAATTCATTGCATTATATAAGGAAAGTCATGTGTTGCCCATATGAGATTTCTTTTTCTGCAGTTGAAGTTGACCCTATACTATCGATACTTATCTGTATTTTCAAAATTAAATTTTAGAAATAGAGTGGTTTGAAATTGTCAAAGGTCAAATAATAAAATAACGATCATTTTGCCGAAGAAGGATGACTTTCTTGGAATTTCTACGAGATATTACGCCCTATTCACGTTATAAACTGGAAAAACCATGATAACCAAAAACGCGTCTGTATCATCTAATAGAAATCTTGATATCAAGATAAGCCGTGATCAAGACTTTCCGTGATTATATCAGCGTCTTAACCATTCCCGCATGCATTGCTAAAAGAATAAATTTTTAGAAATATATTTTTTTTTAATTGCGAAACGTAGCAAAAATTTTATTTATTATAATGATTTGCAAAATGTTATATCCACATTTCATGAGACATTATTTTTATTTGATAATTAAATTGAAATTAACGAGTCTATGGATTGTAACACTCGAAAGAATTAAATTATAACAATGTTTTTTGCAGAAACTTTATATATATATATATTTTTTTAATTTTAACTCAAAAATTTTGTTAAGGGGATAGTGGACGTTGAAATTTTTTTTATTTATTTATTGACTTAGAAACATGAAAATTTGTGTAAATATTCTTCTTAACATTACTATATAAAATACCATTCAATTTTGTTATAATTTTGTATTTTTTTTTAAATTTAATTTTTTTATCCATGGAAATCGCCGGCAGAAACATTACACCCGCTGCGCCCGTAAGCAGAAAGTTAAATGTGTAAAACAATGTTATATATTAAAATAAAAACTTTTTTTAGTCGATTTTTGCTCATTTCAACGTCCACTGTCTCCTTAAGATAGAAACGTAAGTTTTTAAAATATAAAGTTTTAAATTTTTTAGAAGCTTGGAATAAACTATTATGACATGTATTCTCAAAGTGTGTTCCGCGACGTGATAGTTTTGTATAAATTTGCTTAATTCAAATAAATCTCGTAAAATTTGAATGCATATTTTGGATCACAATAGATTTTTTCTTATTTTAAAGTTCTGCCATCATATGGAATGTCAAAAGATTTCCGCAAAAAGAAAACAACACTAAATTAAGCCATCAGATAGAGGAAGAACACGTGCCGAACGAAGAAATATGTATTTTGGATCGCTGGTCACATTGAAGATGACAGTATTCATGACCTGGTTTCATAGTTAGTATGCGCTCGTCAGTATTGAGTAACTGAGTCCTGCGATGGCAGCAAGAAAACATGCTACGCTCTACAACTTTGCAAACCTCTATGAAGCAGTCATATCGCGAAACCGGCTTTAAATTTATTAACTTTTCTTCCTCTTATTGTAGGAAATGGCTATTCCGTGCTGATGAGCACATAATAAGCCCGAAACTGGTCAATTGATGTTGTTATCTGCAATGTGAGCTCAATCCTAAAAACATACGTGTACGCATATGGACTTTTCCTTTCAAAATTATTGGGCATCCTAAGAAATTTCCCAGGACCCATCATTACAGATATTTTGAGAATTGTGGGAACACTTTTAAAATCATATGCATTTAAAATAAATACAAAAGATTAATTTTGACAGTTCTTCACAAAAATGATCGCTCCCTTGGTTAAAGAAAGGGGGTCAGGCCTAGATTTTGCCTAAATCTGTCTTTGTCCTCAATTTATTTTACTGAACAAATTTCTTTGAAATGCGAGTTAAAGATTTTCTCACAAATCCATTTGCTCTATAACTTTGAATCAGAAATGTGTAGACTTAATTACTAGACAATAGGAGCAACAAACTAGATTTTAATTGCACAAACGGTGACCCACAGATAAAATAATGAAAATTCTCTTGAAAAACTTTTTTGCGGCGAGGGTTACATGAGTGTATTGCTCCCTTAATAAAATTTCTAATGTTATTTTGTTCTAAGAGGGGGCTACTCCTTCTCTACTTTAATCTAGGAAACATATTTCCTTAAGTAAAAATAATTTTATTATATAACTAATGAAATACAGAAATATGAAACATATGTATATCATGGTGAATAATAAATTTAGGGAAAAAAATCTGATGTGGGCAGCACATGAATTTACCTATAAAATATTTCGAGAACAACTAGTCCTACTGTAAGCCCCTAGAGTAATGGGGTTAGTCTTGATCTTTTCATTGTAAAAAATTACGTATAAAACATGCATTTAATTAATACATTTGAGCACACTTATTCTTTTATTTTAGATTTTGACTATTTTTGCTGGCCTTTTCGCAAAAAAGGTAGGTTTTTTTCCCCCCGAATTGTACCAAAATTTAATCAGCACCAGGGTAATCCACTATTAGTTTTTGAGTTACAGCGGATACGTGCATTGCGTGCGCGCGCACACACTCACACACACACACACACACACACACACATGTATTGCAGGGAAAGTAACAAATTTTTCAATGTCCTACCTACACAACAGTGACTCCCAGAAAAGTAGGAAATTAATTTTAATCACACAAGAAATTGAACCAGATTGGGAGTATAGACAGATTCCATTCAGAACAAACAGTACTACATAAATCTTATCATTATCCAAAATTAATATTATGCAAAATTGCCGAAGGGAAATGTGAGTGTAGGAAAATAAAATAGTTTTCACAATTTGCTATAATATCAATGTTGCATAATGATAAGATGTAGTATCGTTTTGCATTGAATCAGCCTGCCCCCGTAATTGGGCTCAATTTCGCGTGTGATTAAAGTAGTTTCTACTTTACCGTGCGTCACTATCGTGAAGAGGAGGACATTGAAAAACTTTTTTTTTTCTCTCATAATTTATTTCTACATAGTATTGTAAAAGTATTTTCGAGAAAAGTATAAGTCGATTTCCAGATGTTTATGCCAATATGTGTTTTAAGACCTCCTGAATACGTTTTGACTACTTTTGGAGTGACGTCCGTCTGTCTGTCTGATGTCTGTGTTCGATTTTTTGTGTACACGGTAGCAATATCAAATGTTAATGGATTTCCACGAAACTTTATACCCGGTTTGTTATAAAAAAATCTTGAACTACATAGAATTTTTTTTTTTTTAATTCGAGCGAAAACTACAAAATGTATTCGAAATTTTATATTCTTTCAACAAGGCAGCATACAACAAAATTTGACATAAGCGTGCATAAAAGGATTTATTTTTGGCTCAAAGGTCACGTGACTTAATAGTTTCAATCATTGTTGCGAAAAATGACCGCGATACAATTTTTTTTTGTTTGTTTGTGACGTCGTTAGCCCCCACCCCCACCCCCCCCGCCCTAAAAGCGCAAGTTACCTCCCCTGTAATACATTGTCAAGTATGTATCTGTCGAAAGATTTTTTTCAAACCCTTTAAAGTGAAGAGTAACACGTTATAGTTCTACTCATCTGGAGCCACGATACCGATTTTTTCAAATTTTTTCTTCTAAAATATGAAAAAAAAAAAAAAAAAAAAAATCAATCATGCATAAAACATTGATTATGAAACAGTTTCCAACTGAGATGCAATTTTATTTAAGCATCTTTAAAATGTGATACATTCGGCGGTGATATTTTTAACACTTTACAACATAGTTGAAAAGTGTTTATGAATTTGTTCACTTTGTCTGTCTGTCTGTTTGCACGATAACTGCCGTAAAAATGACTTTATCAAAATAAAATTTTAGCATGTTATTCAGATTGTCTGTGGGACCTATGGGAATATAAATGAATAATATCACCCAATTAGTTTTGGATTGAACCCAGGTTGAAGAAATGAACTACATTGAACCCTATGGGACTTAATTTTTCAAACATTTTTTAAGCGAATTTAAAATTCACAAATTGCTTCGAGTTTTAGGAAATATTCAAATTATCCCGTAAAAAATAATAAAAAAAATTTCAGCAAAATATATTCGGTAGTTTTTTAAATAAAAATTAAAATAATAATTACACCCATATTATATGAAGAGATCATTTGACCCACCTCAAAATAAAATATGGCATCCATCTTGTGTCAAAATCGTGATTTTTAAAGTTCTTTTTAATTTACATTTAGTGTTGTGTCCGTCCTAAAACGGCTTTATTTTTCATAATTTCTGTGCAATATTCTGAAACAACGCAATTGCAATATATTTGAGTTTAAATGATCATCAAACTTTGATTATTTCTACAACGAAGCCTGATTTTTCTTTAAGGAGAATGCAAACACATCAAGCTGTAAGATGAGTTGTATAAGAATTGCTGAATTTCTTTAACGCAAAATTATTTAGTTCTGGCGTCTGCAATATAGCCAATATGAATAAAACATTAATTGATTTTACAAAGAGAAGCAGACGATTTTATAGCGGACTTTTTCGATGAAATTTTAAGCATAGAGTTAAATTACTTTTACCTCCATGGTTTTAAGCATGCAGTATTGTGATGAATGAAAGGAATAGAATAAAAGTGTATGAATGATATATTTACTGCTTTTACATAGAGAGCCAGGCGATTTATATTTTAATGACGTCTGAATAAAATTCATTTTTTTCGATGAAGTTTTAATTTTTCAAATATAATAAATTATTGTTGAATTGTGATAATTTTAAAAGTATTACCGCTGAATGTATCGCATTTTAGAGATGTTTAAATAAAATTGCATTGCAGTTGGAAAGTGTTTCATAATGCTTTATGCATGATTGATCTTTCTTGCTTTAATTATCACAATACTACAGTAATTTATTATATTTGAAAACTTAAAACTTCATCGAAAAAAATGAACGTTATTCAAATGACATCATCGAAATATAAATTGTCTGGCTCTCTATGTAAAAACAATAAATATTTCATTCGTATCACCTTTATTCCAGACTCCATAGCTAAATAATTTTGCCTGAAAAAATTCAACAGTTCTTATACAACTCATCTTACAATCACTTGTTTACATTCTGCATCCATTTAAATTAGGCTTCGTTGTAGCAATAGTCAAAGTTTGCTGATCATTTAAATTAAAAAATATTGTAATTGCGTTCGCACAGAATATAGATGCACAGAAAATGGGAAAAATGAAGAAGTTTTAAGACGGATGCAACCTTAAATATAAATTTAAAAGAACAAAAATTACGATTTCTACACTGGAAAAAAAAAGATAGATGCCATATTTGATTTTAAAATGGGTCACGTGATCTCGTTATAATATGTGTGTAATTATTATTTTAATTTTTATTTAAAAAACTACCGAACATACCTTGCTGAAATTTTTTTTTTATATATTTTATGTGATAATTTGAATATTTCCTAAAATTTTCGAAACAATTTGTGAATTTTAATTTCGCTTAAAATTTTTTTGAAAAATTAGGCCACATAGGGTTCAATGTATTTCACTTTTTCAACGCGGGTTCAATCCAAAACTAATTGGGCGATATTATTCATTTACATTCCCATAGGTCCCACAGACCGTCTGAACAACATACTAAAATTTTATTTTGATTAAGTCATTTTTACGGCAGTTATCGTGCGAACGGACGGACAGACAGAATGAACAAAGTCATAAACACTTTTTACGTATGTTGGAAATTGTTAAAAAATGAATTCTGGTATGACAATGGCGAGTTGAGCCACTCTTTCGTTAATTCACTTTTAGTTTAATTTTTTTGACGTAATTTACGCCCAATCCTATGCAATATTATATATGGATCGATGAGTTGGAACCAAAAGAACAAATCATCTGAAGACACAGAACCACAATTTGCAAATGAAATACCATAAAAAGGCAAATTCATGTTCATGACGCTACGTGGATGACATAACGATGTAACGTAAAGACGTGAAAATTCGATAGATAAAAATGTTCTGTGAGGTGAAGCTGTGAGCCGAGTATCAGCTCTCTACGCGGTCTGGGAGCCGAGAACGAGTATGTCAAAGAAAATGACGTCACGTAAATGACGTCACGATGCGACGCAATGACTTTAAAATTTTATACATGAAAATGTTCTGCAAGATAAAACTGTGTGCAGAGTTTCATATTTCAACGTGTTCCGGGAGCTGATGTTGAACGAAGAGACAAAGAGAGATAATTTAAAGTTAATAAGAAATGTAGAGAAAAAATCGACAGTGGCTCCAGTGCGATGGAGCCAAAATGGCTTTGTGTGAATAACATATATCTTTATAGGGGGTTCGTCGTCTTTAGATATTTTCAAGACATTAAAATATCGAAATTATAACCACTTTTTCAAAATCGTTCACAGTATTAAAATATCGAAACGTTAACCGTTATATTTCGAAAACTAAGAAGCTGATCCAAAATCCAATTATATATCCGTGTAGCATTTTCAAAAAACTCAAAATTACTTTTAATGCGCTCATAGCTTTTAGTTTTTGAGGTATGAGCATTACAGACTTGATGATGAAAGTATAAAAATGAAAATATTTCACTCTTCTTGAACTTTACAAGACGATTCTTCAAAAAGCTCTGTAACAACAAACTATTAATATAGAAACTATATTTTTTATTGATCATTTTTGCCGCTTACTGTGTATATCTATTATAGTTTAGAAGATATTTGAAGAGAAAGTAGGCAAAGTGAAATAAAAACTCGCTCGGTCAAACACTCTTTAGTTACAGAAAGTTCAAGATATTTAAATGATTTTTATATATTCATAATCTGTACCATATTTTGGACAAATCAAGCAAAAATTGTTTAGATTTTTATCTATTAGGTTCGGAGACATAAATGTCCAAAGTGTTCACATTTTTCTTAAAGCTCCGATTTCAATCAGAGCAGAGATATCTAATAGATGCTATTCACATAAAAAAAAATCTGATGTGGACAGCACATGACTTTTCTTATATAATGACATTCCTTATATAATTATATAATGCAATAAATTTACTTCTTTCACAATGTAAAAATTATGTATAAGATCCATAGCACAATGTTCTTAATGTTGAATTGTGCATTTTGTGCTTTTCTAGACGACAGCATATAAAACAATTGTGTACCCAATGAACTTATATTTCACGCAACTCTAAATTTACAATTATCAATATTGATAGCATCTTCAATAAGCAATATAATCCATATATCAAAATATTTTAATAATAAATTCATCAATTAGGCATCATTTTCATTAACTTGCCGTCATTTTTGCAATTTGGCGATATTTTTTTTCAATCT